>JBCEWE010000127.1:2103461-2120961 GCA_039877035.1 Silurus lanzhouensis | reverse complement strand
CAACAATGTTCACCTGCTATCCAGCAGATGTTTACTGATCTCAAGTCAGACAGCAGCTTCACATCATCTCCAAGCCCTCAGTAGTGATTACACACGGCAACTCATTAATCAAGAAGCGTTTGTGGACACCTGAGCGTAAGATTATTTACTTCTTTTTGTACATCCCATTCCACATTTAGTCCCCATTCTCCATTATAAAATTCTCCACTCGTCTGGGAAGATGTCCCACTAGATTTTGTGCTCATTCAATCACAAAGTCAGGGACTAATGTAGGTGATGTGAGGAGGCCTGGGCTTCAGCCAGCGTTCCAATTCACCCTAAAGGTGTTGAATAGGGGTTGAGTTCAGAACTCTATAGCAGGCCATTTAAGATCTTTCACTCCAACCCGTGTAAAGCATATGTTCATTCGCCATTCAGTCCCTGCTGTTATAGGAAGCTCCACTCTTCTGGGAAGATGTTCCACTAGATTTTGTGGAGACTGGTGCTCATTCAGCCAATAGGGTGTTAGTAAAATCGGGTATGGATGTAGATGAGGTGAGGAGGCCTGGGGTGCTCAATAGAGTTTAACGCATATCTATAAGGAGCTGGTTTTGTGCACAGGAGCATTTTCATGCTGGTCTCCTAGTTCAAATGAATCGAAAATCGAATGTTCCAAAGACGTCTGATAGAAATGCAAATGGACAGAAAGGTCAGGTGTCATAATACTGTCCATATTGTGTATTTACACTGTAACTGTTAACTCAAAGCTGTGCATGTTCATTTTACTCCTTTATAGATGTTTATATAACAATAAATCTGCTTCCGAACACTGGCGGTGTTCCTGAATGACAAGAGACTGTTTGACTCTTCAGATGCAAAGCACAACACATTTTTTAACACATAATTAAACACAATTTAACCCCATCATTTCCATTATTTGATGATTAACACAGTGGGTGTCAATATGATACCTTGTAGGTCTTTCCACACAGTCGGTTTTATACCCAGTCGTATAGCGAGTGACGTCGTTAACCCACGGCGTCGATACAAATTACGACAGAGTTAATTCAATACTCGACAGATGTTAATTCACAGACTGAAGAAAACGTTCCATTACGTGAGGGTTGATTTCGACATTATAACCCCGTCTGTTGGCGGTGTTGTTTAACAATCAATTTTCGAAGTCAAAAAGATCGCTGCTAATTGTATACATTCACTCCCAATCGTTTATTTAGCTGAACATTCTGTACCACCCCCCCATGAAGCGTAAACAAATTTACTTGGTGGGTCCCTGATACAAAAAAGTTAATAAAACTGTTCAAAAACTGTCTTTCTTATTATTTAATGTTTCTGTAAAGGATTGGGGTAAGTGGGACGGGACGCCTGTTTATGGGGACCCCCAAAGGCTTTGAAACTGTCTTTAAAACACAGAAGTCACCAATCAGTGAGCTACAAAGTCACCAGCAAGAATTCCTTCAAGCCTTCAAGCTTACACATACAAGCTACGTTCACGCGTACAGAAGACACAATTCCAATGAGAACCGAAGTCGTGCATTTTCAACAGTTGGCGACTGAAGTGTAGGTGTGACACGTTTGAGGAACGTTTGACGAGTAACAGTGTTGTAGTAAAAAAGACCCTTTTCCTGAACTCCTATTAGATACTCTGTAGCACAGGGACTGAATCGAGTGGCAGCGACAAAGCATCCGGAGACCATTTGTAGGTGATGTGTTTGTGTGTATAGACAAGACAAAGTTGAGAACTTTGTAACTCCACTTCATGCAGCATTTACCAGTGTATGAAGTGAAGATGTTCACCTTCATTTTTCAAATAAACACCCTTTATTTGTCACATATCCATTACAGCACAATTCTTTCTTCACATGATACGGCAATGATATGGCGCCCCTGGAGCACAGAGCATTAAGGGCCTTGCTCAAGGGCCCAAGAGTGGCAGCTTGGTGATCCCAGGGATCCCCCCCCCCTCCTTCCAATCATTACCCCAGAGCCTTAACCACTGAGCTACCACTCCACCCTATGCATTTTATTTACTTTCCGGCTCTTTGAAACGTATTAGCAATGTCGAGTGAAGGCGACGTCACGTGACTTATAATGCGTCATCTTCATCAAAAGCCTCCCTGTTCAGACTCCAGACCTGTGATGCAAAAAAAGGTGTTTTTGAATTTATCCACTTCGGAGAGCATTTTCAAAAAGCTACGTTACCGGTGACTAAAAACGCAGACTCGGTGTGGACAGAAGACCAAAATGGAGGGAAAGATACGTGTTAACGTCTGAACTGACACTCCAGGTGGAGATCGAGTGCTATAGTGTTTGGTGTGTTAGCAGAGACCTGGCCAGAAGCCACAACACTACTAAATACAAGGCCACGGCTATGATTTGGGCCAAACTGTGTAGAGTGGAAAAAACCCCCAGCAGATCCCACCAGCTGTGTTTATAAGCAGCCAGAGAGGTTCTACATTTACATTTAGATTTGCGACATTTAGCAGACGCCCTTTTCCAGAGCGACTTCGTTTTCTCATTCGTACAACTGAGCAGTTGAGGGTTTAGGGCATTGCTTATTCGATTTAGTGGTTAAAGCATTCAATCCGAAGGTTGTGAATTAAGTCCCAGCCACACCAAGCTGCCACTCGTGGGCCCCTGAGCAAGGCCCTAATAGTTACTCAGTAGTATAAAGGAGATAAATGTAAGTCACTTTGGACAAAGGCGTCTGCTAAATGCAATAACTGTAAATTATTACACGTCTTTGTGATGCTGCATACAGGAGCAGAGTGAAGCAGCCGCAGTGTGAGGGTGATGACGGGAGCGCGAGCCAGAGCGGCAGAACGGGTCTTTGGCGCGCGCAGGAGGCTGCGGCTGCTGTAACTGAGCGCAAACCAAACTCACGCGCACATAAAAATCCGCACACGGAATGATTTCCCGGATTGAGTTTAAGTTGGATTTCAGGACTTGGAAGTTGCAGTGACATGCGCACTAAAAGCCCCTGCACTACTTTAACCTGCCCTTGACGGTGAGCCTCACCGGCTGTGTCCCAAACCGCACTGTGCGAGCAGTACCGGGACATTACACCGGCGGTCGCGTGCATGCATTAAAATAAAACACACACACTGTTCCGGCTTCGTGCTGATCAGACTGCGGTGCGGTGTGTGCGGTTTGGGACGGAGCTCCGCTCTTACCTCATGAAGTCCGGTCAAGAAATATGTGCGTATGCGTGTGCGTGTGTGTGTGTGTGTGTGTGTGTGTGTGCAAATCCTCGCTCACTCGCACGAGCGTGTCCGGTTAGAGCACACTGTAGCTGTCATAGTCCATCTCTGTCCCGTCTCAGTGTGCGTGTGTGTGTGCGGAAGAGAGAGAATTGCGCACACACATGCAAAGAGATGAGTGTGTGTGTGTGTGTGTGTGTCCGGTTGAAAGAAGACAGGAACGGGACGCGTGCACAGCAGTACCGCACGCGCATTACGAGGTGCAGTGTACCGGCCGGCGCGTGTGAACGCTATTACACTCTAATATACAGCCCCCCCCCCCCCCCCCCCCCCCCCCCAACACACACACACACACACACACACACACACACACACACACATACCACCACCTCCTCACACACACCCATACGCACACAAACACAATACACCAGAGCCACCGGCAACAAGGTAACACAGCACGCGAATACTGAATTATTGTGCAAGTAAGTAAGTTTTTTTTTTTTTAATAACAAATGATGCAGGTTCTGTCCTGAGAGAAAGAGAGACAGAGACAGAGAGGCAGAGAGAGAATGAGAGAGAAAGACAGACATTGAGAGACAGACAGACAGAGGTGTGAGAAAGACAGACAGACAGAGGGTGAGACAGAGACAGAAAGACATACAGTGAGAGACAGAGAGAGACATAGAAAAAGAGAGCGAGGGAGAGAGAGCGACAGACAGAGAGAGAATGAGACAGAAAGAGAGACAGATAGAGGGTGAGGCAGAGACAAAAAGACAGACAGTGAGAGACAGAGAAAGAGAGAGACAGAGAGAAAATTAGGCAGAAAGACAGTGAGAGACAGACAGAGGTGTGAGAGAGACAGACAGAGGGTGAGACAGAGACAGAAAGACAGACAGTGAGAGACAGACAGACAGAGGTGTGAGAGAGACAGAAATACATACAATGAGAGAGAGGGAGAGAGAAAGAGAGAAAGAGAGAGACACAAACAGATAGAGTCCTCGGTGTCCTCTGTGAAGTGTATATTAGGGCACATGCTCAGGTTTATAGCAGGTCTCTGAGGGGACAAAATGTTCCCATAATGAGAGGAACCCATTTTGAATTGGATGAGTGAGGACACTTTAAAGACAAAACCCTGAACACAAAACTCCCCTAATGCCCCCTCAGATGGGCAGAATTCTGCAGTAATTATTTGAGAGACAAATGTTTTCTTGGTTCATGACTTTTCCCATCGCTAACCAGCCTCTGACTTTTGACTACACTGCTGTGAGGAAGAACTGAATAGGAACCAATCAGCACCTCAAAGAGGCTCCTTGGGTTGAGCATAACACACATTTACAGCATCTCTGTTCCTGAGTGAGCGTGGGGTACGTGTGGCTTCACTCCTGGGGCAGCCACTAGCAGGATTTCGTCCATCTCTACTTCTAAAGAGCTGGTGGTGTTGTGGGAGAATAAAGCCATCCATCCATCCATCCATCCATCCATCCATCCATCCATCCATCCATCCAATAATTAATCTACCAACTTATCTAAGTGTAATTTATTACCATTCCCTGAGGTGATTCTATACGGGGTCCCTTTCAGGGGGTGGACCAGGATATGACAATAACCACCAGTTCTCTAGCAGTGTTATGCACAAGACTGCCCACGGAGAAACCATTTTGAACAGTTTTCTGTAAACTGCAGCAGAATTGAGGAAAAAGTGACTCTCTAAGGTGCACAAATTCCACAAGGTAGTGCTGTCAAGATAAAATGCAGGTCCGCAAGAGATGTTTGTTCTAGAGCAGGCCTTGATCCAACCAGGTGGATGCTGAGTAGTCCAACTGCCTCAGGGTAGAACACGCTCTGGGGTCTGTTGGTGAAGGCATGGATGCTCGGGTACTTTCCAACAGATGGCAGAAGTGTAAAGGATTACAATCCTGGAGACCTTGTGGATGCAGTGCTTGTGGTCTGTCACTGGTGGGTAGAAACATCCAGATGTCCTCACAATCAGCCACTTCAGAATCAAAAACACCAGAACTGACAGGACACTCTGTTGTCCATCTGTAGAAGGTTTTGATGATGGAAATTGTTCTCATTTTTCACAGTAGCTGAAGATTCGGTTCGATGTTTTTGGCCCGCCAGGTGGTGATAAAGGGGACAGACGAGGTCCTTTGTCATTAGCGCACTGCGTTTCGACTCTCCACAGCTGCACCATTGATGTGCTAACAAGACAGAGCACCAGTGATGCTACTAAAGTCAACAATCGTTTTTTCATTCTGTCAATTTCGAGAGAAAGTGATATTGTCTCTGCGCCATAACGAGTTGTTCCACCTCTTCTCTGTATGCTGACTCACCATTGTTCCGTTGTTGATCAGGTCCCACTACTGCAACGGCATGAGGAAACTTTTAAGTAAAGATTGTTTAGACTCCACAATTCCCCCTGGGTGTGTGATAATAAAATGTCTGCAAATTACACTATTAAACACCTCGTACCTCCTGACTTTATACCTCGAGCTTTACTAATACATCATATAATGAGTTCACAGTGAACACAAAAAACGATCCAGGTGTTGTTTTGTAAGTTAGCCGGGCAGCTAGCGTTGTTTATTTTGAATGGAATGATTTTAATAGCACTATGACTTCCGGAATCCAATTCTCTAAGCACCATGTCCTCGTTTTTTAGTTTCGAGGTTATGTTCTTGGTTTAGCTATGATTTTAGTCGTCCTGTTGCAGTTTTTTTATTGGGTCCAGGAATTAGCTTATTGCAAAAAAAAAATTTATATTTAACAGTGGTGCATGTAGTTGAGTTAAAGTAAAAATGTGACTCCAGTAAAACTAAACGTGTCCCTTTAAACTTTCACTTGAGTAAAAGTACAAAAGTATTTTGCCTTCAAATGTGCTTAAGTATCCAAAATACTATTATGTATTATAACATTTTTGTCACAAGAGTTTTTACTTAATCACCTCAGTTGATGTGTGTAGAGACTCGAATGTGACTCTCAGCTCACTGATCTATTAATAGAATGATGTGAATGACTCAAACACTGATTGACTTCTATTACAATGATCATGAACCTAAAACCTTTTTAACCGCTTAAAAAAGAAAATCACGCAATTAATGCCACGTGTGTTGTGTGAGTTCGAGTCATCATTTATTCCACTCTAAACGTTCTGCTTGCTGTTGAACTGATGCTGAACTGTATGTTGGTAATAAGTTTATTTCATTGCTCGACCCTGATTGGTGGCTCGCTCACTGCTTTTTTTTATCCACTCATTAAAAAAAAATGAACGACTGATTTCGCAAAATGCAGTTGAATAAAAAGTTATTTGACTTTGAAATTTAAGTTAAAGTAAAAATCTCCCCAAATGTTAAAGTAAAGCACAGATACGCGAAAAAGCTACTTAAGTTCAGTAACGAATTACGTTCACGACATTTCTGCTCACCACTGATCATAGTGTCTAGAGTGAAACTAATATATATGAAGCGATCCACTAGTGCTAGCAGATGATGTTGCTCACTACCTGGACACCAGGCTGCTCGATAGCTACCGTGTCACTCTGTAAGAACAAATAAAAAAATAAACTGCCAAAAATGTTTGTTATTGATTATTAATCACAAAACACAAAAAAACACACACACACACACACACACACAAACTCGCGTTCGAATCACAGCTATGAGCGAATGTTATTTTGTCTATTAATCAACAATTAAACCTCTCATTAAAACCCATATTTTTCGTCAAACTATTTAATATATATATTTTTTTAAATATGGAGGATTTCTTTCATGTTTAAGGTTTAAGGTTGCAGCAGCCAGGAAAATAGCACACTATAGAAAGTGTGCATGAGGGGACGGAAATGATAGATGGCACTTCAGTAGCGGTGTGTGTGTGTGTGTGTGTGTGTGTGTGTGTGTGATGGAGGTAGAATAGTCCCTCTCTTCCAGTCCACACACACACACACACACACACACACACACACACACACACACAAATGAATAAAGGGGGCACTATGTGTAAAGAGCTATACAGGTTCAAGTGTGCAAGAAATATGTGTATTGACTGTGTGTTTATGTGGTAGAGGCAGAATGCAGTGGTGTGAATGTGTGAGAGTGTGGAAGTGTGTAAGCAGAAAGGACATAGTTCAGAGCATGGCTTTATGCCAGCCCACTGCAGAGGACGAGAACACACACACACACACACACACACACACACACACACACACACACACACACACACACACACACACTCGTTATTAACTTACTTTAACTACTTTCACTGCCACACTCTATGTAATGAACCTAATGAATCTTCTTAGTGACTTCTATAAACACACACACATACACACACATTTTCACCTAAAATATGTAGCTCAGCAGACTTTCCTCTTACATGTGAGTTATATCCCTTCTACACACACACACACACACACACACACACACACACACACACACACACACACGCCATCTGTCAAAGAATAATCTGCACACAGCTCTCATTCTGTTCAAACCTGATTCCTCTGGCTACAGAACTCCTTCCTGATTGGATGTCAGAAATGCATCTAAATGAAAAGATACTGATGATGATGATGATGATGATGACGACGACGATGATGATGACCGTAGCATCCTACAAAATAACAGAATGTTGTTCATTAAAGGAAAATTCTAATCCAAAATGACCTCATATTATTTATACCACAAGTCTTGTAGAATTCACAGCACATAACCTCCTGATTTACATTTATATAAACATTTATCATTTTTTTTTAAATATAATTTTTTTTGTGAGGCCGTAATGGGATCAAGGTAACACTAGAAAATACACTATATGGATAAAGGTTTGTGGACACCTGAGACACATAAGGACATCCAAATTCCACATTTCTTCTAATAATAACCTCCACTCTTCTGGGAAGATCTACCACTAGGCTTTCTTGTGGCGGTTTGTGCTCATTCAGCCACAAGTGTGTTAGTAAAGTCAGGTACTGATGATGAGGTGAGGAGGCTTCTGGGGTGCACTCAGCATTTACATTCATCCCAAATGTGTTCAATAGAGTTTAGAGCTCTGTAGCAGGAGATGTTCCACTCCAGTCCATGTGAAACATCTTCATGGAGTTTGCTTTGTGCACAGAAGCAATGTCATGCTGGATTAGGTTTGGGTCTCCTAGATCAAGTGAAAGGAAAAGTTCATGCTACATCATCCAGAGACGCCAAAATACACTTGCTACAGTTTAAGGAAGAATGTACATACAGGTGGCCTGTCCATGCTGCCACACACACACACACACACACACACACATACACACACACACACACACACACACACACACACACAAATCGATAGATAGATTTCTTGCTACGGAATGTGAAACGTGCATCTGCACTACAATTTAACTTGAAGTCAATGTATAAAATTTTTTAAGGTTTTTCATATTATTATTATCTATTTTTAAAGCACTACATTATTGGCTCATGAACTCAAAATATTGCATCTGAATTTGAAGAAATGAATAATGGATTGTGCCAAAAGACTTGGCCTGATGTGATGTTTTTGCATATTTCTCAGACTTAAATTATTCTGATCAAGCAAATGTTACTATTACACAAAGATCACCCATGTAGAAACCCCCCCAACCTCAAATCTAGTTTTGACCTACTTGGCAGCAACAACTGCAATCAAGTGTACCCACAGTACTTAGTTGTTTCAGTACTTCTTTTCACATAGGGCCACATTCAAGTGTAACAAATAAGAAAAAACAACAAAAGAAAACCCCCACAAACAAACAAAAATACAACCAGGAAGGGGGCAAATACTTTTTCACATCACTGTATATGCGACTTAAATTCAAACCGTGTACATACCACTTTAATCTGAACGAATTCAACTACAAAACTTGTAATTGTGGTCTTATATTTCTCATTTATTACACTCGATGATATTTGGTGAGCGAGCTAAGTGATGCTAGCTAAAGTGGATTAGCATTTCAAACAACTGTTAGCTTGTTTTTATCATAACACTCGCTCGCTACGTTAGATCGTAAGTTTTCTATTACAGCTACATTTATGTTTTATAAAGCTACTTTATATATTGTGGAAGTTTTACAAAAAAATCCTGTTACTATAGAAACCTGGAATTTAAACGAAAAACTGCAGAAAAACAACGACTTCTAAAGAATCAGAATAAAGATTTCAGCACAGGTATGAGTGACTGTAGGAGCCCAGTCCTAACACATGCAGGCTACACAATCCAATCTGCAATCTATTTTATTTATCCTGGGTTTTACTGCCCTGTATCACGCATGCATAATGACTTTATTAGCCAATGGAGCGTTTAATGAACAGCAGCATGCACCAGTGAACCTGCACGTCTTCAAAGAGCAAATGAATCTCACGTGTCTGCAAAAATCACTGCAGTAACCATTTATATTACAGTCTGATTAATATCCTTCTTATAAATACAGGACATTTTGATACACTAAATGGACAAAAGTATTTGGACACCTAAATTTTCTAGAGCATGTGTGGTTCTTTCCCAAACTGCTACCATCAAGCTGGAGATGCACAATTAGACGTCTTTGGATGCAGGAGCATGACATTTTCCCTTCACTTGAACTAGGAGACCCAAATCTGTTCCAGCATGACAATGTGCTCAAATCCAGCTTTATACGAGTTGAAGATCTCCTGCTATAGAGCTCCAACCCTATTGAACAAATGGATTCGGGATGGATTTTTCACACTGACCGCACCTCAGGAACCTCCTCGCCTCACCTCCATCAGTACCTGACTTTACTAACATGCTCATGGCTGAATGAATCTCCACACAAATCTCCACATGTGGAGTAAGATGTTCAAAAAGCAAATAACAATCGCAGGTGTCCACAAACTTTTCTCCACATTGAACTGATGTAAAATAGTTTTCACATTAATGAAAAAAATCCATAACAAAACAAAAAAGTCCTATGCAGGAACATCTGACCCTGTACATAAGACTCATGTTCGGCCCTGGAGAACGTATTTGTGACGCAGGTACAAGACGGATTCATGCAATTACATTCCACGCTCTTATCTGTTTACACTCGGAGGGAAACCTCTCTCTCTCTCTCTCGGTGTCTTATCGGTCTTCCTGAATAATATCACATGAGGTACGTTTATCAGCGATTGCTTGATGAATTTCCTTTGCGCTAAAAACGACATCAGTGTCGGGGGGTGTTACCTTTTACAAATATCCTTTATATGTCTGATGAAATACCTCGGCCTCCCAAGACCCTGTCACCGGTTCACCACTGTTCCTTTCTTGGAGCACTTTTGATTTCGGCCAGACGTCTAGACGTCACAATTTGTCAAACTCGCTCAAATCCTTACGCTCGCCCATTTTTCCTGCTTCCAACACGTCAACTTTGAGGACAAAATGTTCACTTGCTGCCTAATAAATAAATCCACCCACTAACAGGTGCCATGATGAAGAAATCATCAGTGATCTTCTAATGTTATGCCTGATCAATGTGTATATATAGTCATTAACTTTCATTGTTATTTACTTAAACATACTGTATTTGTATCTTTACATGTTCATATATTGATTTGGATAATAACGTAATATTGATTGATATCTCGCAGGTGTAAAGCTGCCTCGCTATTGGGTCGAATAAAATGAGACTTTCAGATGAAATTCAGAGCTCGATCTCGGCTGATTGATCACACGTTTTATATATAGAGAAAAAAAAAGGATGAATGTTGTGGACGTTGTGGGTTTCAATTCCGGGCATTTTGTATAGCGAGCAGTGAAACAAACAAATGTCCATGGACTTGTTCTTAAAATAAAAAGAGAAAAACTGTTTTTTATTTATAAATGAGATAAACATGAGCTCAGCACAAATCTAGAGTTAATCAAATTCTGTACAAAACGACTGGCATTAATAAAACATTTTCTTCTGGCGGCTGATTGTTAAACTCTATATTGCTTTTTATTCCATATAGAGGATGGCGGAATATACACACACACACACACACACACACACACACACACACACACACACACACACACACACACACACACACACATGAAATTTGCCATCTGAAGGGAAAACACAGCTAAATTTTCTGCCTCAGCTGTAGACATGCAAGAGTGTGTGTGGAAAAAAAAAAGAAGCCAAATGGTAGTATGATGAGTGTGTGTGTGTGTGTGTGTGTGTGTGTGTGTGTGAGAGAGGGAGAGAAAGAGAGAGAGGGAGTGTGTAAGAAAGTGTGTGTGTGTCAGGGCTCATGCAGGTCCTGCTGCAAATATTTGGAGCAGTCTGAGATCTTCTTCAGCTGACTGACGCTCACATTCTCAGAGCACATGGGACACACCGATTCGGTCTCTAACAGCCTGTGGGAAACACACACACACACACACACACACACAGGTTAAAATATCACAATTTCCATCATAAATGTACTCATGTATGTAATACAGCAGGAAATGAAACACGTGGATGTTGTTTTCTCGTGTATTGAAGCTGCACCGTGTTTTTTTTTTTTTATCCATTTCTAGTTACATTTCATGAGAACAGAGGAGCACAAATGAAGGTGGGGATGAAAAAGTCATGTTCGTGTATCGTACTGTGAATGTAGCGGGAGTTTGATTGGTTTGAGGAAATGACGGCACATTTATATCATTTTGCATACGCTGGAGGTCATTTTTATACAGTATGAACTGCTGATGAATGGATGGACGGAGGAATGATAGATAGATGGATGGATAGACGGACGGACTGACGGATGAGACGGTGATTGGACGTACTGTGTAAACTGGGAGTACAGAGCAGGAAAGCTGCAGTGTGGACACACACACCAGTCCTCCTTCACCATGTGACGACCCTGAGAGACGAGAACAAAACAATTTATACCACAAACTGCACTGTATGTGTGTGCTACACTTTATGGACATATTTTTCAGCTATATGTGGTTCTTCCCCAAACCCCAAACTGTTACCACAAAATTGGAGACACACAATTGTACAGGACAAGCTAATCTGAATAATCTCAGTGCACCCTGGGATACAGTAAGTGTTTTTTCGGTTTGGTTGTTTGCTAGTGTACTGAGATGGAACTGTTACCGTAGCAATGCAGTAGGGCAGGTTGTTTTTGCACCCGGGGCAGAGCAACTCACACTCAGGTAGGCTGAAGCCACAGTATGGACAGGGAGAGTTCTCCTCCTCCACCTCCGACGTATCGGGACGACTTAACACACACACACACACACACACACACACACACACACACACACACACACACACACACACACACACACACACAGCAGTTATGTCACAACTGTCAGCAAAAAAAAAAAAATCATCATTCTCTTATTTTAGCACTATTACCTGCTGTGCAGATACTTTTCTGAAATATTTTTTTCGCTGAACTTTTCTCAACCTTCTGTGACGCACCGTGAGCCTCACATGAGACTGACGACTCAGCGCTAATTATACACACGATTCCCAACATGATTTTAATGGGAGTTCAATTTACAGCACAAAAAATTTAAACGGTGCCATGGGTCGATGCTGACAGAGTAAAATGTGTTTCAAAAAATTGGATGGTGTGAATACGATTGATCCAGAAAGTGATTTTTATTGAAAAATAGATACAAGTTAATCAATATTTCTTAAAAAGGGGGAAAAAACAGACAAACAAATATATATATTTGTATATTTATATACACACTATATTTCCAAAAGTATCTATGTGGTTCTTTTCCAAACTGTTACCACACATCTGGAGGCACTCAATTGCACAGGACGTCTTTAGATGGCGCTATAATGCCATTTTGCATTCACTTGAACTTTGAAACCCAAAACCTGCTCCAGCATGGCGATGCCCCTGTGCACAAAGTGAGCTTCTTGAAGATCTGGTTTACATGCTTTATGTAATTTGTGTGATTTTACACTCAGTTCTGTTTCCTGCACATTACACACGGAGATTTTGTGATGTTTTGCTCATGCAGTTGCGTCCGGGAGAAAATAAACAAATGGCTCTTTGAGATGAATCGACACATTAAAGACATGAATGAACAGATCGTTCAGGAATCACCCATCAATAAAAGCACTAACTGCAAAATTAAAACAATGATGCTCTGTGTGTGTGTGTGTGTGTGTGTGTGTGTGTGTGTGTGTGTGTGTGTGTGTGTCCTACCGGACCATGGCCTCGATCTTCTTCTTGTATTTGGGGTCGATCTGGCTGCGGTACTCCGGCCTCATCAGCATCGCTGCAAAGCTGAAAGCGGAATTTTTTAGCCCGGCACGATGGCACTCGATCACAGCTGACGTCAGGATTGGAACAACATCTGAAAAACGCAAACACACACACACACACACACACACACACACACACACACACACACACACACATGATCCACACACAGTTCCAATTCAACAGACTTGGGATATCTATAGACACACAGCCTTCCTTTAAATTCTCACGTGTGTGTGTGTGTGTGTGTGTGTGTGTGTGTGTGTGTGTGTGTGCAGGACTTACGTGTACGGAATTTGCTGATGTTGTTCGAGACTCGGATCAGCATGCGCGCTCCCGTCAGATGGTCTCCTCTCTTCACGTGTATCTGACAAATGTATTACACGTTCAGATAATCAATAATGGGGCACGTTCCTGCACACAGCACTTCAGATGAATGTGTGTGTGTGTGTGTGTGTGTGTGTGTGTTACCTTCACCAGTATGTAGCTGTGTAGTACCATCAGGTTGGTAACCA
Organism: Silurus lanzhouensis; assembly: GCA_039877035.1. NCBI lineage: Eukaryota > Metazoa > Chordata > Actinopteri > Siluriformes > Siluridae > Silurus > Silurus lanzhouensis. The sequence goes on along the minus strand of JBCEWE010000127.1, from coordinate 2,107,035 downwards.
TCTCAGCTGGGATCTTAATATTATTATTCTGAAGCTCCATGTACATGCTAAACAGGACATCGTGGGCATTCCTGTAGTTACCTACCACACACACACACACACACACACACACACACACACACACACACACACACACACACCCCATGGTGATTAAACAGATTAAATGTGTGGGCTAATTGTTTTTTCCCCCATAGTTCCCCAAGCTACACTAAATGGCCAAAGGTTTGTAGACACCTGAGTAGAGGTGTTACGAAAATATCGATACACGTGATTATCGTGATATTGTTTTTGCCGATACTGCATCGATTCTCAAAAACGCAATATCGATATTAAAATATTGATCATACAATAATAATGGGAGTTTATATTCCGACCGCTAGATAGATAACAGTCTTCCTATCTCTGAACTTAAACAGTGACAGGAAGTACTAACATACCCCTGTATCGTGATACGTATTGTATCGCCAGATTCTTGCCAATACACAGACCTACACTAGATTTTGTGGAGATTTTTTTGCTCATTTAGCCATGATGGAGACCTGAGCAGGTTCCTGGAGTGCAGTCAAGCAAGAGATCTTCCACACACTTCAAACCCATGTAAAGCATATCTTCATGGAGCTGGATTTGTGCACATTGTCATGATGAAACAGGTTCAAGTGAAAGGACATTTAAAAAAAAAAAAATGGAAAAGTCAGGTGTCCCAATACTTTTGTTCATATAATGTATTAGGCTAAGAAGAAACACACACACACACACACACACACACACACACACACACACACACACACCTGCTGCCTGCTCTTCTCTGGCGATGATGATAGCCGTCCTCACACTTTCCCGGTAGAGTTTAACCGCCATGTACAGCCGAAATAGATACTTAGCGTCCTGAGAAAGAGAGGGCGGCAGTAACATCAGTCAGTCACCTGCACACACACGTCACCTCAATCACCTGTCCAATCATACGCTACACAAACACTAAACCACACCTACTACCTACAACCATTAAACAATAGACAAGTTGATCAGTGCAGTTTTGTCTTAAATGCGACTGTAGTGTCTGCTCACACCTATTCACACACACGCACACACACACACACACACGTTGGCCTGTGCTGTTTCAGCATGGCGTTGTTTTACTCACAGAGAGAGACTACATGCAGAAAGCGACAGAAGCACAACAAAAAAACAAAAAATATGAATGAGCATTAATACAGAATAAGCAGGAGCACAAGGTGTGTGTGTAAAGTCAAATTAAGGAGAACGGGGACCTGAATAAGAGAGGACAATGGCAAACCTAGGGGTTAGAAAATGTAGAAACCTGGAAACACTGGGACTTAAAGAGTGTATGTAGGACCCTGGGAATTAAGAGACCTGGGAATACCGGGATCATAGCAACCTGTAATGCTATGGATCTGGTTAAATAGAACAGTGGAAAGACGTGGAGCTGAAAACATAAGGTGAGGGGAAACTAGGGACCTGAAAATACAGAAAAGTAAACAGGCCAAGAAATAAATGTGGGAACATGGGGACGAAGGGAAATCTGTGATCCTGGGTAAAAAAAAGAATCACTGAGTCAAATATTAAATCCAGGGAATATGGGAATCCAAGTGAATTTGATAATATAAAACTAAATTTTGTGGGGACCTCTGTTAATATAGTGACTTTGAAAGAGTGCTAACTGCTGTGTTTTCATATCCTGCGTTCGTGATGGAGTGTTTGATGATTTTTTTACAAAAAAAGTTTACATTTCTTAACGTTTGTCAATAAAGAAATTAAAAATGTTACCTTCGGTATTCCGTCACTCTCTCCCATGAGGTAATCGATCAACTGATTGCTCAGAGCCTGGTCTTTAGCTTCTCCTACCTGATCATACACAGGGAATATTACAGCGGTGGCAATACACAAGAAATCTGAATGTGTTTACGGTTTAAATCTCTGCAAGGAAATCTATTGAAAATCAATAAAAGGAGTCTCCAGGGTTAGGAGTCATTTTTCCTTCAAATTTTTTTTTTGTCTTTGGGAAAAAAAAGGTGCCGTTCCCCAACAATAAATGTAAGCGTAGTGAGACATGGGGAATCATCACCATTGATCATCATCGTCGTTCCATCCTTACCGTCTCAATCGCCATTTCTATAGCCACATTATCATCAGTGTTGGGACACTTCAGAAAGTGTTTCAGCGCCTGCGTGAGACAGAGACGACGAGAGGTAAATAAAAAAAAAAGAGAGATTGAATGATTTCTCTGAATGCTGAACAGCCTGATAGTCAGTAAGAAAGCAGGGAATGAGACTTAAAGGTGGTGTTACGTGGACATGGAAAAAATTCAGACCTGTTTGGAATTATTTAAACGCAGAACAGCGAATTTAAGACTTTTTAAGGAGGAAACCCTAAATAAAAGCACGCCACTCACCCTGCTGTACTGACCACACTTCCGGAAAAACTTCCCAGCCAGAAGATGATTCTTTTCTCCCTCGAAATACAGAGCGATGCTCTGGTAGTCCTCCATACTGGCCTCGGATCCTGGTCACGACACATACAAAAGGGAGTGCTTGCTGATTATTCGATCTATATTTATCAAGTAGATCGCGAGAAAGAAGGACAGACAGGCTGAGAGAGAGAGAGAGAGAGAGAGAGAGAGAGAGAGAGAGAGTAAGGGAGAAAGGAAAAGAGAGACAGAAAACCTTGCTGGATAGACAGCTATATAAACACTTAGACAAATAGAAAGAAAGAAAGAATATAGAAAAATGGAAGGAAGTGAATACACCTCCTGACACAAAGACACAAGCCAGACAGAAAGACAGAGTCTCAGATGAGTGAAGGCTGAAGGACAGACCAGGTGTGACCTCACCGATGATGTCAGCATACACCTCCATCTGGCCGTGCTGCTGGGCGAGCTGGAAGGCCTCATCGCTGCACTGTGACATCACCAGGAACTGAATGGCTGAGCCATAATCACTCAGGCGCAGAAAAAACCTGCAGGTAATAAAGACGCTGATGGGATCAGACTCCACGCGTTCGTATGGGTCTTGTATAAATATCGGCGTGTGTCAGACCTGGCCACCATCTTGGCTCCTTCAATGGACTGGGTTTCCCGCACGATCCTGACTGCCTCCTCCGGATTATTTAGATGCTCCAAGAGGATCCGGATCACACTGTCCCAATCCCGGGCGCTCTCATAGGCCAAGACGGCCTCTTTGTATCTACACACAGCGGTCACGTTTTAGAAACTGAAATTAGATGCGTTTATCGCGTAAAGGACGTGAACACATACTTTCCGTCCGCCTCCTTGGCCTTAGCGTACTGCAGGTGAATTTTGGGCGAGCTCACATGGGGAAGCAGCTCTCCGACCTTCGCCCTGAAAAGAAAAAAAAAACAGAAGTTTAAAGTCACATGACCCCAAAAAACTTCACTTATTAATTCTAGTAAATACACAAATATGTGTGTGTCCTGGCCAGAGGTTATACCAGTTTTTGCAGCGAATGTAGACCGACGCAGCCTTGTCGTAGTACTGGCCTTTCTCGTACAGCTGTGCCGCCTCCGAATATTGCTGCGGAGCGGAAAAAACAAACAAGAA
>JBCEWE010000127.1:2070961-2095961 GCA_039877035.1 Silurus lanzhouensis | reverse complement strand
CACACACACACACACACACACACACACACACACAAACACACACACACACACCTCAAAACTCTGGGCTTCTAGTAGTTCCTAGAATAGCAAAGTCCACTAAAGGTGGTAGAGCTTTTTCACATTTAGCTCCTAAACTCTGGAATAGTCTTCCTGACGGTGTTCGGGGCTCAGACACACTCACCCAGTTTAAGTGTAGATTAAAAACATATCTTTTTAGCAAAGCCTACACATAACACACATCACATCATAACCTTGTGCTCCAGAACATCTGATCACATGCACATTATCAACTTGTGCTGTTAATATCATGAACAGCAGCTACGCTAATTGCTCTCCACTGCTTCTCTTTCTCTCCCCATCCCGAGACACCCTGAGGTTTGGCCAGCTCCAGTCACCTCCCACCTCGTGATGATTACGGACCTTTGAAGAAGTAGATGCCGAACTCGCAAACATCCCGAACCATCTAGAGACGTATCAGTGCCATTTGGATCCCGCTACATGTGTGGAGTTTGGCATTGGACCTCCTGGAGTGTTAAAGGCTCTGGCATGGAGAAGCTGATGCTGGATCTGTGGTGATCACAAATGCTGAGCTCATAAAACTCGGAGCTACTATCCATATAGACTGTATAAGACTGCAGAAAGAACATCACTTATAATCTTATACTCCAGTGCTCATGTTAGTTCTCACTCTCCAGTGTTCTGTATTGTTGAAAGATTTATGATCAAACTCTTGATGTCACCCAAAATGAGGATGGGTTTCCCTTTTGAGTCTGGTTCCTCTCAAGGTTTCTTCCTCATAACATCTAAGGGAGTTTTTCCTTGCCACAGTCGCCACGGCTTGCTCATCAGGGACAAATTCACACCATTCACCTTCACTGTTGATTTGTGTAAAGCTGCTTTGAGACAATGTCTGTTGTGAAAAGCGCTATACAAATAAACTTGACTTGACTTGACACACACACACTGTACTGTTATCCAGGAAGATTTTATCAGAGATGCAGATGTTACAGATGTGTCTGCTCACCCAGGGAGATTCATCTCATTGATCTTCTGGCCATGCCGGTCGAAGATCTTCACAGAGTTGTCTGGACTGAACGTTAAACACACAGAAACACACATATTTTATGAAGCAGAACAAAATGAAGAAATGTTGATGGATCGTTAGAAATCGGATTCGTACCCAGCAACAGCCAGATAATTCCCTAAAGATCTCTGCCATCTGTACTGCAGACACGATCCACTCCAGGCTTTTTCACACAGAGTGAAGACCCTCTGCAGGAGAAGTGATCATCATCATCATCATCATCAAATAATGACATAATATTTATATAATATAATAATATAGTAACAGCCCCCTCGGGGTGTGTGTGTCCAGTCTCACACTGCCCCACGCTTTACCCCAGTTCCACACTGCCCCACACTTTACCCAGCACTCAGGTACTCACTATGCTATACTCAGCTCTAAACACTTCCCCCCCCCCCCCGACACACACACACACACACACACACACACACACACTAGCATGTATGCTCATTAGCTTTTTAAGCTCTACTAGCTGAAGCTCTACAGGCGCCCCGTCGTGGGAGATAACAAACACATCATTCTGTCTTTCCGCTTTAAACACATAACCGTACAAACCTTCATTTTGCCCCCGAATTCACAATTACACTCTACTTTCTCCTTCCCACAATGCTTCACTGCGACGCGCCTGCGTCTCCCTTAGCGACCTCTTGGAAACAGCCAATCACAACTAGCAGACTGTGAAGGACAGGATTTCCGGAAAAGCCCGCCCCCGAGCTCTGATTGGATGACAACGTTACATATGCAGCGCCGGGGTAATTGAGAGACATTTGAAAAATCCAATCAGAGGTATAGGGTGTGCGTGCTGGCCAATCAGAGTACAGGAGGCGGATGTAAGCGGGAAAGCGTTTGGATGTGTGCGGGTGTGAGAGCTGAGACAGATAGATAGGGCATGAGAGGAGAGATAGAAGGATGGGGCATAGGAGAAGAGATAGACAGACAAATAGATGGATGGATGGGGCATGAGAGGAGAGATAGACAGATAGATGGATGGGGCATGAGAGGAGAGATAGACAGATAGATGGATGAGGCATGAGATGAGAGATAGATGGATGGATGGGGCATGAGAGGAGAGATAGACAGATAGATGGATGGGGCATAAGAGGAGAGATAGACAGATAGATGGATGGGGCATAAGAGGAGAGATAGACAGATAGATGGATGGATGGGGCATGAGAGGAGAGATAGACAGATAGATGGATGGATGGGGCATGAGAGGAGAGATAGACAGATAGATGGATGGGGCATGAGAGGAGAGATAGACAGATAGATGGATGGATTGGGCATGAGAGGAGAGAGACAGATAGATGGATGAGGCATGAAATGAGAGATAGATGGATGGATGGGGCATAAAAGGAGAGAGACATGGATGGATGGGGCATGAGAGGAGAGAGACAGATGGATAGATGGGGCATGAGAGGAGAGATAGACAGATAGATGGATGGGGCATGAGAGGAGAGAGAGATAGATGGATGGATGGGGCATGAGAGGAGAGATAGACAGATAGATGGATGGATGGGGCATGAGAGGAGAGATAGACAGATAGATGGATGGATGGGGCATGAGAGGAGAGATAGACAGATAGATGGATGGGGCATGAGAGGAGAGATAGACAGATAGATGGATGGATGGGGCATGAGAGGAGAGATAGACAGATAGATGGATGGATGGGGCATGAGAGGAGAGATAGACAGATAGATGGATGGATGGGGCATGAGAGGAGAGATAGACAGATAGATGGATGGATGGGGCATAAGAGGAGAGATAGACAGATAGATGGATGGATGGGGCATGAGAGGAGAGATAGACAGATAGATGGATGGATGGGGCATGAGAGGAGAGATAGACAGATAGATGGATGGATGGGGCATGAGAGGAGAGATAGACAGATAGATGGATGGATGGGGCATAAGAGGAGAGATAGACGGATGGATGGATAGGGCATGAGAGGAGAGATGGAACTCTGTAACAGCAGTGCAGTTACCACACACAGGAGAGACAGAGAAAGAAAGAGAAAGAGAGAGATGTCCCAATACGTTCTCACAGTGTGATACATATTAAAGCAACTCGTTTATTATTCGGGTCTCTATCAGTTTATTTCTACACACAGAAAATACACAGAAAACAGGTGTGTTTCAGTAAAAAAAATTACAAAAAAAGTGATAATTTTGAACAGATACACAGACAGAGAGAGAAAGAGATAATGGGAACACAATCATCTGATATAAACACATGTTCATAACGGCCTTCTCTTGCTCCGGCTTTTCCTCACAACAGGAGACTCGACGTTCCACTGCCTCGGGGCCGGAGTTCTTTACACAGGGGCGGGAACAGGTGGGGAAAAAAAAAAAAAAAATCAGTGCAAATTATATTAACAGACTATAAAAAAAAAAAAAAAGAACTACTAGGGTCAAGTACAAGATGTCCTTCAGGGGGCGCGATATTAGAGAACTGTGAGGCTTGTAGTGAGGGGACTGAGCATTAGTTGAAGATGTTTAGGACGTGTTAAAGCCCAGTATATATATAATATACAATAAAACATACAAACACACGCATGTTATTGTTTATTGTGTGTCAGTGCTGATCTGTGACCCCAGTAGACACTTACTCGTGCTCAGGTGACATCAGGTGTAGAACATTCTCATTACTCTTCCCTGCAGCCAGAAACAATCACAAATATGTTAAAAGTCTGAGTAGAAGCAAACAGACAGTGTTGAGTAAAAGGAGTTAAACGGATAAAGAAGATACCGGCTCCTTCGTAGCAGATGGCACTGAACTGCTCTCCGAACGTCACCTCGTTCATGCTCTCTACTCAGAAACACACAGGGGGGGACGGGGTGTTAAAGACGAGACGGTGTGAATCTAATAAAGTACAATTACTTTAAAGCAAAAAATGTATAATAATGTGAAACCATAAGAATCCTGATCCTAAAAGCTTCATGATAAGTGTATATATTTTGTACACACACACACACACACACACACACACACACACACACACACACACACACACACACACACACACAGAGAGTGTTGTGTTTATGCAGTCCTACCCTGCGGCGTGCTGATCGCTCTTCCATCATACACTCCTTTTGAAGGCCCTACAAGCAATGAACCGGTTTGCATGTCAGATAATATACATCACAATCACTAACTGTGGTATAAAAGCAAAAGTACACGCGGTTACAGGAGAAATAATCACACTAAATCCACTTTACATGAGCTTCACGTCAGCCAACATAATTACTATTATTATTATTTGTGAATTTACCTGAAGACGTTACACCACGAGAAGGTCTCTGGCCCACAGGGGTCAGCATTCCAGTGAAGGTACGATGTCTGAGAGGAAAAACACAGACTCGGGCATTATAACAGTCTGATGGTATTAAACATGTAGTTTGGTGAAGGTCGAGCAGTTTTTAAAAAGACAATATTTTGGTGAAATAATATTTTTGTAATATTTTGTGTAGAGATGATATTTTAGTAAAAACTGCTTGGTAGGATGTAGTGTGTGTGTGTGTGTGTGTGTGTGTGTGTTTGTGGAGGGGTATTACCGGAGTTCGTCTGCAGATTTTGGGGTGTTTGAGGGTCTCTGGGCAGAATGAGGTGGCAAAGGTGTGCCTCTGACGCCTGGAGCTGGAGATGCAGTGGCGCTGCCCTAAACACACACACACACACACACACACACACACACACACACACACACACACACACACACACACACACACACACGGAATAACAGAAACATGAGATGATGCATGTGTGTATGGAATTTTTTTTAAAAAGGAAGAAGAAAAAAAAAAAAAAAAAAGTGTATGTGTGTGTGTGTGTGTGTGTAAGAAAGAGACACCCACTTTAGTTCTGGGTGACAGTATGAAGCTGCTAAGCCGCTGCTCCAACTCCTGCTGCTCTTTTTGTTTCTCAAACATCTTCAGGTTGTACTCCACCTCTGCAGCCAACTGCTCATCACCTGCAAAGAGTTCCTTCACCTCAGAGCGATAGTCCTGCATGGCCACCTAACACACACACACACACACACACACACACACACACACACACACACACACACCACACCACACACACCACACACACACCACACACACACACACACACACACAAACAATCCCCTTCTTACAAACACAACTAATCTACCATTGTGTATTCCCATTTGACCTTTAACTCTGACTTTTTACCTGCAGGTAGGACATGAGATGTTTGAGCACGGGCAAGCGCTTCTCCTCCAGCATGTTCTTCAGGGCGATGACCATAGGGATCATGTTCTCCACAAAGTTCTTTTTCTGCACCTGCGCACCAAAAGACCTCTAAGTTTAACCACTGACCTAAAATCAGACCTCTGCAGTTTAATATGAGAGATGGAGAAGAGCTCAGGCTGATCCTGGACCAGTTTTGTAGCTTTATTCACATATTCAGTCCAAGCCACAGTGTTGCAAATAATACTGCAGGGTCTGATAAGGTGGAAGAGTTCTTACTAAAGGAGTTATATGTGTGTGTGTGTGTGTGTGTGTGTGTGTGTGTGTGTGTGTGTGTGTGTGAGAGAGAGAGAGAGAGAAAGAGAGAGAGACAGAGACAGAAAGAGGATTGTAACCTGGGAAACAAGTTTCTTCTGCAGCACAGCTTTAGCGACAGCCATCTCGTCCTCAGGAGCATCGTCGCTCGCTGAAGAGCCGCTCATGGCTATCAGCTTGATCTCCTTCAGTGAAAGAACGTCAAACACGTCGGCCAGCAGCTCGGCACCCTCCGAATCTAAAGGCAGCTCCGAATCCACAAAGCATGCTGCGGGTAACACACACACACACACACACACAATAAAACTCGTTATCATTGCAAAAAGTCACAAAGATACAATACACACTTCAATGCCTTTTACACACACACACACACACACTACCCAGGACATCCTGGCTGATTCTGGTTGTGATATTAAAGCGCTGCTCATCGGTGAAGTGTTTCAGGAGGAATCTGTAGATCCTGAAACGTTTGCTCTGGTTCATCTGTCCTTTCAGAGAAAACCTGCTCTTCTCCCTGGCAAAACACACACACACACACACACACACACACACACACACACACACACACACACACACACACACACACACACACACACACACACACACACACACACACACACACACACACACACACATTTGATCCCAGTGATTGTTCAAATAAAACATTAAGATTTATTTTATGTACTTTGTTGTTTGGGCACGAAACAGTCGACGAAAACGTAGCTTTTTGAAAACAATCTACAAAACGGAAAAATTTGAGTTGTGAAAACGGAGGCATGCGAAAACCATTTTGACTCACCTCTCCGTCTGCGTGAAGCGGTTGTATTTTTTATGTTTCTCGTAGGCGTTGAAGTGAAGGATGCACTCGATGAAGTGCTGAGAGAACATCAGCGGGTTCTTCTTCAGCAGCAGCTCCACCAGACAGTACTCGCAGAGACTTCACAACAGCAGAAATAAACCAATGAACATCAATACAAAAAAATATTCAGAAAAACACTGCAAACTGAGAACCCACTCTGCAATAGAGGGGTCCGGGTCCACCAGGGCCACAGCGAATCTGAAGAACAGGGAACCCTTCCATTTGACAAACTCTTCCTGAAAAACAGACACAGCAGCTGGTGTTACAAACCAAACCTTTCATTCGAGTTTCTTTCCTTAAACTCTTCCTACCTGCAGCAGGTTGGTGAGCATGATCAGGCTCTGCTCTCTGATGATCGGCTCGGTGTCTCGGAGGCAGGCTGAGATGTTGCTGATGTACCTGCTCACTGTGTTGGGGTAGCGCACACACAGATCACACAGCACCACCACCACGTTGCTGCGCACCGCCAACTCCATTCCCACCTCGAGCTCGCGTGCAAACGCGGGAACGTAGCGCATCATCAGCTCCTCGTGCTGCAGGCACAACTTCCCTGCAGAGATACGGGAGAAGAGAGAGAGAACAGTGATGAGCTTGATTTCATTTTAAAAAAGAGAACGTTGATGGGCTGGTGCACGTCATACCTAGTGTGATGACCGCGTGAGCTCGTACCACTGTCGGCATCGAGGAGGGTTTAAACTGAGAGAGAGGTTGACTGGCTGGCAGCTCCGCACCCTCTTCACCCACTGGAAGTAAAAAAATTACATTACAATGTGCTTAATGTGTTATAGGCAATAAACTTACACATTCTTTTAATAAACCTCGTTATGCAGAGTGCTTTGAGACAAAGCGCTAAACAAATAAAACTGAATCGAATTGAACAGTGGCAACTGCTGCCTCACAGTGTAACAACCAATCACAGCTGTGCAGATCCAGTCTAGAGCTTTTTTCTGACAAGATGGACATTTGGGTAATAATAAAAATGTGTGTAAATAACTTGATACCAGCAGTTGTTAAATGGAAAAGTATGTTTTTTTTCCACCAACAAAAAAAAACACAGGCTTTGAAAACGATGACGCTTTTCTTGTTTCAAAGAGCCGAAGCGTATTGCTCGTGCAAACCGTGTTTTCAAATTTTTCATACTTTTCCAAAATGCATAGAAACCCTGAAGGCTTGTGCCATGTGAGTATGATTTCAAAACTACAGTTGAAGGATAGAGGGAGGGATGTATGGATGAAAAATGAACAAACCAGGTTGCTCAGATGTGGTTAGAATGGACTGAACGAGGAGAAAGACTCGCTTTTGCACTTTTGCAGGGCAGTGAAGAGAGGACACGCCCAGAGTGTACAGGTGCTTCACCTGAGAGAGAGAGAGAGAGAGAGAGAGAGAGAGAGAGAGAGAGAGAGAGAGAGAGAGAGAGAGAGAGAGAGAGAGATTATTAGTTTATAAGACAACAGTGTAGTGAATAAGATTAGGAATAAAACCATTTTGTGATTACCAGAAGATCCTCATTTAGATTTTCTGCTCCTCTTTCATTTAAGAGGACGGTGGACAGGTACTCCTCACACACAGACACCAGCTCTCCACAGTACTTATTCAGAAAGCTCTGGAACACACACACACACACACACACACACACACACACACACACAGGGTGAATGGAAAGTGTGTTTTAAATGAATGGTTAAAGAATAGTTCACTGGTGTGTAATGTCACCATGGTTTCCTTGATGTTGTCGGCTTGGCCGAGACTGAACAGAGCATCCACACTGGCGCTGATCACCTCCAGGGGAAGACTGAAGCTCTTCAGCCACCCCATCAGATCGTCTACACACACAATAATCATTCAGAAATGTGTGGCTTCATTTATATACAAAAGAAGACACCTCATTTAAAAACTCGCCAATGATCCTGCTTTTGGTATCGTCATTGAGGGACGCAGCGATGTGACCGAGGACGGTGAGAATGTGGCCGGTTGTAGCCACATCAACTACAGGAGACCTAAAAAAACAAAAACTAATATTTACTCATTTAATATTTAAAGTCTAGGGTCATGTGGTTCTCCTCCTTCCCTGTACATCTGTAATATGGTGACGTGTGCATGGTGTGCGAGTTCTGACCTGACTGTGCGATCCCAAGCCTCCAGAATAGTCCCCATGTTGAGTTTAGCGCAGCAGCTGGACACTTTGGCTAGCATGAGCCATGCGGCTGCTGCGTGGTCACGCTCCGTGTGCCAGATCAGACTGTTCACCAATGTGGCAGAGAACTTCTCCTGCCTTGACCATATGCTGAACGCCTTACTGAAATATCTTCTGCAGAGAGACGTAAACAGGGTTCCTACACATAATTCATTTCAAAATTCCACACAGACTCAAATATGCAGACTTCAGCAGAAAGGTTGTAGCTACTGTAGATCCTACAAAGTCCATTAACAAAAACACAAACAAAGTCGAAGAGATGGCATGTTGGTGGGAGAAACAAAGAGCGAGACACACCTGAGGTCCTGACATTTATCACACATGAGTTTCAGCAGATCCCAGGCCACTCTCTGGGAGGCGTTGTCATGACGATAGCTGCCTTGACTTTTGATGTGAGTGATGATTTTGTCGTTGAGGCACTCGAGAGCTTTGTCCTGTACAGAGCTCTCAGAGTCCATCACAGCCGGGACCACGCCCCTCAGCCATGCCTCCTGCACCTCTATGTTGTCAGGTAGCGCCTACACACACACACACACACACACACACACACACACACACACACACACACACACACACACACACACAAAAGCTTTTTTACAGTTTTAAACAGCAAACACATTTGTTTCTTCAGAGCTTCAGTACAAAGTGTAATAGAAGAGTGAGTGCACTTTAGCTCCCCCTAGTGGCTGCTGAATAATGAACTCACAGTGAGAAGATCCATGAGGCACTGCATGGCTTTCTTCTTCACAGACACTGCCGGGTCTCTGCAGCGCTCGGACAGAATTTCCAGATTCTCCGCACTACACGTGATCACCCCGTGCTTCAGCAGACTCATTATCGTCTACACACGTGCACACACACACAAACTAAATCATCACTAGATACCATTTGTTACACTGAACACCCAAATGTGTGTGTGTGTGTGTGTGATTACCTCGAGGGCACATTTCCGAACGTTGGTTTTGGGGTCACTCACACGCTGTTTAAACAGAGCCAAGGTTTCCTGATCTAAACAAAGTACAGACGAATTCAAACCCAAGCAGGATGCACATTAGCACACGTGTACTGTACGCAGACTCACACTCAATTGCGGTAGCGTCACGGCTCATGCCGTCGTTGGTGCAGTGGCGACTCGCAGCTCCCAGGCTCTTGTGCTTGGTGAGATCGATGGTGCGAAAAGTCAGGGCTGTTCTTTGAACAGTCTCTGGTCTCTTTAGAGTCTCTGGGGCAAAAAAAATTGCAATGTTTTTAGGAATCTAAAATGTATTAGTAGGGAACTATACTGTAAATGCACCATATAGTCAATAGTTTGAGTGTTTTTTGTTTTTGTTTTAACACCCTGTTCTACATTCAGTCCAAAGCAGATATGTTATGCTTACGTTCCGAGTGTCCCGTCTCCATCATCGTCTGTGAGCCGGCTGAGGAGGAAAAAAAAGAAGCATGAACTAGCATGAAGATCTTACTCATTACTCTTGTTCTGTGATAAAGATGCACTTCACTCCGGGTTACAGTGATGAAGCAGATAACAAAAGGGAAGAACATACTAGTGGAGGAGGAAGAGAAGAGCTCATGGATGCATTTGGTGGCATTTTGGCTGGGCAGTTCGAGACACAGGGCGAGGCAGTGCATGGCATGTGCTCGGACTGTAGGCGAGACGTCGGAGCGGCGACCATACACCAGGCTGTGCACCAAGAAACGGTGCGAGAGGAACAACGCCAGATCGGGTTCGAGCGCCCCGTCTGCCTGCCGTTCCTCCTGCGCCAACAGCACCATCGCTACGTCCAAAGCAAACATCCGAAAGGCTACCTGCATGTACAGGAAGTGAAATGGAGGTGAAGATTCCCTACTTAAATGAACGTACGTGAATCGAGTTACTGTTTCTTCTTGATCCCTCACCCTGGTGTTCAGAGAATAGTTATGAAGCCACTTGACAAAAGCAGCATAGTTGTTACATGGCATCTTGGTCACAAGCTTCCCCACAGCCTCAGCACCACTGGCACGGTATTCTGCCTTTTCCACCATCTGAAACACACACACACACACACACACACACACACACACACACACACACACACACACACACACACACACACAGCCTAGTCACATGTTGTATAATTTTGAATTATTCTGAATAAGTATTAGTAAAGTGAATCCTCTGTAATGTACCTGGTGACAGATGTGCTGTACGAGGATCTTAAGCAGTGGCAACATGACCTCTTTCTGCTCGTCCATGATGTGACTGCAGCGCACACACACACACAATTTTACTTTACAAATTTAGAAATACCTTTAATGATACATTTACACACAATACAAGGATTAATACAAGATTTTACCATCAGCTTCTTCCAATCAAAGGTTTAACAACCTCTCATGATCTCTGAAAATGTATCATGACAGCTTTTTTTTTTTTCATGACATCAATACATGTTTTTTTTCCTGACCTGATGAAGAGGATGGCCTGGTCTCGAGCAGCACAGACGGCCTGCGATGGAGTGAGCAGACACGGTTTAACTCTGTCCTTCTTCATCATCAGAATGACATACAGCAGCCGGTGAAAGACACGCCGGCGACACTGAAGACAAAAAAAACCCAGAAACCTCATTTCATTCATTCAACAAACTCACTAACACACCAATTCCACCACTTAGAATTCCAGTATTCCCAACTCCTCCCAACACACACACACACACACACACACACACACACACACACACACACACAAACGAGATGATTTCTACATGCCCACCTCATTTCCTTCACCGTGATTGGAGGAGCAGAGAAGCCAAAGGCCATGAAAAGCGAGCTCAGGAAGGCTCTGCAGTTTGTCCACATCGCTGAAATCAAAATAAAAAACAAACAAACAAACTACATTATTCAGCTTATTTTAAGTGTTCATGTCCATCGTTAATATATCTCTGAGCAAGGCGTTACTATAGCAACGAATCGCCTTTTCACCTACACTGTTGGAGCAGATGCCACAGAAGACTAATTAACACCTCGTTAACCAATCAGGAGGAAATACATTGTTACAGATACCCATCAGGAATTATAGTGTGAGACACTGACCGTTTCTCAGAGAAGGACAGCTCTCCAATGACTGGCTCAAAGTTGGTGAGTTCAGTGAACAACTGCAACATCGAGAGCACAGAAACAAATCCATCAGATGATCAGCAGGAAAAATATACCTTTTTGGTTTTTATCAGATTTTCACTCTAAAGATGATCATTTTGATTATACTGTTTTATTGCTTTGTTTCTTGGGTAAATCTCATTCACAAAAACAGAGCTTTTCATTGTAAACCCGGAGTTGCATTGTGTGTTTATGGATTTAGAGAAAGGGTACGACAGGGTGGAGAGAGGAGATGTGGTATTGTATGAGGAAGTCTGGTGTGTCAGAAGTATGTGAGGGTGGTGCAGGACATGTATGAGGACAGTGTGACAGCAGTAAAATGTTCAGCAGGAACTGGTTTAAGGTAAAGGTTGGACTGCAGCAGGGATCAGCTCTAAGCCCTTTCCTGTTTGCAGTGGTGATGACATTGTGATGTCTAACACAGGATTAGTGCAAGAGTGCATCATCATCATCATCATCATCAGTATTTACTGACCCGCACGCAGCTATCGGCGCTCTGCGGTTTGTCCCGGAGTGAAAACTTCTCCAGCAGTTTAAGCAGCGTTCGTACGAGTCCTGCAACGTCCTCACGCATTACCAAAAGATCCTGAGCTGAAAAATACACCTCCTCGTCCTCTTCTTCCTCTTCCTCATCGATCTCCATCTGGAACAGGAACGCAGACAGACAGTCACTTACATCATACTCTAAAACCTTTTCAGCTCATGGATTGAAATCACATCAACATGCACTGTTTTTTAATACGTTATTATTGTATGACTGGTTGATGGAGAAGTGAACTTTAATTAACAATAGACAGACCTCCTCTGGGACTTTCTTCGGGGGTTTGGGGCGTTTCCCGCTTTTGGATTCAGCCTGCGAGCTCTTTATCGCATCTTTCTTACGTTTCTTTCCCGAGCTCTGCGGCCAGCATTTCAGCACAATGTCCAGGCATGTGTCGAACAGGATCTGGTGGAACACTTTATTGGCCACGCTGCCTGCAAAAAATAAATATTACACCAAGTTTCAATCACATGACCTCAGATATCAACCGAATAAACGCTGCATCATGTTGCGAGTTTATTTATATGTTGTTGAGGGGTTTATGTCTTGAGCCCTTTTCAGACGGGATTAATTATCCACACCATGGTGGACACACGGAGGCTCACCTGGGATTCTAAGGAGCAGCAGGTACAGAGACGCAGCCTGCAGACTGACGCGTCTCTGCTCCACACTGGACGATTTGGTTTTGGCGCCGAGGACGAAACACGCCAGCACGGCCACCAGAGACTTCACCGACACGCCGTTTTCGCCAAACACGTTCCACACGCTCTGAAGAGAAACCCACACCACGTTATGCTCTATGAATCACAAAATCCACACGACGCACCTCCAATCCGTGGTTTCTGAGTCTCGGGATTACCTGCGTGTTTTCCTCTTCACAGGAGAACGGCAGCAACTGCTTATACACTTTCTTAAAGACGTTCACGTCTTCTTTTATTTCATCTTCCACAGTGGGGTCGAGGGGTTCGGTGTCTGTGAACTCACACTCCCACACAGCGTCCACCCAGGCTACACACACACACACACACACACATGCACGCACGCACACATTATAATTGATTGATTTGCACAAAAAAACACCTTTATTACCTTAAAAATGTTTTATTTAGTTTTCTTTCTATCTATCTATCCATCCATCCATCCATCCATCCATCACTCCTACTATCACTCTTTTCTTCACTTCTCTATCACTTCTCTCCATCACTCTTTTCTTCACTTCTCTATCACTTCTCTCCATCACTCTTTTCTTCACTTCTCTATCACTCTCTCCATCACTCTTTTCTTCACTTCTCCATCACTCTTTTCTTCACTTCTCCATCACTCTTTTCTTCACTTCTCTATCACTTCTCTCCATCACTCTTTTCTTCACTTCTCTATCACTCTCTCCATCACTCTTTTCTTCACTTCTCTATCACTCTCTCCCTCACTCTTTTCTTCACTTCTCTATCACTCTCTCCATCACTCTTTTCTTCACTTCTCTAACACTCTCTCCATCACTCTTTTCTTCACTTCTCTATCACTTCTCTCCATCACTCTTTTCTTCACTTCTCTATCACTCTCTCCCTCACTCTTTTCTTCACTTCTCCATCACTATTTTCTTCACTTCTCTAACACTCTCTCCATCACTCTTTTCTTCTTCACTTCTCCATCACTCTTTTCTTCACTTCTCTAACACTCTCTCCATCACTCTTTTCTTTACTTCTCTATCACTCTCTCCATCACTCTTTTCTTCACTTCTATATCACTCTCTCCATCACTCTTTTCTTTACTTCTCTATCACTCTCTCCATCACTCTTTTCTTCACTTCTCTATCACTCTCTCCATCACTCTTTTCTTCACTTCTCTAACACTCTCTCCATCACTCTTTTCTTTACTTCTCTATCACTCTCTCCATCACTCTTTTCTTCACTTCTCTATCACTCTCTCCATCACTCTTTTTTTCACTTCTCTATCACTCTCTCCATCACTCTTTTCTTCACTTCTTTATCACTCTCTCCATCCCTCTTTTCTTCACTTCTCCATCACTCTTTTCTTCACTTCTCTAACACTCTCTCCATCACTCTTTTCTTCACTTCTCTAACACTCTTTCCATCACTCTTTTCTTTACTTCTCTAACACTCTCTCCATCACTCTTTTCTTTACTTCTCTAACACTCTCTCCATCACTCTATTCTTCACTTCTCTAACACTCTCTCCATCACTCTTTTCTTCACTTCTATATCACTCTCTCCATCACTCTTTTCTTCACTTCTCTATCATTCTCTCCATCACTTCTCTAACACTCTCTCCATCACTCTTTTCTTCACTTCTCTAACACTCTCTCCATCACTCTTTTCTTCACTTCTCTAACACTCTCTCCATCACTCTTTTCTTCACTTCTATATCACTCTCTCCATCACTCTTTTCTTCACTTCTCTATCACTCTCTCCATCACTCCTGCTATCACTCTTTTCTTCACACGTTGTTTCCTACCAGCGCAGGAAGAAGCTGATTTGAGACGGAAACTTCCTCGACTATGTGTTTATTTCTAGATCCTGAAGTTCAGTAATAGAGCAGAGTAACCCGCTGTAACTGTCTGAAGCAGAAATACACCGACATGATGTCCACGAGCTCCGGTATTATTAGCGCCTCGCGCGCGCCCTGTCTATTAGCGCCTCGCGCGCGCCCTGTCTATTAGCGCCTCGCGCGCGCCCTGTTAGCGCTGTTTACTACTGGAACTCGGGCTGTTTTTAGCTAATGATGTTAGCTTAGCGCTTCAGTGACCAGCCCGAGTAGCACACTGGTCTCTAAAGGCTGGTGTGTAATAAATAAATGATAATGGAAATACATGATATATAATATAATATATAATATGATATATAAAAGGTACCGGTGGACACCGCGGGTAACTTCAACAGCTGCAGCGCGCGCAACAACTCCATTTTTTCCCCTTCAAATGCGCGCGCCGAATTTCAGCGCCAACTACTGGCGTGCACTGCGCCTGCGTTAAATAAAATCCGGGTTGCCAGATTGTATTCTCTCAAACTGTTACAACGTTAACCGTAATAGTCAGGTTTATTATAATCCTTATTACAAAGACTTATTATAATAATATATTATTAACATTATCATCATAATTATTATTAATTATTAATATCATTATCAACAAAATACCTTCCAATTCGTAACCTGCCTTTCTTATATATGTTCTTATACAAAAGTCAAATAGTTTAAGAATAACTAACTAAATAAATAAAAGAATAGTGACATTATTAAATATATTGTGTTAAATAATAATAAAAAAAAGTTTTATAAATAGTTATTATCAGTAAAGCTGCCTGTAGAACATGTTCTTATGCCTAATACACATGATAAAGCATGGCCTCTTTAAACTTCTGTAATTACACCACAATAATTACATTATTATTATAATCATTATTATCATTATTATTATTATTATTGCTGTTATTATTATTATTATTATTGTTATTATTATTGTTGTTATTATTATTATTATTATTATTATTATTATGATCATTTATATTATTGTTTTTATTATAATCATCGTTATATTGGTAATAATATGAATCACCATCATCAAAATAAATTTAAAAAAATCCGAGTATAAGAAAAAAATAATAGATAGATAGCGACATTATTTAATATATTTTTTAAAATAAAAGATTGGGTTAGTAAATATAGGAAAATTAAAAAAAGGTTATATAAGGAACAGTATATACACATGGCATTATGTTTTCTTTTTTATTACTTTATAAAAATAAAGATTTAATGCCAATAAACAGTCTGAAATAAAAGTAAAGAAAAGCAAAGTAACAAAAATAAAACAATAATTCACACAACTAAAAAATATGATTAAAATGAAATCAATAAAATAATGAAGTGAAACAAAAAATAAAACAATTGATGATTATGTGGTTTATGGCATTTGTTTCAGATGTAATATTTGCTATGAAGGAATATATATAAATCTGGCAACCGTGGTATTAGTTCCTGTTTGCCCGACATGCACTACGGCCCGCGAATATCAAAACACGACGTCACGTGACACGTTAGCAGCTTGAACCGGGAAGACTCGGTGCGGCTTCATGACGGAAACATTACAAACTACATGCTCGAATAAAATAAACACTGTAAGTATTAAATGTGTAAAGTGTTACTATGCGTTTGATATTTTATTCAGACCATTCAGTATTATGTTTTTTTTGGCAGGCCACGAGCCTGTTGGATTAGTACCGGTGTCATGGCAACTAAACGGCAGGATACAGTTTTGGGTTTTAGATTGGATAAATATATTTTATAGGAGTAGAATAGTACAGGATAAAAGCTGTCGGTCTGATACGAAAATATATTCTTACGTTTGTCCGACGTCGTTGACGTCACGTCATAATGTCATTGCGTCATGATGTTATTATAACTTCCCCATTACGTCATGGCATCTGCCATGTTGGAAAGGTCCGAATGAAGTCAACTGGTACTCGGGTTTGGTTGGACAGTTTGTAACTTGCACACACACACACACACACACACACACACACACACACACACACACACACACACACACACACACACCTAAGCTACAATTCTGTATTCATTTTTATATGTTTATTTTTCGTAAATAACAATAATAATTCCATGAATAAATTATTCTAAATAGTCCATTCTCTTTATTTCGTAGCTTTTCTCTCGGTTGTGCTGCTTCCCGTAGTGTAAGTTCATGTTTAAGTTTCTGTCCAATCAGATTGCGCGTTGCCGTGGTCAGCAATGAAAAATCAACAGTGTGAACTCTTCTGGTTTCTAATACATCCGAATGAAACTGTTGCTTTAACCAATCAGATTTCGAGTTGGGGTCTTCTAGCAGGCGTCCAATAACATCAGGATTTTCACGTTTCTGACTGTGAGGAAAAGGTCGGCCAAAAAAGATTCTTGCTTTAGTGATGACATTCATTCTCACTGTGTGAGATGCAGCATTCATGGTGTCATAATGATGATATTATGAGGTGGATTGATTCGGGACGTCACTGGATGCCTGGGGGTGAAATGCACGGCCTAAGACTGTGCTACATACAATAAAATACAAAATGTTTTGGATTGTATAACACGTGTTTTCCCCTTTCTCTTGTTTTTTTTACAATGACAGGGGAAGATGCATTGGCACACAAAACTGCTGATGTGGTGAGGATGATGAGTGGAAAGTGGCAGGAGCGGGTGAAGGCGGTGGAGCAGAGGGCTCTATTCTATCACTCTGCCCCCATCAGCTGCCCTTATAAAGCTCGTCTGTCCCAACCGTGGCAGCCGACCTCTGTATGGAGACTATTCCCTCGCCAGAGCCACGCTGTCGCCTTCAGCCAGCGCTGCAAACAGGTGATCACTCAGCTGTAAAAGAACGATTAGAGACTAATAATTCTGGGGATTCTGCAATACTAATCGTCTTTTGTCCTTTTTCAGGACGTCCATGTTTTTGCCTTGGAGAAAGCGAACACTGTGGCAGGACAGAGGGTTTATTTAGTCACCAGCTACAGTGAGCTCTGGCACTACTACAGGTAACGTTCCTATTCCATGTTCTGGAGCCGAATGTACACCTTCCTCACGTCTACACTGTGTAATCCCACTTCATCCTGTAGTTCACACAGACAGTCTCTGATGCACTGCTATGAGGTGATTCCAGAGGGCGCTGTCTGCAAGCTTTATTTTGACCTGGAGTTCGATGTGGCGTCTAATACACACCTGGAAGGCACAAAGATGGTGGCAGCACTGATTCAGGTCAAACATCATATACGTAGGAGAAATCATAAAAAGCTTTTAGTGCCGTCTGAGGAAGAAGCGTCTGTTCGTCTATAGCGCACCATAACCATAATTCTGTTCTCCTCCAACATCAGCACGTGTGTGTGAAGCTGGAGGAGGTGTACGGTGTGCAGTGCACTGCTAAAGACGTGCTGAATCTGGACTCCAGCACAGCTGAGAAGTTCAGCAGACATCTAATCTTCCAGCTCCACAACTGTGCCTTCAAGGACAACAAGCACACTGGTGAGTGTGTTACTGTATCGTGTTCAGCTCACCGTCTGTGTTCACGAGTCCAGTAGCAGAGAATCACCTCGTGAACTTCATTCTTTTATTCACTCACTACTTTATTCATCCTTTATCTCACACAATCACACTTTCACTCGCACAATCACACTTTCACTCGCACAATCACGCTTTACTCACACAATCACACTTTTACTCGCACAATCACGCTTTTACTCGCACAATCACGCTTTACTCGCACAATCACGCTTTCACTCGCACAATCACGCTTTCACTCGCACAATCACGCTTTCACTCGCACAATCACTCGCACAATCACGCTTTCACTCGCACAATCACGCTTTCACTCGCACAATCACACTTTTACTCACACAATCACACTTTCACTCGCACAATCACGCTTTCACTCGCACAATCACACTTTCACTCACACAATCACACTTTCACTCACACAATCACACTTTCACTCACACAATCACGCTTTCACTCACACAATCACGATTTCACTAGCACAATCACACTTTTACTCACACAATCACACTTTCACTCACACAATCACACTTTCACTCACACAATCACACTTTCACTCACACAATCACGATTTCACTCGCACAATCACGATTTCACTCGCACAATCACGCTTTCACTCGCACAATCACGCTTTTACTCACACAATCACACTTTCACTCGCACAATCACGTTTTAACTTCCACAATCACGCTTTCACTCACACAATCACACTTTCACTCACACAATCACGATTTCACTCGCACAATCACGATTTCACTCGCACAATCACGCTTTTACTCACACAATCACACTTTCACTCGCACAATCACGATTTCACTCGCACAATCACGATTTCACTCGCACAATCACGCTTTCACTCGCACAATCACGCTTTTACTCACACAATCACACTTTCACTCGCACAATTACGTTTTAACGTACACAATCACGCTTTCACTCGCACACTCACGATTTCACTCGCACAATCACGCTTTTACTCACACAATCACGCTTTCACTCGCACAATCACTCGCACAATCACGCTTTCACTCGCACAATCACGCTTTCACTCGCACAATCACGCTTTCACTTGCACAATCACACTTTCACTCACACAATCACACTTTCACTCACACAATCACACTTTTACTCGCACAATCACACTTTTACTTAAACAATCACACTTTCACCTGCACAATCACACTTTCACTCGCACAATCACACGTTTACTCGCACAATCACACTTTTACTTAAACAATCACACTTTCACTCGCACAATCACACTTTTACTCGCACAATCACACTTTTACTTAAACAATCACACTTTCACTCGCACAATCACGCTTTTACTCACACAATCACACTTTTACTTAAACAATCACACTTTCACTCACACAATCACACTTTTACTCGCACAATCACACTTTTACTTAAACAATCACACTTTCACTCACACAATCACACTTTTACTTAAACAATCACACTTTCACTCACACAATCACACTTTTACTCGCACAATCACACTTTCACTCACACAATCACGCTTTTACTCACACAATCACACTTTTACTTAAACAATCACACTTTCACTCACACAATCACACTTTTACTCGCACAATCACACTTTTACTTAAACAATCACACTTTCACCTGCACAATCACACTTTTACTCACACAATCACACTTTTACTTAAACAATCACACTTTCACTCGCACAATCACACTTTTACTCGCACAATCACACTTTTACTTAAACAATCACACTTTCACTCACACAATCACGCTTTTACTCACACAATCACACTTTTACTTAAACAATCACACTTTCACTCACACAATCACACTTTTACTCGCACAATCACACTTTTACTTAAACAATCACACTTTCACTCGCACAATCACACTTTTACTCGCACAATCACACTTTTACTTAAACAATCACACTTTCACTCGCACATTCTTTCATCCACGCAGTCTCACTCTCTCACTCACTCACTCACTCTCTTACTGTCTCTCTCACTCACTCTCTCACTCTCACTCAATCTCTCATTCTCACCCACTTTCTCACTCACTCTCACTCACTCTTTTACTCATTCACTCACAAAATCATTCTTTCACTCAGTAACTCATTGACAGTCACTGACTCGCTCTGTCTCTAACAGTATTACTCTTTTTCTCACTAGATTTCTCACTCTGAAGCACCAATTCATTTATTCTTTATTTTACAGTAAATGACGTAAGTGTTTGTGTTTATCTCTTCTATAGGCAGTTTCATTCATCACATACTCAAACCAGCACTGAAATATCTGCATACAGGGTGAGGGAGACTACAGCAGCCACTAATATTTTATATTGATCTGCAGTTTATATTGATCTGCAGTTTATATTGATCTCCAGTTTTCAGTATGAGTAAGTAAATGATCATCGTGTGCAGCAAAACACAGACGGTACATTGTTATATGTGCTTTTCCTCTAAATGAGTTTTGAAGGTGATTGAATACTGCATGATTAAAACAATCCCCAAAATCTGCTATATAATTTGTATTTTTTTTACACAAATGCACTTGCTGGAACTTTAACATTTTTTTTACTTCCATAATGCATATTATTGCACCTGATAATATACAGACCCCCTCCATGGACTATGGACCCCCAACCCCCACAGTTAGCTTGAGTTCGGAGTGACTTATCGTCGAAGCAAATTCAAGAACCGTTCTAGTAATTATTTTTAGATTATATTATAGTAGAAAATAACTCCCTAATTCTGAGATAATTGTATAGTATATGGTTATCGTTTTTCTTTATGTACGGTCTTGTATTTGAGCTCTAAGGTCATATGTGTGATGTCATCCACAAAGCCCAGGGAACTCTCCAGAAGTCGTCGATGATGTCAGCGAGGAGCCTCAGTCGAAGCGAATGAAGCATAATGAGAAGGATGAGGAAGACCTGAGCTTTTTGATAGTGAAGGGAAAGGATAAACAGAAACAGCTGTTTGTGGATCTCGGTGAGGCTGAATGCAGTTTTCTGAGCACAAACTGAAACCAAATGATGATCCAATGTTCTTAATCTAAACCCCGTGTATTTCGCAGGTGTGTACACTAAAAACCGAAACTTCCGCCTGTACAAGTCTTCCAAACTGGGGAAGAACGCCGCCTTCTCTGTTGCCGTGGATAACGAGTTTGTCCCGAGGTCCAGCAGGCGCACTACGGAGGAGGAATGCATATTCCTGGCCTCTTTGATCACCAATGTGAGGTAATTGACGCCTATATATGATGATATATTGTATATTCTGTAGCCTTGAAAGTGTATATTTATAGCACACGTTGTCATTTAACAACTAATCGACATCACCTACATTCAGTATTTAAAAAATTAGTGAAACATTTTATTTAGTGTTTATTGGTCAACTTGTCTGTACGTACATTAAATGGACAAAAGTATCGGGACACTTGACTTTTCCAAACAAAAAGAAATCCGTCTCACTCCAGACAGTTCATGGATATTGACCTTCATTAACATTAATGTGCATATTTATGTTTTTTTTTTGCACAACCAAACGTGACGTCGTTTCTCCTCAGCTTTACGTCTCAAAGGATTCTGACGTACGATGCTCCAGACGGGACTTTGAACCAATCTCCGTGTTCAGCTCGACACAGAGATCCTCACAGCTCGGGTGGTACGTCCCTTACACACTGCTCATTCATTACTCAACACAACTTGTGTGTTAGGGACCAGTCTTTTACCTGGAACTACTCTCAGAGCTGCTGTTAGATGAAAAAACTCACCTTCTGACCAATCAGAATCAATAATTCAGTAGCGCGATACTTGGAATAACCTGAAAACAATCTGGCAAAAGGATTTGGGGATTACAGTCATATTCATGATCATTTCTGACTGGTTATTTTTTATAATGTGAGTCAGAATGTTCAGGAAGCTGAGGGGAAACTCAGTCACTACAAAAGAGTACATAGATATTATTAATGATTATTTAGACTCTATAGCCTCTGTATAATGTGTTAATTTAAAGCACACACTGCCCATAAACTACATCTCCCACAATGCACTTCGAACTGCGTTTCCCTCGTAGTGACACTGACCCTAACCTTAGAGTGCAGTGTTTCCACAGCAGCGTTTCACAGCCGTTTGTTTTTAACGAGTGGAGATTAGAAATACCAACAATCAATACCAAAATGTCCAAGATGAGAAAAATGCTGGGAATCAAAACAATCCAATGAAAGATGTCGGCATTCCGAAGCCAAGAAAAACCTCAAATCGTCCAAGAATCAAAAGGAATCGCAGCAGGAAATGTTTACTAAAGCTTCAGCCAAAGATTTTCAATTTTAACGAACAATTTGGCCGCAGTGTTTTAGATTTTGGAATTTTTGGAAATGTAAGGGAAAAGAGGACACTGATTTCCATGTGATTTGGGAATGTTCTCCAGCCATTCTGGCGTGGAATTCTGAGAAGATGAGTGGCTAGGCTTTCATTTTCCTGTGAAACCACAGTTCTTGGAGATAAACCAGTGGTACCCAACATAGCAAAAACATGAATTTACCCGTCTTAAGGTTCTATCACAGCTGCCAGGATCCGAATCGGATTGTTCCGGGTGATTAAAACAACCTCATATGAGAGACTACAAAAGGAATGTGATGAAACAGGGCCGCTTAAGAACGTTTCATTTCCATGCGTTTAATCTACGATTCATCCTCAGAGCTGGCAGGTGAACATCAGACCTCACCGTACAAGGAGCTGGACGAGTTTGTCCTGAAGCTGCTGCACAGGGACGGAGTCCAAGGAAGTAAGCAGAAGCTTTTGATTTGATTCTCAGTGTGTGTAATATCAGCCTGAGCTCGAGTTTAACGATCTCACAGACATCAGGCGCTGGACGTACTTCGTGTCGGAGCAGCTGCTGGTCTACGATGTGGGGAAGTTCCGCTGGTGTTCTAACGTGGGTCGCTTCCACAAGAGCAACAACATCATGTGAGTAAACGGTGATGAAATCAGTCACCGATCAAAGCGCGAGGACGTCGTGTCAGAACAAACCCACACCGGTGTTCTTCAATCTTTGCAGGATTATCGTGGATTTGAAAGAGGAAGTTTGGTACCAGAGGTGCCATGATCCTGAGTGCAGGAGACAGAACTACAGGTCCTCAAGTGAGTCCACACATCTACATCAACAGTTCTCCACCTGTTCCTTATTATAATCGACCCGTTTCACACAGGTTCCCCCCTGCCACAGGAGGTGTGTATGAGCTACATGCTGAAGGAGGTCCGTGACTCAGTTCTAACTCACTTTATATACAAAATGCCACGTATGTGACGATGTAACTTACGAGTGCGTTCGATTTCAGGACGAAGACGACCAGCAGTTCCTCATGGACGAGCTGGGGAACATCGAATTGAGCTGCGTTTCAGATAAAGGGCAGAAAACGGGCCGATCCGATCCACTTAACCAGACGGAGGAGGAGCAGGAAGGCTGGGATGATGACGCTCCGTGCTTGGAGGCGCTGCATGAGGTGGAGAAGACCATGCAGGAAAAAGAGGAGGTTCCTGACGAGCTCATGATCCAGGCGTTGGCTGAATGCGAGGCTACTCTCGTCTGCTGAAAACGGCTTCATTTTATTTTTCCTTGCATGATTTATATTATTTTGCTAGAAGACTCTGAGAACGAGTTCAATTAATCAACCCAGTTATAATTCACCAGGATTATGGCAAGTTTTTGAAGGAGTATTTTACCCACTGTATCTATAATCAGGAGATCCTGATGGACAGGGTGACCGACGTCATGTTGAGTCAGGATGCATTTCCGAAAGAGAACGGTTGATTTATTTATTTTTGCT
This sequence comes from Silurus lanzhouensis, assembly GCA_039877035.1. Classification (NCBI taxonomy): domain Eukaryota; kingdom Metazoa; phylum Chordata; class Actinopteri; order Siluriformes; family Siluridae; genus Silurus; species Silurus lanzhouensis. The sequence continues at coordinate 2,071,753 of JBCEWE010000127.1, read as the reverse complement.
AAAGGATGAGGTATATAAGAGCAGTTTGTGATTTTCGTGCAGATTCAATAAATAATCTGATAATAAAAGGAAAAATGATGACTTCTTTCTTCTCTCTCTAAATACACATAATCTATTAGCAAAATTATTTTTTCTCAAATTAATATTTCTGGATTTATGCATTTATTCTTATGCATTTATTTGTATTCTTTTTTATAATAAATTGTCTGAAACACCACCTTTCCAAAATCGTATCTACAGATCGGGATGGCCGTCACCCTCTACCACAGCGAATATTTTTAATGAATCAAGAAATGAGTGTAAAATATTGAGAAGAAAAAATGATTAAACCTGAAACACAACATGAAGTAATGAATATTACATAATCTCTGATTATCAATTAATTAAAATATAGATGATTTATAAGAAATAAAATATAAGAAAATATCATTAATAATTAATAATAATTAACCCATGTACATCTACATGTTTGTTTTTTTTAATCCCTGAATCTCAAGATTTATTAAATCAAATCACCATCAGTTCAACTCCTAACACACGTCACTGCTGTGGCCGCTGTCCAAACCGCGTCATAGTAAACACAAGGGCACTTACACGGCCGTTCTGCTGCTCCCTTCGTAGTGCACTAGGGTAGGTTTTGATCACGTGATTCGGCACAGGCGCGAGTATATGTTGCCTAGCAACCTCAAACAAATCAGAGCGCTGAAAGTGGCGTTCTAACGCGTCTAACTTTATTTTTTTACACTAATTCATAGGTTTTTTTTCACTCGAAATTCCTATTTCAGGTGTAAA
>JBCEWE010000127.1:2055961-2065961 GCA_039877035.1 Silurus lanzhouensis | reverse complement strand
ATTCAGCGTGCGTTCGAGGCTGCCGACGTGTACGCTGACACTTTCAAGCCTTTCCATCTCTTCTATACGGAGAACGAAAGCATGGATCTGGACGCTCTTAAAGAACAGGAGCATGGTAGAGTTTCAGAAGACATTGCATACTGGTACAGAACAGTAAAGATTGTAGTTTTCCTTTCTAATATGTGTGTACATGTGTGTGTGTGTGTGTGTGTGTGTGTGTGTGTGACATAGCTGTAGCATTTTTCGATGAAAGCCTGAAGAGGTATCATCACCAGCATAAACAAGCACTGGCCATTAAACCGAAGAGACACCTGGGACTCTTGCTGGTGGACACAATGCAACTGAAAGACAAGCTAACGCCGTCTCCACTGCGCTGCCTAGAGGTCTTTCTCACACATACACGAACATTAGGTTTAGGTCACTAATAGTAATGGTGATAGATTGAAACCTGACTGGTTTTGCTTGTGATGTACATGGTGGTCCTCCAAATCCAAGCATAAGATTCCATCAGCATTCATTTTAATGGCTGTACAACAATACTAGCAGTCACATGCTGGACCAGGGCTCTCCAACATTTTGTACATCACAGAACGATTTCAGATCAGAACAATTATTCAGGATGTACTTAAGACCTGGTAGCAACTCTTTCACGGATTATTATGGGGTTGTGACCTGGTGGTTGGGGAACCTCTGAACTAGACTATTATAGTTGCTTCTAGGGGTTTAACGGTACACGCATTCATATCAGGATTTTTCGGTACAGGGCTTTCGGTTCAGTACACATGTGCACATCCTTTTACACGCAAACCATAGATTAAATCTGAGTTCCCTCAGGAACGTATTAAGTGGTGAACTGCAACTTTGCTTAATCTCCGTCTTGTATTTTGAGCGCATTTTTTATTGTACTCAAAAACATACACAACAATGCCAAAGGTATAAAAAATAAACTGGAGTTAGCGCAGTGTCGCTGTGGCTACACATGCCGTACCAGAAATACGGTTTGTTTTGCGCATGCATGAAAACGCTAAAGTATCCGGAGCGCTAGCGTTAGCCGCTAACCAGGAAGTGGCTAGCGGGTAACGCTAGCACTGTGGATTCTTTAGCGCTTTATGTCCAGCTTTAAGAATTCCTATTAAAAGAAGAAAATCCTGACAGTTAAACATATTAAGGGAGTTAATGAACGAAGGATGGAAGGAATGAAAACATTTGTTGAAAATATTTTTAGAATATAAATGTAAAACACACACACATACACACACACACACACACACACACACACACACACACACACACGTCTTATGTATTAAGCAAATGGTCTAACAAATGTAAACTATTTAATTACATTTTTCCATTTATTGAATTTTATTTCATCATTTATTCTATTTAATTGATTACTCAATTTAATCAATATAATCAAAAGTGTGTTGCATTAAAATATTCATTCTATTTTATTTACAAAGGTTAAAAACATGGGGGGATTATAGAGTTGGTGTTTAATGCATTGTGAATTTGTTATCTTGTAAGGAATAAATAAAAAATATAGGATTTGGATGTCATTTATTAAAATATACACTGGAACGTTAAATAATTGTATATGGGGTGGGAAAAATAATATGTTTTGCTTCATCCCACTCCTTTTCGGACATTTTATAATGTAAAATCTTATGAAGGTGGGATTTTTGTTGTTGTTGTCGTAACACATTTGTTGTGTTTTGTATACTTAGTATTTATATTGTGATTTAGTCGAAAATGAAGAAAATGAAAACGCTATCATAACCATGCGGCAGTTCTCAAGATGGCTAAATAAACCCCCTACAGGTTATTAACTGCATGCTGCCACTGTTGGCTAAGAGAAAAATGGATGCGGTTATTGGTGAGATACAAGACGCCTGCTATAAACTGGGGCTCGTCCCAACAACTACCATTGAGTATGTCAACTCCCTCAGCTTCCTTGAGGACATCCAAGTGCGGGTAAGTGTTAAGACAAGCCTTGCTAGTTATTTCTGGTTCCATTAATTCGTTCATTCGTTTCTCTCACTTTCTTTTCTGCTCTCTCACCGCGTCTCAGATTGAATCCCTGGACGAGGAGGCCGAGACAGTGTCTCAGATGTACAAGCTGATTCAAAGCTTCTCCATTCCCACTCCACCGGAAGACCTTGCTGTTTTCGGGACACTTCAACCATCCAGGATGTCTTTAAATAGCACCATGGACAAGGCGGTGGGAGAGAGAGACGCCAATGTGTCCAAGTTTTGCCAGAACCTGCACCAAGACATCAAGGAACTCAACAGCGAGGTGACGAGGATCAAACAACAAGCGGAGGTAAGACAGTCGATATACACACCGCTGTGGGTTTGATCACCGCTTCATAGACGGAACAGCGCTGATCATTTTGTCTCCGTTTGATTTGGATTTCCAGAACAAGATGATTTTGGATATCAAAGCAAACCGGAATGAGGTTCGTACGTTGCTGGGAGAAATCCAGGAATCTACAGATCAGCTGCAACAGCAAGCCTTCAGCTACAAATCCTACCAGAAGAAATTTAAGGTCTGAAGACGTTTGGATGCACTTCAGTATAGCAGTGTTACTAATTTCTGTACTTTAACTGGCTCTTTTGGTGTGTGTGTGTGTGTGTGTGTGTGTGTGTGTGTGTGTGTGTGTGTGTGTGTGTGTGTGTGTTAGGTGGAGGTGACTAAGTACGACGCTTTGGAGGAGCTGAGCTCCGACATGAAGCTGAAAGTTTTGCTGTGGGATTCATTAGAAGAATGGGACAAGTTGCAAAACAGCTGGATGCAGGTAAACACGATCATTTACAGATCCATAGACTACAATACATTCCAGGGCTCACAGTCCTGTTTCTAGAAAAAAAGGTCCATAATTATCGTTTCTCTTTCTCTTTTTAGGTCCAGGCCTGGGTTAAATCACTTAATCCCAGTTCCTGGATCTAAATTCCTGGGTTTCTGGGATAAAACCCCAGGAATTATCTCCCAGGATCTCAGTTTATGGGTTAAAGTTATTAGGTCTGAGTTCCAAGATGTCTAGAGCAAGTTCTTGGACTGGTTTACTGGGATAAATTTCCTGAATCAAGGTCCTTAATCTTAGATTACTGGACATTCTAAACTTGGTATAAAGTGGGATATGATTTTTGTAGACTGCATTGGTTTATAAATTGCCCTCCACATTTATGTTGCATCCATCTTTAGTTCTCCTTCTCATTATTTTATGTAACATCTGATTATTCGATTCTCACGTTTGTTCCAGAGTAAATTTGACGACCTTGACCCGGAGCTCCTGAGTGCCCAGGTGAACAAGTATAGCAAGTACGTGAACCAGCTGGAGAAAGGACTTCCACCGAACAGTGTCGTGCCCCACCTCAAAGTTGGTGTGAATACCATGCGGGAAAAGGTGAAATAATAATTCTTTTTCTTTGACCAATTTGTCAGTTTGAAGGAGCGACACACACTTTGGTCCAGTGAAAAATGTTTCGTAATCTTCATAATGATCTTAATGGTTGTGTGTGTAGATGCCGGTGATCACTGATTTGCGCAACCCGTGTCTGAAAGAACGCCACTGGAGCACGTTGGAGAGCATCGTGGGGATCAACCTTCTGGAGAAACCACTCACTCTTGATGCCCTGAAAGAACTTGACATCTTCAGCCATGCTGAGGAGATCCAGGAGGTCAGAGATACACGGGTGGACAAATGGAAGATAGATAAATAAATGAATGGATGAAATATAGAAATGGGAGATGTTTGGGAATCAAAATTTTGTTAAGATGTTTTTTATTAGATGGTGTTAATCTTCTATCACCTTGTTTTAGATTTCAGGCCAGGCGTCAGGAGAAGCAGCTCTAGAGACGGTGGTGAAAAAGGTCAGTGGCTATAAGACCATAATTATTTCCATATTTCTTTGTGTCACCTGTTCGTGCAGTTTTATAGACTCACATTGCTACTAGGTGGAGGACTCTTGGAAGTCCACAGAGTTTGTGGTGCTGTTTCATCGTGACTACAAAGACGTGTTTATTCTCGGAGGCACAGATGAGATCCAGGTGAGAAATAAAGCTTTAACGCATTACAACACAATATGTCATGAACTCAGGGTACATTTTGATTCAGTATTTTAGTGTTTTGAATAATCGAGTGCTTGCTGTTGACGTTCTCTGTGTGTTCGCATGAAGGCGTTGTTGGACGACAGCTGCATCAACATGGGCACCGTGGCATCTTCACGTTATGTGGGTCCCATAAAGGCCAAAGTAGACGACTGGCAGCAACAGCTCTCCCTTTTCAACCAGACACTGGTAATCAATCTCAGAGTATATACTGAATCCTATTCATCATCAGTTGTAACTGTGACTGATTTAAATACTAGTCATTATATCTATTTTCTCTCTCTGTGTGTGCAGGATGAGTGGCTGACATGTCAGAGGAACTGGCTTTATTTGGAGAGCATCTTCAGTGCCCCGGATATCCAGAGGCAGCTCCCTGCTGAGGCCAAGATGTTCCTGCAGGTGGACAAATCCTGGAAAGATATCATGAGGAAGGTGAACACCTTTCCCAATGCACTGCGTTCTGCTACACAGCCAGGTCAGACACACCACGTCCGATAATCACATCTGTAATTATCTCTGAACTTGATATGCTTGTGACATGCTATAATACATCTCTGTATCCCATAATATATATCCTTTGCACTTCAGGGCTTTTGGAGACCTTCCAGAACAATAACGCTCTACTGGACCAGATTCAGAAATGTCTGGAAGCCTACCTGGAGTCAAAGAGAGTGGTTTTCCCCAGGTGTGTGAAGCTATGACAGATGAACACTGTACTCGAATACACTTTAATGCAGTGGCTTAAGTTCACACGTGTGTATTTACCAGGTTCTACTTCCTCTCCAATGACGAGCTGCTGGAGATCTTGGCCCAAACACGCAACCCTCAGGCCGTACAGCCGCACCTCAGGAAATGCTTCGACGCCATCTCCCGGCTGGAGTTTGCCTTGCAGACATCCGACGTTCCAAACGAGGCAGAAAAAGTGTACACCAACGACATCCTGGCCATGATCTCGCCTGAGGGAGAAAAGGTCAAAATCGGATTAAAGCCTAAAATTAGTATAGAGGGTTTTTCTATTATTAATTTCCCATAAAATGTCAAATTTGACCAGGTGCACATGGACTCTGTGTGTATGTGTGTGTGTAGGTGGCTCTAGGAAAAGGCCTTAAGGCTCGTGGGAATGTGGAGGACTGGTTAGGGAAGGTGGAGGAGGCCATGTTCTCCTCGCTCAGACGCCTCAGCAAAGCTGCTATCGCTGACTACCAGGGCAAACCCCGGGTGGAGTGGGTGGTGGCTGGACACCCTTCACAGGTTCGTGTCTGTAACTTCGATAATGTCTGGTTTAAACCATGATTTAATAACTGTCTGGTTTTGATGATCGAATTGTCACGATATTGATACCTCTTATAATGTGAAGGAACAGCATTTCTTTAACAATGTATGGGTTTTCTGTGAAGGTGGTGCTGACGATCTCACAGCTCATGTGGTGCAGAGACATGAATAACTGCCTGGAAGGAGACCACGACCACTTTGAGGCGCTTCAGCAGTTTGAGCTCACAAACTTTGAGGTGACGTCCTGGATAATTACTCAATTAAAGAACACTAATAAGTAACTACAATGAAACGTGTAGAGTCAAGACTGCAACTATAGACTTTTTAGGGAGTTGGAAAGATCTAGTACTAGTGATTATTATGTGTAATTGTACACAAACGTCTTCTAACTATGCTGGTAACTTAAGCTGGTCCTATAATATGCAGTATACTATGTGTGTGTATAGAGGCTGAATGCATTGGCTGCTCTGGTGCGTGGTAACTTACCCAAAATCCATCGGAACATCATTACAGCTCTCATTACTGTGGATGTTCATGCCAGAGACATCGTGACTGAGCTGGTCAAAGAAAAGGTACACACCGCTCCAAGCACACAGAATCACGACTGTGTTCAGATCTGATAAAAAAGATAGAATTTATTATATACTACCACACCATTGCTATTGATGTTGCCATGTCTTAAATTACCACATTTTAAGTAACACTGGTAAATATGGGATTACCTGTATTTTGTTCACTTGTATATATGCATTATGCATGATTAAAGCTTATTTCTTACCCAATGAGATCATACGTCCTGGGTCTTTTTCATTGTGTTCATGTAGGTGGATTCGAGCAGTAACTTTGAGTGGCAGAGGCAGCTGCGCTACTACTGGGATCTGGATCTGGATAACTGTGTGGCTAAAATGGCTCTGTCTCAATACATCTATGGATACGAGTACCTGGGAGCCTGCCCGCGTCTGGTCATCACCCCACTTACGGTAAGACACGTTAACAACAGGTTAAGTAGCCATCAAGCAAAACATAGACTTTAATACAGTGTGCGGAAGTAATTCTGCGTAAAGCATTATTAGCAGAGGCTTGTGGAGTAATGTTCATATATTAGGTTGTAAATGGACTTTCTGGTGCACCTTTCAGGTCAGGAACTCATTTGGAAACTTTATACTGTGTTTTTTTTTTTATTATTTTAGGACCGTTGCTACCTGTGTCTGATGGGGGCGCTACAGCTGGATCTGGGCGGGGCTCCGGCAGGTCCTGCTGGAACTGGAAAAACTGAGACCACTAAAGATCTGGCCAAAGCACTGGCCATCCAGTGTGTGGTCTTTAACTGTTCAGACGGACTTGATTACAAGGTGATGTGATTTATTCCTGGTTCCACTTCCTGTTTCTGCATTTTGACACTTTTTATGAATGAATCAGTCCAAGTGAAGTGCAGGAGTCTGTCACAAGGAGGCAGCAGAGCCCTGTATTACTTGCTTTTCTCCTCAATAGAGCCTCAGTCTCGCTTTATTATCACTTTTTATTTGATTTACTGCTTTTATTTTTTTAGATATAGAATATAGGAAGTTTTAGTCCTGTACTTTCAAAATCCTGTAATGCATGCTTATGAATTAGTTCTTATTATCAGTCTTAAGAAACTGGCCAGTGCCACAGAAGCCACTGTTTTCTTTTGATGAACTGTACTGTGTGTGTGTGTGTGTGTGTGTGTGTGTGTGTGTGTGTGTGTGTGTGTAGATGATGGGAACCTTCTTCAGTGGTCTGGCCCAGTCTGGAGCCTGGTGTTGTTTTGACGAATTCAACCGCATCAACATTGAGGTGCTCTCTGTCATCGCCCAACAGCTCATCACTATCAGAAACGCAAAGGCTGCCAAGGTAACACACAACCCACCCAAGCACCCACCCACCCACCCACCCACCCACCCACACACACACACACACACACACACACACACACACTCAGGTCGTCCGTTCTTTTGTATACTGTATACGTGGAAGAATGACAATAAAGCTTGAGTTGAGTTGAGTGTAGATAAATAGGCTGAATGTTTTGTGTGTGTGTGTGTGTGTGTGTGTGTGTGTGTGTGTGTGTGTGTGTGTGTGTAGTTGTCTCGGTTCCAATTTGAAGGGAGAGAAATTAAGCTGGTGATGACATGCGCCGCCTTCATCACGATGAACCCAGGATACGCAGGCAGGACTGAGCTCCCCGACAACCTGAAGGCTCTTTTCAGACCCATCGCCATGATGGTGCCCAACTATGCCCTCATTGCTGAGGTGTGATTGTCCTTCATTACGCTCCGATAACAGCATCGCCTGAGTCTTTTACTCCAGTTATAGTATATTCTCTCTCTCTCTCTCTCTCTCTCTCTCTCTCTCTCTCTCTCTCTCTCTCTCTCTCTCTCACTGCAGGTGATCTTGTACTCCGAGGGCTTTGAGTCCAGTAAGACTCTGGCGAGGAAGATGACTCAGATGTATAAACTGTGCAGTGAGCAACTTTCCCAGCAGGATCACTACGACTTCGGCATGAGAGCCGTCAAATCCGTTCTCGTCATGGCCGGGTACGTCCCTCTTCCAACAGGCTGAACGTGTAGATTTAATCTCTCACTGACGTACACATGAGCAGATCAATCCAAACATTGAGCTGTAACAGGACACGTATAAGTGTTACAATAACAGCTCAGAATCTCTATACAAGTGCAGCACACACACACACACAAACACACACACACACACACACACACACACACACACACACACACACACACACACACACATGCGTGTTACTGCTAATGAAGCGACGTTCTCACGAGACCATTAAAATCAGTCTGTACTTGTAGCAGAGCAACGAGCAGCACACTGTGTGAAGTGCAGCAGCTACTGCAAACCAGGATCATAGAAAAAGCTAAAAAATAATAATAATAACCTTCATAATGCTAATGAGAGAACGTGAAAATGACAAGAGGATTTCAGGTCCAGGAAAAGTGATGGCTTTAAAATTGGATTCGGAGAGAGATACGGGATTCACACACTCAAAGAGAAAACACGTGGAAACCGTGTCTGATGCGCCTCGGACGTCGTCCTCACTAAATGAGCTCATTTCTAATATATGAACACGTGTAGAACTCTGAATAATAAAACGAGTTCAGACACGTGGTCAAATGTGAGATCAGATCTTATTGTACAGATGTTAAAGTGAATCTTTAGTCATTTACACATCTGTTGGGTAACAGCTGTGTGTGTATGTGTATGGGAGTAAAACAGTGTGTGTATTAATGTGTCAGAATCATTTCATTACTCTGTGTGTGTGTGTGTGTGTGTGTGTGTGTGTGTGTGTGTGTGTGTGTGTGTGTGTGTGTGTGTGTGTGTGTGTGTGTGTGTGTCAGGTCTCTGAAACGAGAGAACCCACACCTGAGTGAGGACGTGGTGTTGATTCGAGCTCTCCGAGACTCCAACCTGCCCAAATTCCTCAAAGACGATGCAGAGCTTTTTGGGTAAGAAACATTCGGACCATGAAGATTTCTTAAATAGACATGAACATTTTCAGTGAATCTGCAGTATTGAAATCATTAATAAGAAGATCACTGGATTCAGACATCAGGAGGAAATTCTAAGGGAAAATCTACAAAACTATAAAAATGTAATTTTGTTTTTTTTTAAATACTAAAACGCATTTTTTCCACAAAAGAATCAGGATCCAGACACAAACTGTAAATCGCTAAATTACATAAAAAAGATTTTATCCCTAGTGTTAATCTTAAAAATGTATATTTTATTCCTATCTATCTCAATCTATATATATATTTAAATCGATGTAATTCATTGTGTTTGTACAGTGGTATTCTGTCGGACCTCTTTCCTGGTGTCAGCATCCCCGAGCACAACTACGGCGCTCTCCAGTTGAGTATCGAGGCAGCTCTATGTGCTCGCTCCCTGCAGCCCGTCCCCAGCATGACTGCCAAAGTGATCCAGCTATACGAGACCATGCTGGTGCGCCACGGCGTCATGCTGGTGGGTCCTACAGGGGGCGGTAAGAGCACGGTGTACCGCGCCCTCGCCGACGCCCTGCTCGCCCTTTATGAAGCCGAGGGCTGTGAAGTAAACCCCTTCTACCAGCCCGTCAAGACCTACGTTCTCAACCCTAAATCTGTGAGCATGGGTGAGCTGTACGGTGAAGTGAACCCTCTCACGTTAGAGTGGAGGGACGGTTTGATGGCGCTGTGCGTTCGCGCCGCTTCCAGCGACCCCAGCGACATTCACAAGTGGGTGGTGAGCGATGGACCCGTGGACGCACTGTGGATTGAGAACATGAACACCGTGTTGGATGACAACAAAATGTTGTGTCTGGCGAACAGCGAAAGGATCAAACTCACCCCATCTATACACATGGTGTTCGAGGTAAGCTGGAGAAACAGGATACAAGTCCTTTATGATGTTTTATGTGTCAGTCTGCACGCTGTTCATTTGTCTACCTGTCTAATCCTCTCTCAGGTTCAGGATTTAGCCGTCGCCTCTCCAGCCACGGTCAGTCGCTGTGGGATGGTCTACATCGACCCAGAGGAGTTGAAATGGATGCCATATGTGCAGACGTGGCTCGCAGGCCTCTCAGACAAGGTTCAACCAATC
>JBCEWE010000127.1:2043461-2050961 GCA_039877035.1 Silurus lanzhouensis | reverse complement strand
CAGTCCTTAAGACCTAAAAAATTTGGGTATTCAGACGTTGCTTGAGTTTCTGCTGACTCATTCCCGTTTTGTGTAGGTGGGAGCAGAGAAGGCTGACCGCGTCTACGAGGACCTGACGGACACAGAAAAGATCCGGAATGTTCTTCAGGACTACCTGGATGACTACAACTTAGTCTTCTCCAAGGAAACCAAGCTTGTGTTTTTCCAGGACGCCATCGAACACGTCTCCAGGTTGGTCAGGTTACATGACAAAGTTTTCGCGCAGCTCCATTCATATCTGAAAACCTGGTAAAGGTGTGTGGGAAGTGAAGACAGCAGTCATGTGATTTCCCAGCGGACCATCATAATCAATCTTATAATATCTATATAAATATAGATTTTGTAACATTTCTGGACAGCAAGATACAGACATCGCACTGAAGTTAAGCATCCAGTCTTTTAAGGAACTGGATTGAACCAGTCATTGGGGTGTAAATATAGTTGCTGTGTCAACTGGTGCTGGACGAACCAGTAACAGAAAGTCTGTCTTTGTTCCTGACATACTGTTTAGTTCCACTAGTAATTTAGTAATTATTTTCAGAATCGCACGCATGATTCGGCAAGAGCGCGGCAATGCCCTGTTAGTCGGTGTGGGCGGGACAGGGAAGCAATCTCTCACACGACTGGCTGCTCATATGTGCGGCTACCGCTGCTTCCAGATCGAACTCAGCCGTGGTTACAACTACGACAGTTTCCATGAGGATCTGCGTAAACTCTACAAGATGGCCGGCGTTGATGGACAAGACATGGTTTTTCTCTTCACTGACACTCAGGTACAGACAGGATGAGGACTGAAATCCAATCCTCGTGCTACTTCATTATTGTGGTTCAGTGGTTAAGATTTGAGGTTCAAGCTCTAGTATTGCAATGCTGCCTCTGTTGGGCCCTTTGGGCAAGGCCCTCAAGACTGTCAGTAGAATTGTTCGGGTTGAGAGGATTCAATATGAGAGAAAGCACAGTGAATTGATATTCTGTGAAACTTTCTGCCTGCAAATTTCTGTAGCTTTGGGTTAAGGGGGTACGATGGGGAGAAGAAGATAGAGACAGAGCAGCTAGAGAGTGTAAAGTGTGGTGGTGTGTGTAGAGTTCAGTAACTTGAAGGGAAAAGCAATGTATCACTAGATATAGAGTGGAATTGCAGAAGTGTAATATGGTTAAGTGAAGGAGGTGAAATGATAATTATGTAGCATTCAAGAAAAATGGCAACAGTACCAGAAATATTTTAACCACTGAACCACCAGAATGCCAACATTGCCTTCTAAATGGGCTAAAATCACATACCTGAAGAGGCATTTGCACTCCACAAGGGACGTAGCTTTGATCTGAGGAGTAAATGTGTTAATGAGCTGTTTGTGATGTTCTCAGATTGTAGTTGAGGAGTTCCTGGAGGATATTAACAACATGCTGAACTCTGGTGAGGTTCCCAACCTGTTTGAGAAAGATGAGCTTGAGCAGGTGTTGGCAGCGACACGGCCCCGCGCCAAGGAGGCGGGTATCGCCGAGGGCAACAGGGACGAGGTACTTCCATCTATTTATCTGTTTCTGTCATCTATTACTCTTACCAAATCACTCATCCATTTATCCCTCCTGCTCTATATAATCCAGATTTCTTTCTTTTTTTTTCATGCAGGTCTTCCAGTTCTTTATCTCTCGTGTACGTGAGAAGCTGCACATTGTGCTGTGTATGAGTCCAGTAGGTGATGCCTTCCGGTCACGCTGCCGTATGTTTCCCTCGCTCGTCAACTGCTGCACAATCGACTGGTTTGTCCAGGTCAGTATCACAAACCTTCCTTTTCTAAATTCCAAGTTCCAAGTTCCTGCTACTAAGAAACAAAGCATTATGCTTCCACCACCATGCTTCACTGCACAGATGGTATAGATTTTTGACTTACCAGACCAAGAAATCTTTTTTCTCTCTTGCTCTCTTGAGGCATGTCTGCTACAGTGTTATTTTGATGGAAATCTTAATAGCTAGAGCCCAATAAAAAACTGATCATACCATTTTATACTGTTCCATGGAAAGTAGAAAAACCCAGCTGTGATAGTCTTCCTGCTGTTAGTGTTGCACTTTTTTATTGTTATTACTATAATGAATTTGTCTCTTTTCGTGTCTCAGTGGCCGCACGAGGCTCTCCTGTCTGTCTCCCAGACATTTTTCCAGACGGTGGACTTTGGCAGCGAGGAGATGTCAAACTGTTTGTCTCAGATGTGTGTGGAGATCCACATGAGCGTGACGGACATGGCCGAGCGTTTCTATTCGGAGCTCCGCCGCCGCTATTACACCACGCCCACTTCTTATCTGGAGCTCATTAACCTTTATTTAAGCATGCTGGGAAGTAAGAGGGAGCAGCTGGAGACGGTGAGGGTCATGAACACACGACATCAAATTTCTATATGGATGTGACGTGATGTTTACAGTGTTCCCTCATACAGTTTATACATGAAGGGGGTATGAGTGATTGAGAGAGAATTAACACTGAGTTCTGTGTGTGTGTGTGTGTGTGTGTGTGTGTGTGTGTGTGTGTGTGTGTGTGTGTGTGTGTGTGTGTGTGTGTGTGTGTTTTGGCAGGCTCGTGATCGAGTGAAAAATGGTCTGACGAAGCTGTTGGAGACCAATGAACTGGTGGATAAAATGAAGGTGGAGCTGTCAGCCCTGGAGCCCGTGCTCAAACAGAAATCCATCGACGTCAATGCCCTCATGGAGAAAATCGCTGTGGACCAGGAGAGCGCTGACCAGGTGTGTGTGTGTGTGTGCACGCGTGTGTATGTGTGTATAAAGGATGAATCAGGAAAATACTATATAAAAGATGGATAAATAAATAGTGTAGATTTCATATTTTATTTTCAATAAAATAGGTTAATGGATGGATGGATAGATGGACAGAGACCGATGGAATTAAGGACTGGTATAAGGACTGACAGATGGATTGAGGAAATTGAACACTTGATTACATAATTAATGGATGATAAAATTGGAACTCTGATTCCTATAGGATTGATGGATGATAACAATAAAACACGGAGGGGTGGATGGATGGATGATCGATGGATGGATGGATTTGAGTTATAGCTTTCTCGTCTGCTCTTTAACCCCATAGGTGCGCAAAGTGGTGAAGGAAGATGAGGCGTTGGCAAAAGAGAAAGAGCGTATTACAAAGGCCATCGCAAATGAAGCTCGGGAAGACCTGGATAAGGCACTACCTGTTCTGGAGAAGGCCAACAAGGCTCTGGATTCTCTGGACAAGGCCGACATCTCTGAGATCCGTGTGTTCACCAAACCTCCTGACCTTGTCATGACTGTCATGGAGGCAGTGTGTATCCTGCTTAACAGCAAGTGAGTCACCTGTGTGTGTGTGTGTGTGTGTGTGTGTGTGTGTGTGTGTTTGTATGTGTTAGTTATTAATTATTATACAGAATGAAGAATCAATGACTGGTGTTTTTTCAATGATATTGTGTAATCAATGTAAAGTGGGCGGGTCTTATCTTGGTCCTAAAATAATAGAAGTTTGTAATAGGAGTGGTGTTTATGTAAAATTAAATGCAGTGATGAGTGTACTCAGGTACATCATCAGGGTGGGGGATGCTTGCTGGCAAAGGCAGGACACATCAGGCATCCCCCACCCTGATGATGTACCTGATGATTGCCCCTTACTCTGGTTTCCTGATCTCGGCCTGATTTCCCATCATTCCTCAAACACAGGACAGACTGGGCGAGTGCTAAGCAGGTCCTTGGTGACTCGAACTTCCTAAAGAAGCTGACCGACTACGACAAAGAAAACATCCGTCCACAGGTCCTTCAAAAGCTGCAGCGTTACATTCAGAACCCTGATTTTATACCTGAGAAGGTGGAGAAGGTCTCTAAAGCCTGCAGGTCCATGTGCATGTGGGTTATAGCCATTGACAACTATTCCCGCGTGCTGAAAGAAGTCGGGCCTAAACAGCAGAAGCTGGCCGCCGCCCAGGTGAGTTCATAATGTTTCTCTTCTTTAATCCTCATTTAATCCCCAAATTGTTTGTTTTATATATATATATATATCTATTGCTTGTTCTTTACCAGGCGGAGCTCGACGCTACTTCAGCAACTCTGAAGCAGAAGCAGGCCAAGCTGCAGGAGGTGGAGAACCAGATCGCAGTACTGCAGGAGCAGTTCAACTCCAGCCTCGCTGAAAAAGAGTCCCTGGGTGAGTGACGAGCAAAATGAAAAGAATCTTTTAATTCATATTGAAGTGTTAGTATGTGTTAGAATGTGTGACTGTTTGCGTGCAGCTGAAAACATGGCTCTGACCAAGGCTCGGCTGGGACGTTCGGGGAAGCTGACGTCGGCGCTGGCTGATGAGCGCGTGCGCTGGCAGGAGAGCATTGCATTGTTCGAGATGGAGATCAACAACGTGGTCGGAAACGTGTTCATCGGAGCCGCATGCGTAGCTTATTACGGAGCCTTCACTTCTTACTATAGACAGCTGGTACACTGTCACACACACACACACACACACACACACACACACACACACACACACACACACACACACACACACACACACATAAATTCTTACGTCTAATCAAGAAAGAGAAACCAATGGCCAGCTTTGTTTCTGTGTGTGTAGTTGATAGAGCAGTGGATCTCACGCTGTCAGGAGTTTGGGATCCCCATCAGCTCCAACTTCAGTCTGATTGGAATCCTGGGCGACCCGTTTGAGATTCGCCAGTGGAACGCTGAAGGTTTGCCACGTGACAACGTGTCCACCGAGAACGGCATCCTGGTGACCCGGGGACGCCGCTGGCCCCTCATGATCGACCCCCAAGATCAGGTGACCTCTTCTGATCAAATCCTTACGCCATTTTATTCCATTATAATCAATGCAACTGTAATAGGACAAATAGGACTCAGGAAGGGTTTTGACGACCTTCTCTGCGATTTCAGGCAAACCGCTGGATCCGCACACGAGAGGCGAAGAACGGCCTGAAGGTTATTAAACTGACGGACACCGGTTTCCTCCGCACTCTCGAGAACGCCATCCGCCTGGGCATGCCTGTCCTACTGGAAGAGGTGACGTTTATGCCCTCACCTCACCTCACCTCACCTCACCTCACACTAAGATGTAGATAATTGTGGTCACCATTTTGAGAACTTTTTACATTCTTTAGTAAACACATGGTAAAGAAATACCAGGAGATCTTATTGAATTCAGTGATGTCCACACAGAGTTTAGAGATGGACTACATATGCGAGTTGAATTTCTTTGTGTGTGTGTGTGTGTGTGTGTGTGTGTGTGTGTGTGTGTGTGTAGCTTAAAGAAACTCTGGACCCTGCTCTGGAGCCTGTCCTGCTGAAGCAGACTTTCGTATCCGGTGGCAGGACGCTGATCCGTCTGGGAGATTCTGACATCGACTATGACAAAAACTTCCGCTTTTACATGACCACCAAGATGGCCAACCCTCACTACCTCCCCGAGGTGTGTGTGTGTGTCCGAGTATTTAAAGAGCTTTTGTAGGGGGTAAAACATCAGCTGGAATCCTCTTTTAGGGAAATACACATGTTTTAGTTTTGTATGTACTGTTATGCAGTACAGTGTAATGAGTCTGTGGTGTTACACGAATGCAGCACTGGATGTGTAATTACATTAAACAGCAGTTAATTATGATGTTGAAATCATTTCTTTACCCACAGGTTTGCATCAAAGTGACCATCATCAACTTTACAGTGACTAAGTCAGGACTGGAAGATCAACTCCTCAGGTAATTACTATATGATGGTGTTTTGATGCTTTTATGATTATCTTGTGATTCCAAGATGTTTACTGGTGTGGATTTCAGAGCAAGTGTCTCCCTCAAGTTTAAGCTACATGCTATTGAAAATATCCATTTGTACTATTAGACACAGTCTGTAACTGCATATAAAAACCTGATAAAAACCCGTTTCTCCTCACTTGTTCTTGTGGTGTTTGGTGTTTTACTCGCTCGTTCTTCACAGTGATGTGGTGCGCCTGGAGCGTCCCGAGCTGGAGGAGCAGAGGAACGAGCTGATCGTGCGCATCAACGCCGACCGCAACCAGCTCAAAGCCATCGAGGAGCGCATCCTCAAGCTGCTCTTCACCTCAGAGGGCAACATTCTAGACAACGAGGAGCTCATCACCACCTTGCAGGAGTCTAAGGTCAGACGTCACATGGACACCACAGTTCTTATGGTGTATGGCTGTGAGAAAAGTCCACACACACGCTACTGTAAGATCTTCATACATCTGTGTGTATCTGTGTGCAGGTGACCTCCGAGGCGATCAAATCCCGTCTGGAGGAAGCTGAAGCCACAGAGCTGAAGATAAACACCGCCAGAGAGAAATATCGGCCCGTGGCCACACGAGGCTCCGTCATGTACTTCGTCATCGCCAGTCTTTCTGAGATCGACCCCATGTATCAGTTCTCCCTTAAGTATTTCAAACAGGTAACACACACACACATATATGGAAAACAATGTGTCACAGTGTTGCATGAATTTCAGGATAATATTGTGTGTGTGTGTGTGTGTGTGTGTGTGTGTGTGTGTGTGTGTGTGTGTGTTTTTTGCAGCTGTTCAACAGCACTATCGAGACATCAGAGAAGCACAGCGAGCTCAGTGTGCGCTTACAGACGTTGCTGGATTCCACGCTGTTCAGCGCGTACACCAGCGTCTCCCGAGGCCTCTTCGAGCAACACAAGACCATCTACAGCTTCATGCTGTGTGTGGAGATCATGATGCAGAGGGAGGAAATTTTACCACAAGAGTGGTTCTACTTCCTGCGAGGAGCAGGGGGCATGGATAGGGTGTGTGTGAGAGTGTGTGCTGCTTTGATGTTTATTAGCTGTAATATCCTATCGGCCTTCTCCACCATAAGTCATAAATGAGATGTAACTGCGCTAATTGCTAATTGCGTTTGTGCGCTCTCCTCGCTCGACTTACTGAAGTGCACTGATACACTCAGTGCAACAGTCACCACTGGTCTCCGGCCGTCTGTCATGTCAACTTCCTGTCTGGCGATGATCAGATTTCCTGTGGTCTGTTACCGTCTGACGGTGCTCTATGATCAGCTAACGATTAGCCTGTGCTTTTCATGCACTGTATGTACAAAAGTATTGGGACACCTGTCTTTTCCAGCCATATGTGGTTCTTCCCAAAACTCATCCCACAAGGTTTCATACACAATTAAACAGGACGTCTTTACGATCCTCTACATGACGGTGTCCCTGTGCACCGTCAAGCCAGCTCCATGAAAATCTCATGCTCAGTCTTAGGCATCTAATGTTTATAAATGATATAATCAGATAGACCATGTTAACTGAAATTAGTTGTTGATATGAACTCTCTCGCTTACTCTCTTTCCCTCTCGCTCTGTGTGAAGGAGACCCCGGAGAAGCCGAGTGCTCCCTGGTTGTCTGATTTCATGTGGGAGACGTGCTGTGACCTTGAGAAGAATCTGCCCTGCTTCG
>JBCEWE010000127.1:1750961-2038461 GCA_039877035.1 Silurus lanzhouensis | reverse complement strand
TGTGTGTGTGTTTTTAGAGAAACTTAATATGGATGGTGTGGCAGAGACCCTATTTGTTCGTGACTCTAATGGCCGACTGAACTCCCTGACGACTGTGCTGGGACAGGAAGTGGACCGTTTCAACTGCCTGCTGCATTTGTTACGGGTGAGCTTCACTAAAATGGTGCAAATTTAAAATAGCGATTGTTTTACTCCATGCACATGCATCATGAAATTTCAGAAGAGGTATCCCTCAGGACTGAGAGAGAGAGAGAGAGAGAGAGAGAGAGAGAGAGAGAGAGAGAGATTCACTGACCTACATAAAGATTTGGATATTAATGTAACTGTGTAAACTGTGATCTGTGTGTGTAGAACTCCCTCCACACCTTGCAGAAGGCCATAGCTGGTTTGGTGGTGATGTCTGAGGAGATGGAGCGGATCTACAACAGCTTCCTGAACAACCAGGTGCCGGAGCGCTGGGCCAGCGCCGCGTACCCGTCTCTGAAGCCCCTGGGCAGCTGGGTACAAGACCTGGCACTGCGCACCGCCTTCATAGACGTAAGAGAAACTTAACATTCGGAGGGTTTAATAACCTGCAGCTCTAGTTACCATGTCAGATCTCTTTCCTTGTCCTACATGGGAACTGAAGCAGAAGCGATTGTCGCCCAGTAGAGGAAACCTCAGGCTGATTTTTAATGTCCGTCTGTCCTGATGGAGGTTGTTTTGTACTCGCAGCTAATCGGTCATTAGAGGCTAACTCTGCTATGCTATAAGATATAGACGTTTAGCCTAATTTTAGTTTGCAAATATTGATTTTTCTCAGTTGCTGCTTTCTGTTATTGTTAACCTTCTTCGCCTTTCTCATCACTAAGTTGATGAAATGTGTGTGCAAAATGTGCACAAGCGGATCAGGAAAAAATGGCTAGAGATATTTGACCTATTACAAGGTCACCAACTACAGCTAGCCACTTTCTGCTACCTGTGTCTTTTCTCACATATTTTTAGGTTGCAAAACAGTCAGTGGGTGTGTCATTTCTTTTCTATGTGTGTGTTATAAACAGAGCTGGATAAACAGAGGTCAGCCCAAGTCTTTCTGGATCTCAGGGTTCTTCTTCCCTCAGGGCTTTCTGACAGGTTGGTGTTCTTCAAGTCAAGCTAATGTGTCATCTTATGTGATCTACAAAAAGATTTACTACACACACGTTACTGTTTAACAGGAACACTGCAAAATCACGCGCGGAAGTACAACCTGCCCATCGATGAGCTCAACTTTCGCTTCAACGTGACCACGGTGTACCGAGACCAGGCCATCATCAACGAAGGCCTGAAGAACCTCGGAGCAGACAAGGAACTCGAGCAGGACCAGAAGGTTAGCCAGATGTAGTCAATTAGTAACCATAAATGTATCTTTAATAAATGATTAATTTTTACATGTTGACTAAAACCCATTGTTTTTTTTTTGTTTTTTTTTTGTGTGTGTGTGTGTGTGTGTGTGTGTATATCTGGCTGTAGCTCCCCAGCATAAAAGACGGGGTGTTAGTGCACGGGATGTTCATGGACTCGAGCCGATGGGATGATGTGAACATGGTAATGGAGGACGCGTTACCAGGGGTGATGAACCCCATGCTGCCAGTGGTGCAATTTGAGCCTCAGCAGAATTATGAACCTGATCCATCACTGTATCACGCTCCGCTGTACAAAACCTCCGCCAGAGCCGGAACCCTGTCCACTACAGGTAACGCAACTGTACAGTACACTACACTATAGAACATATTGTTTATATATATATATATATATATATATATATATATATATATATATATATATATATATATATATATACATAGCATAAATACCTAGTATAGTGGCTTTAACAGCTTCTCAAGGCACTTTACATTAAAAAAACACTAACTATCAATACAGTTCATAAAATTATAAAATATAATTATACAAATATATATCTTTTTTACAGGACACTCCACTAACTTTGTGGTGACTGTGATGTTGCCGTCCAACAGGCCAAGCGATTACTGGATCTCCAAAGCCTCAGCGCTGCTGTGCCAACTCAACGAGTAAACAAAACCCGATCACATTTCTTCAGTTCTATTTATACTTCTCTCTGTACCTACAAGAAAAAACAGTCCTGAAATGCAACACATTAAATAATGTGGAATATATGGAAAGAAAAATGTACTTTCTTTTACATAAGACTGATCAGATCAGTTAAACCAGAATCTAATCAGGGTTCTGAGATAAAAGCTACTCACGTCGTAGTGCTTTAGTAAACGTTCACTGTGTTCACACAGGATTGTCATGTAGCTTTACATGCACTGGAGTTTAATCACGGAATAAAATCGACGATAGAAAATGCGGACCAAAGAAATATTTTTTTTCTGAAATGTAATATGATGCAACAATAAAACAAGAGACAATAAAAAAACTTGAAATAAAAATGTAAAAACACATCATGCAGTAGCTTATTGAATAGCATTTGATCCAGTGCATCCTTTTCACTGAATCACGTACATTTCAGGCCTGAACTCTGAATACTTTAGAGGGCATTGTTGTGCTACTTGGATTGCAGTAGGATCGTAATACCAGATGTTGGAGTAAGGCATAATAGTTCACTACACGTGCTGCAGCCTATAGTAAAGAGTTAATTATGGAAATATGTGGGCATAATTGTTACTACTACTACTAATAATAAATATAACTGCAAGCAGTGATTACTGGGGTTCCAGCACCTAAGGCATTTAAGCTCATAAGGAACAAGACATTGAGTTTCCCACATCGGCCTCTTTTATCATTGTGTAACAGGTGCTCCAAATTCATTAGCCGATGGTGACTATGTTTTTCGAGATACGCAAATCCCCTCATGTACTCTTTTGTTAAATTAGGCAAAGACACTGCAAGCCAAATTTCAGGTCAATTGGACTAACAGTTGCGTAGTTATAGCCGTTTATATGGTTGTTCCATCTTATCCGCTATCAATAGTCAAGAGCCACAATTTTTTAATTTGACCAAAGTTTGAGCTCATACACATGTGGACCGAGTTATAGGCGTTTTAGTAAAAGTGGCCACGCCTATTTTGAACGTTTCGACGACCCTTTGCGATAGCGAGTTCTGAGATTCATTAGGAATTGTCTACACACACACAGTGTACACAGAGTGACACATTTTAGAAGCAGAACCGTAGCAGCAAAAAGAAGAGGCAGGCAGGTGTCTAGTGAAAAACTAGGAAGTGTTAAGGTGACATACATTAAATACCTTCTGCTGCACAAGGGCTACAGAGAGCCACTACAGTGCCACGATAACTACAGTCCAACAGAGGCTGTAAACAGAACACCCTCATTACATTCGTTCTTGTCAGTTGCCTCAGTCAAAATCTTCTTTGTCAAAACCAGGACCCCTGCAGAGGTCCCTCTCTATTTCCAGAAATGAACAATTGGACTCATCCTCAAAAGTGGTCTCCCTCTGTCTGAGAGAGACCCTGGGATATGAACCCTCTCTCTGCTCTCTGTTGGAAGAGAATGTGAGGTGGAAGTTTTATTCTTTACATCCTGACAATCAACCTTAAGCAGATGAATGTGTGTGGATGTACAGTAGTTTTCATACACCGTAAATTACAGGCCAAGATTGGAACAACTATTAGATCTGCTGTGATAGAGAATTATTGCTTACCCTCTGAACAAACATTTAGAAGAATTCAGCAGTACTAAAATAAATTGGTTCGATATACAATCACATCTATGATTAACTTCATACTAATAATATATTTAGTGCACTCCTCAGGCAGGAAACTGTGTGGTGATGGGGCTGTTTTAAGTTCTTCCTGCTCAAAGATTATTTCCCAGAAAAAAACACACTGTCGTCACTTGTTCGTCACTGCATGTTGAAGTTTCATTAAACAGGAAATAGACTATGGTCAGTGTTTAGTCAGTTAGCGATCCTTCAGTGCACATTAAGACAATTAAATACCAGTAAGTGTGTCTATCAGGACTGATACCTACAGCACTGAAAGATCAGGATTACTGCGAGAGAAGAATGGACATGAGTGAGGATATTTATGCAAATGCAGAAGTTTCAGCAGAAAATCGAGCTGATTCCTGTGACAGTGAGAAATCATATGAAGATATTTATATGAATGAAGACAAATTGGAGACCCAGAGGGCTGGAGGCTTCAAGCAATCTGAGAGCTCAGGTAACAACACACTCGCATTCAGAAATAGTGTGTGTGAAAATGTACTGATCTGCACTTTTACTGATCTCATTTACTGTGTAAAATGCAGCTGCTCATTTACATAGAAAGGCTTAAAAAATCTGTAGAAAAAACCCAAGACAATTTGTAATGTGATCTGAATGCACACACACACACACACACACACACACACACACACACACACACACACACACACACACACACACACACACACTTTCACCCCCACCCTCTCATTTCAATTTTAAAAATATATGTACTTCCTTTTTTTCTTCCCTCTAATGGACAGCAATTAAATCATTACAAACAGTTAAGTAGCTATCGATAAAGACAAAAAGAAACTTTTAAAGTGAAAAATAGGAAAGAACACAAGATATAAGATTGGATAGTTCCAAACCGTATAGCTTCATATTGTAAAGCCCACATGTCACATACCTCATTGTTAAAAATAGAGCTTTACAGTAGGTCCATACCTCTATGATCTCTGGTGCCTGAGAAAGAATTCATAGCATTTGGCCATTTTAGACGACTGGTGCTTCATTTTCAAGTGTCAAGTGGTTTTTAATGTCTCTTCAATCAGTGGCGGGCCGTCAGGGCCAGTAAAGCCTTCTCTCCTGGCCTAAACACTATCAGAACACTGACCTACATTTACAACCTAAATATTAATATTTGTTCCATGAAATTGTATTAATTTATTCCCATCAGTTTATTATCTTCATTCTGTAGCGTTTCTCCTGTCTGCACTGCTTCCATTACGTGTATGTGGATGTTATATTTTTTGTCCAATCAGATTTCAGCCTCTATGTGCTACCATGTGAATCTAATCTGCCCAGAGCCTTCAGAATCAGTACTGCTGGCATTTTTACCATAGATAATATTATCAACAGGTCTGTTTCATCAACCAATCAGATTTCATATTCAGCTAGCTGGCCCAGAATAGCGTTAGCATTTTTCCGTTTTTGTCATGTTATGAGACAAATATTGATTCTGAACTGCTCCAGATGTTGTAGGTGCACAGTTGTGGTTGCAGTGTAGAGGTTTGGAGTCTTAACTGGGTTTATTGCTTTAGTAAAATGGCATTTACCCTCCATATGTGAAATGCCTCTCTCTCTGTAATGCCAGACGTTGTTATATTGCATTTTTGTATAGTATTCATGGTTTCTATTATTGTGACCTGATAGTGGTGGTATTAAGAGGTGGATTAAGTCTGGGACGTCCTCACTGAAGGACCAGGTACCAAATGCATGGCCGGCCACTGATTTAAACCATATATAGTTGGTACAGTGCAGACCTACACACAGGAATACATAAACTGCATGTGTGCAAAAGTATACAAAAAAATTACATTTGTGCAAAAAACACAACACAGTACAAATGAGAACAGTAGCAGGAAAAGTGGCAAGATGAACGCCGACCTGGAAGTGCATGTTGTGAAACCGGAAATGTCATTCTGACAAAAAGGGAGAAAGCCAGAAGGTAACACAGACATGAGGAATCCCTGGGATATAAGATTATTCACCACACCACGGTTAACAAACTTGAGTGAATGTGTGAGATTAGTGGCATGAGAGCATCTAAACATTCCAGTTAACTGAAATACTATATGACTTGATTCCTTGTTTACCTCAGAGAAACATATTTACAAAAGGCTTCTTTAAAAGGGCTAAGGTACTGTGGTGCGAGACTGCTTTATACGTTAATAGTAGTATTTTTTAATCAATATGATTGTAAATTAAAATTAGATAAAAACGCATCTCTGTGGCCATTCCATGTTCCTCTATAGGAGTAGCGAGTACAAGTAGCAGATGTTACAGACTGAGTGCAGTGTGTGTGGTGGTGCTGCTGTGTGTTCTCCTGCTGACTGCCATCACAGTGCTGTGGATCAAATTCAACAACCTGAATACAGAACGCAACCAGCTACAGAACAGATACAACAACCTGACTATAGGTGAAGACCAGTTACAGACCAAGTACAACACCCTTACTGCAGAGAGAGACCAGTTACAGACCAAGTACAACACCCTTACTGCAGAGAGAGACCAGTTACAGACCAAGTACAACACCCTTACTGCAGAGAGAGACCAGTTACATACCAAGTACAACACCCTGACTGCAGAGAGAGACCAGTTACAGACCAAGTACAACACCCTGACTGCAGAGAGAGACCAGTTACAGACCAAGTACAACACCCTGACTGCAGAGAGAGACCAGTTACAGACCAAGTACAACACCCTGACTGCAGAGAGAGACCAGTTACAGAAGTATAAAGAGGAACTACAGAAGCTCTTTATATCTGGTGAGTAATACATAATACTGCAGAAGTGTCTGATTGTACTTCTTAAAATTTTCATCTTAATATATATATATATATATATATATAAATTACACACACACACTACATTGACAAAAGTATTGGGACACATGACTTTCCCAACCATATGTGGTTCTTCAACAAACTGTTATCGCAAAGCTAAAGCCACACAATTGCATGTGATGTCTTTGGATGCAGTAGCATGAAATATTCCCTTCACCTGAACTAGGAGACCTAAACCTGTTCCAGCATGACAATGCCCCTGTGCAAAGCAAACTCCATGAAGATATACTTTGCATGGGTTAGAGTGAAAGATCTTTTGCTATAGAGCTCTGACCTCAACCCTATTAAACACCTTTGGGATTAATGTGAATGCCGACTGCACTCCAGACCTCCTCACCTCACCTACATCAGTACCTCAATTTACTGCCTCCACAAGCACACTTCAAAATCTAGTGGAACATCTTCCTAGAAGACTGGAGGTGATGTGCTCAAAAAAGCACATACCGTAATCATGACCAGGTGTCTGCAAACTTTTGGCAATATAGTGTGTGTATATATATATATATATTACTATTAATTTAATGACTATTGAATTCTTTACCATTTTTATATTGAATTTGTCTGGTTCCAGGATGGACATATTTCAGCAACAGTATTTACTATACCTCTACTGGGACAAAAAGCTGGACTGAGAGCAGACAGGACTGCAGAGAGAAAGGAGCAGATCTGGTGGTGATAAACAGCAAAGAGGAACAGGTGAGTGAATGAGTGAGAGAGAGAGAAAGAGAGAGAGAGAGAGAGAGAGAGAGAGAGAGAGAGAGAGAGAGGGAGACTCTTACTTATTATTATATTTAATTAAAACCATGACAGGATTTTATCAATAAATTGCGGACAAACAGAGGAGCTTGGATTGGTCTGACTGACAGAGACAGAGAGGGCGAGTGGAAGTGGGTGGATGATACATTACTGACCACTGGGTAAGAAAATCACTGAAGTAATATTTTCTTCTGATGATAAGGTAAAGATTTAACCATAGCACGATCCTCTGGTTCTCTCCTTCAGGTATTGGTTTAAAGGGGAACCCAACAGTAAAGCAGGAGATGAGGACTGTGTTATGACAGGTACAGGGTCTGATTCTGTCATGAACTGGGCTGATTATCCCTGTAATACTGGATTTATTTGGATCTGTGAGAGAAAAATGATCCTCTAAATTGCTGTATGTGAATGAAAAGCAGAAAATTAAATGGGCATTTATATCTGTATAGATCAGTGTGTTTCTGAAAAATCATTATTACTGTTATTAAGTCACCGGGTTTCTTCACTTCTCGCCTATTTGTTGAGGAAATGGTACAGATTCTGCAGCAGTGATGTGTTTGCATGAATGTAAATGTAAAGATCAGCAATCTGCTAAGATGACGGTTATGATTTTCTTTTTTCTTTTTCAAGTAGTACTAGATCACAGAGGAAAAAAAAACCTTAAACAGAAAAAGAATAAAAAGTTTATGAACCACTATTCGTTTATCTCTGCTTGGTTTCTGTATCTGCATTTTCATTTCAATTTAATTAATTTCAAATATTTTTTGTATAGCATCACAAGGCAGAACGCCCCGAGATCTTATGAGGAAAAAACCTTGAAAAGAATCAGACTCAAAAGGCAGCAGATCCTTTTCTGGGTTCATACATTATAGATTTATTATTGTTGAATGATCACTGATGGAGACTTGAGCACAAATTTGTTTGTAACAAGGTAGCAAAGCTGTTCGTACTAATTGCAGTCCAAAGCCAGGACCCCGGACGGAAGGTCAATCTCTCTCTTGGTTCTTTGTTGGAGAAGAATGGGAGGTGGCCTCAGGCACAGTCATGTGCAGCCTTCTGATGGTCAAAGTTTAGCCCCAGGCCTAGCCCTCTATTCACAAACTGGCGCTCGACCACACCCCTGCTGCCACAAAGACATTATGGATTTCTGGGATATAAGACATGAGGGATCTCTGGGATATAAGACATGAGGGATCTCTGGGATATAAGACATTAGGGATCTGCGGCCCTTGAACACATTTTCACTAAACTGCAGTTTTATTTTTTACATCCTGACAAGTCTAACTAAAGCAAAGGAGTGCGTATGGATCTAGTTTTCAAACACTGGGAATTACAGGTCAGGACTATTGAAGGACTTTAAAACAAGACTGAGCACACAGCAGTCCATGTGCTACTCTTAATTAACTAAAACACAGGTAGCGCGTTCTAATTACTTTGACACAGTCATGTGCTGCCCTCTAGTGGGACAAATTTAGCCCCAGGCATGTACTCAGTAGTCTCTATTAGATAAACCACAAGAAACTGCTCATTATATAATTTTACAAATATGTACATTAGTGATCAAAGAGCGTTACCCTGTATTACAATCAATCTTTTTTTAAGTAATGTACAGTGGTGTGAAAAAGTGTTTGCCCCGTTCCTGATTTCTTATTTTGTTTTCCCTCAATAATAAAAACCTTTATTTAAAAACTGCATGTGGTGTTCACTTGTGTTATCTTTTACTAATATTTAAATTTGTTTGATGATCTTAAACATTAAAGTGTGACAAACATGCAAACATTCACACCACTGTATTTCCTGATGGTGATTAACTTCTGATGCATATACTGAAGATTATTTGTAGCTCAGCTGTCAGTAAAGAAAGAGCCTGAGCTTCCTGTGGTCAAAGTGAGATGAGAACAGAGCACTTTCGAAACTTACTACAAGAAATACTTTAGTATGATATGGTTCTTGCCTTGCACCTGGAACTATTGTTAGATCTGATGTTATAGAAAATGATTGCGTGCCCTCTAAACAAACATTTTCAAGAATTCAACAGTGGTGAAATAAATTGTATAACTTCATAATCACATCTTCATAATAATAAAATATTAGTTAAACTCAGGCAAAAGTCTGGTGGTCACATGACTGTGTAGTGACATGGGCCTTTGCCTTTTGCATGATCGAAATGTCAGGGTTGCCCATCGAAACAACACACTGTCATCACTTTTTCTCACTGCATGTGAAATTAGTTAAACAGGAAATAGACTGTGGTCAGTGTTTAGTCAGTTAGCGATCCTTCAGTGCACATTAAGACAATTAAATACCAGTAAGTGTGTCTATCAGGACTGATACCTACAGCACTGAAAGATCAGGATTACTGCGAGAGAAGAATGGACATGAGTGAGGATATTTATGCAAATGCAGAAGTTTCAGCAGAAAATCGAGCTGATTCCTGTGACAGTGAGAAATCATATGAAGATATTTATATGAATGAAGACAAATTGGAGACCCAGAGGGCTGGAGGCTTTGGGCAATCTGAGAGCTCAGGTAACAACACACTCACATTCAGAAATAGTGTGTGTGAAAATGTACTGATCTGCACATTTACTGATCTCATTTACTGTGTAAAATGCAGCTGCTCATTTACATAGAAAGGCTTAAAAAATCTGTAAAATAACCAAAAAACAAAAAACCCACGTCATGATCTGAATGCGCACGCACAAACACACACACACACACACACACACACACACACACACACACACACACACACACACACACACACACACACACACAGATTTAGAGCTGAATATACTCAAAGATCCTCCTTTTTGTTGTAACCATGTATTGAGATACCCTCCCTTTATTTATTTATTTATTTATTTATTTATTTATTTATTTATTTATTTATTCAAAAATGTAGTATTATATTTAGGATATTTCATAAGAATATGAATGTACATTTTTGTATCTTTCAATTAAACAAACAAACAAACATCCAAACAAACAAACTGTTATAAACAGTTTAAAATACACTTCCTTTTTTTCCAGGAAGTGATTACATATGCAAATAGCACCACTGTTTTCTGACACTTCATATTCATATGGGCTTTAAATTTACCATCACTCGCTGTAGAACCACTGAGACTCTCTTTATCTTCATTAAAAATTCAAACATAGCGCATAGAGCTACAACACAACACAAGCTACATAAAGTGCAATCTAGTGCAAACAGTGCAGACAAAAAACAGTTCAGACAGACAGTGCAGACAGACAACAGTACAGACAAACAGTGCAGACAGACAACAGTACAGACAAACTGTGCAGACAGACCACAGTACAGACAGACTGTGCAGACAGACAACAGTGCAGACAGACAGTGCAGACAGACAACAGTACAGACAAACAGTGCAGACAGACCACAGTACAGACAAACAGTGCAGACAGACCACAGTACAGACAGACAGTGCAGACAGACAACAGTGCAGACAAACAGTGCAGACAGACAACAGTACAGACAAACAGTGCAGACAGACCACAGTACAGACAAACAGTGCAGACAGACCACAGTACAGACAGACAGTGCAGACAGACAACAGTGCAGACAGACAGTGCAGACAGACAACAGTACAGACAAACAGTGCAGACAGACCACAGTACAGACAGACAGTGCAGACAGACAACAGTACAGACAGACAGACAGTGCAGACAGACAACAGTACAGACAGACAGTGCAGACAGACAACAGTACAGACAGACAGTGCAGACAGACCTTCACCAAAGCCTCTGGTTTAAAAATTTATTTGAGCAAGTGTGTATTAATGCCAATTCATCAATGTCACTCAACAGAGGCTTATACAGTGAGGAAAATAAGTATTTTAACACGCTGCTATTTTGCAAGTTCTCCCACTTAGAAATTATGGAGGGGTCTGAAATTGTCATCGTAGGTGCATGTCCACTGTGAGAGACATAATCTAAAAAAAAAAAAATCCAGAAATCACAATGTATGATTTTTTAACTATTTATTTGTATGATACAGCTGCAAATAAGTATTTGAACACCTGAGAAAGTCAGTGTTAATATTTGGTACAGGAGCCTTTGTTTGCAATTACAGAGGTCAAACGTTTCCTGTAGTTTTTCACCAGGTTTGCACACACTGCAGGAGGGATTTTGGACCACTCCTCCACACAGATCTTCTCTAGATCAGTCAGGTTTCTGGCCTGTCGCTGAGAAACACGGAGTTTGAGCTCCCTCCAAAGATTCTCTATTGGGTTTAGGTCTGGAGACTGGCTAGGCCATGCCAGAACCATGATATGCTTTTTACAGAGCCACTCCTTGGTTATCCTGGCTGTGTGCTTCGGGTCATTGTCATGTTGGAAGACCGAGCCTCGACCCATCTTCAATGCTCTAACTGAGGGAAGGAGGTTGTTCCCCAAAATCTCGCAATACATGGCCCCGGTCATCCTCTCCTTAATACAGTGCAGTCTCCCTGTCCCATGTGCAGAAAAACACCCACAAAGCATGATGCTACCACCCCCATGCTTCACAGTAGGGATGGTGTTCTTGGGATGGTACTCATCATTCTTCTTCCTCCAAACATGTTTAGTGGAATTATGACCCAAAAGTTGTATTTTGGTTTCATCTGACCACATGACTTTCTCCCATGACTCCTCTGGATCATCCAAATGGTCATTGGCAAACTTAAGACGTGCCTGGACATGTGCTGGTTTAAGCAGGGGAACCTTCCGTGCCATGCATGATTTCAAACCATGACGTCTTAGTGTATTACCAACAGTAACCTTGGAAACGGTGGTCCCAGCTCTTTTTAGGTCATTGACCAGCTCCTCCGGTGTAGTTCTGGGCTGATTTCTCACCTTCCTTAGGATCATTGAAACCCCACGATGTGAGATCTTGCATGGAGCCCCAGTCCGAGGGAGATTGACAGTCATGTTTAGCTTCTTCTATTTTCTAATGATTTCCCCGAAGCCCTTTCCAGCCTTGTGGAGGTGTACAATTTTGTCTTTAGTGTCTTTGGACAGCTCTTTGGTCTTGGCCATGTTAGTAGTTGGATTCTTACTGATTGTATGGGGTGGACGGGTGTCTTTATGCAGCTAATGACCTCAAACAGGTGCATCTAATTTAGGATAATAAATGTAGTGGAGGTGGACATTTTAAAGGCAGACTAACAGGTCTTTGAGGGTCAGAATTCTAGCTGATAGACAGGTGTTCAAATACTTATTTGCAGCTGCATCATACAAATAAATAGTTTAAAAATCATATATTGTGATTTCTGGATTTTGTTTTTAGATTATGTCTCTCACAGTGGACATGCACCTACGATGACAATTTCAGACCCCTCCATGATTTCTAAGTGGGAGAACTTGCAGAAATAGAGAGAACTCTTCACTGTTCTTCTAAAGTCAACAACCATTTATTTAGCTTTGTTCACATTCAAAGGCAGCTTGCACTTCCTGTCTGCAAGCTGATTTGAAGTCCTTGCTAATGAGACCCATCACAGTCATGTCATCTGTGAACCTGATGACGTTGGTCCGATGTGGTTGTAGAGGTCTCGCTTGCTCAGGGTAGTAGAAAGTGGACACCAATCAGAACTTAATTTTATTTATTTACAATAATTTTTGGCCTAGTGCTTTTGTTTTTAGTAATCACACATCACTCATCCTGTGTCTGACCCACCCACTGCAGGATCACCTGTCACCCGTCAACAAACTAGAATGTGTGAGATTAGTGGCATGACAGCGTCCAAACATCCCAGTTCACTGACATACTTTATGAACATGATTCCTTACCTCAAAGAAACCTTTTAACAAAAGGCTAAGGTACTGCAGCGTGAGACTGTTCAGTGCTTTACATGGTAATAGTACGATTTTATAATCATGTGAGTATTGATTTTAATTATTTTAAAACACATCTGTGTGGCCATTCCATTTTTCTTTTTAGGAGTAGTGAGTACAAGTAGCAGAAGTTACAGACTGACTGCAGTGTGTGTGCTGCTGCTGCTGCTGTGTGTTCTCCTGCTGACTGCCATCACAGTGCTGTGGATTAAATTCAACAACCTGAATACAGAACGCAACCAGCTACAGAACAGATACAACAACCTGACTGTAGAGAGAGACCAGTTAGAGACCAGTTACAATAACCTTAAAGCTGAGAGAGACCGGTTACAGACCAATTACAAAACTCAGACTATAGAGAGAGACCAGTTACAGAAGTATAAAGAGGAACTACAGAAACTTGGTGAGCAACACACATATATATATATATAAATAAAATTTATGTATTTGTAATTTTTTTATACATTTTTTAATTACAATTTAATTGCAGTTGAATTCTCAATATTTTTATATTGAATTTGTCTGGTTCCAGGATGGGAACATTTTAATACCAGTATTTACTATACCTCCACTGGGGCAAAAAGCTGGACTGAGAGCAGACAGGACTGCAGAGAGAAAGGAGCAGATCTGGTGGTGATAAACAGCAAAGAGGAACAGGTGAGAGAGAGAGAGAGAGAGAGAGAGAGAGAGAGAGAGAGAGAGAGAGAGAGAGAGAGAGAGAGACTCTTATTTATTATTATATTTCACTACAACCTGACAGGAGTTTATAAGTAAATTGAGGAAAACCAGAAGAGCTTGGATTGGTCTGAATGACAGAGACAGAGAGGGCGAGTGGAAGTGGGTGGACGATACACAACTGACCATTAAGTAAGAAATCACTGAACGAATATTTACTAATGATGATAAGTTAAAGATTTTTACACAACATGATCCTCTGATTCTCTCCTTCAGGTATTGGTTGAACGGAGAACCGAACAGTAATGCAGGTGAAGAAGACTGTGCTGTAACAGGTGAAGGGTCTGATCCTGTCAGGAACTGGGCTGATTATCCCTGTAATACTGAGTTTATTTGGATCTGTGAGAAGAGAAATTTAAACTGAGCTGTTGTATGTGTAAAAACGTATCTTTTTAGCGAGTTCTACACATAACATACATCTCACATCATAACCTTGTGCTCCAGAACTTCTGATCACATGCACATTATCAACTTGTGCTGTTAATATCATGAACAGCAGCTACGCTAATTTCTCTCCACTGCTTCTTTTTCTCTCCCCATCCCGAGGCATCTTAAAGTTGCTTCAGCTCCAGTCACATCCCACCTCATGAAGATTGTGGACCTTTAAAGAAGTAGATGTATCAGCGCCAATTGGATTTCATGTAAAGTTTGGACATTGGACCTCTTTCAGTGTTTAAAGGCTCTGGCATGGAAAAACTGGTGTTGGATCTGTGATGATCTCAAATGTTGAGCTATTTTATGAGTTGCTCAGTAGCTCCTGGTTCCATAATCTCAAATGACTGTATAAGACTGTAGAAAGATCATCACCCATAATCACACACTCCAGTGCTCATGTTAGTTCTCTCTCTCTCCAGTGTTCTGTATTGTTTAAAGACTATAATTACACTCCTGATGTCACCCAAATGAGGATGAGGTTCCCTTTTTGAGTCCAGTTCCTCTCAAGGTTTCTTCCTAATAACATCTAAGGGAGTTTTTCCTTCACCACAGTCACCATCAGGGATAAATACACATCATTCACGTTAATTCTCACATTCTGTAAAGCTGCTTTGATTTGACTTATCTGGGTGATGTCCAGATATTCATTCATTATAATTTTTAGCAAGGTTGAAGTTATCAGCTGCTCACTGATGCAGACTTGTCATCCTAAGCCATTGCAGCAAAGCTCTTCATATTAATCTAAAGACTTCTTTAAGGTTTCTAAGTGTTTATCATCCATGGTAACTATGTGCTTTTGTCAGCTATCCGTATGGAGCCACCCTTAGCAGCATGTGATTGGTGAGTGTGTGTATGATGTGGTGATGAGGTATTTTATCACATTTATCATGTGTAATTGATTTTTTTTAACAACACATTTAACCTGTTGGTCAATTTATTAGTCCTAGTTAAAATGGATCACATGCCATACAAGTCCCCGTGAACAGTTACTATGGCAACAATATTGTTTTCTACACACACATTGGTGGATCAGAGCCGTCACTGTATCATGTGAATCATTTTTATTACTTTTTGTGACCAACAAATTGAAATATATTGCAGTTTATTGTGGTATATATATCGTTGTCAGTTTGAGTTGCTTCATTCTGATTCAGGATCTTTTTCTTTAACAAGCTTCTGTAATGCTCTTACATACGTTGTGTAGCGTATCACCTCCTGCTCCATATAATCTACAGGTAATTTACTTTTCCTATTTGGCATTGATATATAGTATGTTAAATAGTTTGAAACCTTCTGTAACTGGCTTTCGGTGTACTGAAGCTGTTGCTCCAGAGACAGGTGACTGGGGAATGCTGGTAGGACCTGAGGACAATGTTCCTTGATGTTGTATGATGCAAACGTGAGAGGAGGAGCAGAGTAACGGGCAGCAATCTGGTTAATGGCCGCAACCCATGAACTCTGTTCTTCTTCATTCTCGGCCTGGAAGTAGAAGACCCTGGAGTCTGCCGTCTTGATGCACAGCACATGGGGTATGTTTTTGTACTTCAGAGGGTAGGCTATGGTATGATGCAGTCTAATGGTAATCTTCTTGTCTACTTTGCTGTCTTGTTGTAACTGCAGAACCATGTCTTTAAGAACTGCAGTAAAGGGCTTCCATGATCTTCTGCCCTTTCTGGTTTTTCTTCCATTTTCATCCATAACTTGTTTGCAGATGAGATGACCTGTTTTGTGGACGTTGGTGGTATGGCTGTTATTAGTCTCAAATGCATCCTGAAATCTTGTTTTTACTCTGAACACCTCAAGTGCTTTCATCTCAATCGAGTCATAGATTCCTATTAATTGTATGGGATCATACTCATACCCGTTACGGCACGCTCTAATCAGGTTCAATGAAAATTCACTGCAAGACATTTTCTTCCCTTTGTGACCTGCATGAAGATCAGCGTTCAGCATGATCATGGCCCAGGTCACGTTGTAAATTTCAGGTTGGAAATCGAGCTGCAGCTTATTACATGCAATGTACTGCTGAGTGAAGTGATTTATAAGTAGATGCTGTAACTCAAGTTCATCCTCTGGCCAGAACACTTTGAGGAACGATCGGAGAGCCTCGTCGATAGGCATCGATTCAAATTTAAAGAACGTAATGTAAGCTTTCACTGTTTCTTCTGCTAACTTCAAATCATCTCTCAGCTTCCACACAACCTCCCGACTTCTGAACTTTTCATGGTGGTACAGTCCTCTGGCAAGCATTTGCCCTTTTAAACATGTTTCGTTTTTCTTTATAAAGGAAGGCTTTTCATCCTGTATTGTACTAGACAGGCTATGAAGGAAGTCCTTCAGAGCTTCTTCCTGGTCTGCAGCACTTTCAGTGTTGCTGCATTCACTTGCAACATCGTCCTCTTCTATTGGTCCAAGGGCATGTTCTTCCTGCCTGGTTATATCTGAGGCTTGTTGTCTTTTCATCTCCAACTGGCTCTGATAGCAAGTTTATAAGCACTCATAGCAGAGTATACTTTCATATATCCAGCGACACGCGTGTGCAGCCGCTTTTATAGGACCGTACAGACGCGTCATAGTGTACGTCACATAACACATGGCCCCGCCCCCTATTCGAGCATCTCCAACAAACACGGAGTCACGTGGTCACGGACTATCGCGGACTGTCGGCTTGAGCAGTGAGAACTTCATTTTGGAGTGGATCAGAGTTTCAGTGGAGCTTTCAGCAAGAAAACAACAAGCTACAAATCAATGTTTAATGATATAGAATGGTGAGATAAGATGCGTGCATGCTGCAGCTCAGGTCTAATCTGTCATTATCAGAGGCAGTAAAAGTACACACATCCTTAAGTATAAGTGCAGATACTCATGTTTTAAAATACTCGTGTAAAAGTTGAAGTACTGAGAAGAAAATTCTTGTAAATGTTTTAAAGTAATAACGGGGGTTCAAATTACGTAAATCATCAGGACACCAAACGGAACCTTTGCTATGTTTCCACACGGACAGTTAATGAGGTGAAACTTCACCTCTTCAAGTCAAGAATCGTTTATCATAATCATACTGATTTATGGTATAAATAATACTGATTTATGTTTTCATACCGATTACATAATCAGATCATATTTTTTATTCGATGTGAATATGGTTTATGTAAAAGACATTGCGAGGTTTCTATACATATATTTATTATGTCTGTGAGGTAAATATTCACTGAGATTCAGGTTGTTTTATTGAGAGATGACTTGCCAGAGAGCGCCCCCTGTAGGTTAACTTTATTTTACAGACGCACAGCGTTTTGTTGTTTACAAATAAAATTAGACATTTTACAGATTTGAATGATGTATTGTTTTTATCTGCACGATCAATAAAGACAGTAATTTAAGTTAGTTTCGCCATTATGAGCGAAAAAAAACCCACAAAACGCCACCTAGAGGGTTAATTGTGTGAATCATGGAGGATTTGGTGTTTGATTTGAGACTTGGCATATAAATAAAACAAAGGTTTACTGATTACAAATATTTTTTTGGTGGAGTTTATTTATTTATTTAATATCTAATTAAAGAAAGGACGTCGTGATTAAATGTATGTTTAGCTGAAGGTTTTAATTTCGCCTCTTTTATATTTAGATATTTATTTATGTATTTATATTTTTTATAAAAATGGCAAAAACAGAAATGTGTGCTGAATTAATCAATACAAAACGAATTAAAAATGTTGTTACCTAATAAATGTGTCCAGACTGAACATTCACATATAGAACACAAGCAGAGAAAAGATGATGATGATGATCAGGAATGTCTCTGTTCTCAGTCCGACTCCCTCTGTCTCATCCACGTTAACTTTACTTCTTGTTGCTTTCTGCCCTGCTCATTCTTAGCTTCGTAAACTAGTCTACATCTGTGGTGTGTGAGAGACAGGACTTTATACACCATTGGACTGAACAAGACGCACAATGACAGGAAATCGTTTGGTGGGCTGAAATCGGCGCAGTGAAAATAACAAATATAAATTTTTTTTTGAGACTGTAAACTAATTCAATAATTTGCTAAGATTTTTGACCTTTAGATTTTTGACAAACACTGTATTACAACATATTCTTTGAATAATGAAAGTGGAAGTGCAGTGTTATTATTTGCTTTGTAAACAACACACTAAAACTCAAATTAAAATAATGCCATTTCACAAATCGCAAATACGCCATGCTCACAGGAATATTCCCCCCAGGCCGGCGTGCCAAATTGAAGACCTCCATTATAAGCGCCCATTAGAACACAGTCCACTCTGCTTGTATTATCGCTGTATATAATCCACGAGAATCTGAAAACACAGAGTCAAAATGTATGTGAAAATTCCAGAGTAAGATACTAAATTTCAGTTCACTGTGATGTGTGTGTGTGTGTGTGTGTCTTACTTAGTGGTCAGTGGTGTACCATCTACCCATTTATATCCCCCCTCAGTCTCAGTCAGACCAATCCAAGCTTTAGTACTGCCAAAATATTCACTGATGAAGTCCTGTAAATATAATAAGACAAATATGAATATAGATACTCATTTATTCTCTCACACTTTTTCTTACATTTCTCTCTCTCTCTCTCTCTCTCTCTCTCTCTCTCTCTCTCTCTCTCTCTCTCTCTCTCTCTCTCTCTCTCTCACCTGTTCTTCTGCGCTGTTTATGATCACCAGGTCTGCTCCTTTGTTTTTGCAGTCCTGTCTGCTCTCATTCCAGCTTTTCATTTCATTAGAAATGTAATAAACACTAGAGCTGAAATATCTCCATCCTAGTTTGGAGTATTTACATAAATAAGAACCGAAACCACATTATTTATTCATAATGCTTCAGATCTCAGTGTAAATGTGAGTTTTACTATTAATCTATGTAAGTATAATATTCACTTACCAAGTCTAGAAAGCAGACTTAGCAGTCCAGTTTTCTCCTGCAGTAACTGGTTTCTCTCTATGGTAAGGATTTTGTAACTGGTCTGTAACTGGTTGTTTTCTGTATTCACATTGTTGTATTTGATCCACAGCACTGTGACAGCAGTCAGCAGTAGAACACACAGCAGCAGCAGCAGCACACACACTGCGGTCACTCGGTGGCCATGTAGTCTGCTCCATGCACTATTCTGTCCTATTGGGGAAATGAACAGAGACACATAATGTAGATTATTATTCAGGCTTAGACGTTACTGGAGACTTAGACTGTCGTTAGAACACAGATCATACAGCCCAGAGTCTGAACACAGAACCCAGAGTCTGAACACAGAACCCAGAGTCTGAACCCAGAGTCTGAACACAGAACCCAGAGTCTGAACACAGAACCCAGAGTCTGAACCCAGAGTCTGAACACAGAACCCAGAGTCTGAACACAGAACCCAGAGTCTGAACCCAGAGTCTGAACACAGAACCCAGAGTCTGAACACAGAACCCAGAGTCTGAACACAGAACCCAGAGTCTGAACACAGAACCCAGAATAAGGGTGATTTCATTCGTTTGATTTGATAATTTAAACATTAAAATAATTGACTAAACCATTACTACCTCTAATTATCTTCAACTTCCTCTTTTTTTAATAATTACTTCTACTTAATACTTCTTTTTTTTTATTTGTGGTGTGTCATAACTTTTTTTTATTGTTGTGAAGTTAAACTATTCATTCCACACTGTATAAAGATATTTTGAATGTATTACACTGTTATCTAATACCAGGCCATGTCATGTGACACGTAGACGATGAATAAATAAACAAATATAGTTATTTCTGAATGAATATTGTGGAATGCCTGTGACATTCCTGTTCCGGTTTCTGTTTACACTTTACACTTTGAAACAGTAATAAAATATCAGAATGTCTGTTTCTATATGAATCATACATAATGACATTAAAAACAATTAGAATTAATGTCTTCAAATAATCATGTGATTTGTCACGTACCCAGAGCTTCGATCACAGCTGCTGTTACAGAGAATGATTAAAAATTCAACTCTTTTAAATATCTGACCAGTGTGATTACAGCATTTAAAAGCACATTCTGACTTGTCAGTACAGTATATATATATATATATATATATATATAATATAATGTCTAGTAGTCACGTATTATATCATAACATAGTAGAACATAACCAACATTTCCACATACACACAATTAATACTCCAAAAAAAAAAGAAAAGAGACAGAATGAAATTAATAAATTGATAAAAGTGATAAGAAGTTAATTCAACAATGTCTGTTAGAGTTTCGTAAATAGAATGAAATGAATGATCATTTGAGTGTGTGAGTGTGTGTGTGTGTGTGTGTGTGTGTGTGTGTGTGTGTGAGTGTGTGTGTGACTGCACCTGAATTTGCAGGATCCTGGTTGTTTCTTTTGCAGCGAGTCTTCAAATTTGCATTTTCATAAATGCCTTCATCTTTGTTATTAGTTATAACTCCTTCATTCACGTATACTTCCTGAGTCATCTCCATTTTGCACTTATCACTAATCCACACACACACACACACACACACACACACACACACACACACACACACACACACACACACACACACACACACACGCACACACACACACTGTGTTCAGCTTTCTCTCTCCCTAAGGCTCTGATTTCTCTTTTATTATTACCACTGCTCACTTAAACAAAGTGCATGTGTTTTAAACATGTTCTGTATCATAGTAATTAAAATTCAGCTCAGGTGTGATTCTCACCTCCCATTTCTATTGGCTCCGCCTACTATTTACAATTTCCAAATAACCCCACATTTACTTGTCATCACATTGTGCTTGCTTTCTTGCACTGAAAAATTTCTTTCGTAATAATGGTGATGAATTTGTGAAAAAATAACTGTTCCTTTTGTACCCTCTGGAGTCTGGAGTTTTAAATGTGCCAAGTTTTTGTGAAGTGTAGTGCGGGACAACCGTGTCTGTAGGCCACGGTGCATTGTGGGAAACTGAATTTGCTATCAGAGTTGATACAGTTTATGTATGTACAGTATGTGTGAGTGTCTGTGTGCGTGTGTTAAAGGAGTGGCATCTAACAAAAGCAAACCACACAATAGACATACAATTATAAACTGTTCCTCATGGCTTCCTGGTTCCCTCTTCAAGTTTTTAATGGGCCAGTGACAATATGGTGAGCATCACAGGGGTGAATAATATATAGTAGAAAATAACACATGAAATGCAGCATTAATGTGATCACTGCTGAGTTAAAAAAGCGGATGAGGTGACTCTGATAAAGGCCATGATCTACAGACACAGAACATCATCATCATCATCAATGCTGACAATCAGTGACCTCCATGTAGAGAGATTTATAACGTTCTCAATTGAACTTCCTGTTCTGAGAAGAGAAACACAGACGAGCAGCTGATCAGACAAAAATCAGGAATTTCAGCACAAATGCACGCACACGCACACACACACACACACACACACACACACACACACACACACACACTTACAAAATGGTAAGCACTATTTTTTTTTTTTCATTTGTCAAGCCAAATAAAAACATGTAAAGGAAGGGAATGAGGACGGATCTCTGTATCAGCAAAGTGATTAATAAATAAATAAAATATAAAAAATATAAAAATATTTTGCAGGCAATATTAGTTTACTAAAAGTAGTTTATTTCCTACATAACCATAATTTTTTTACTTAAAGAGATCTGCAAATACAGTGAGACAAACCCAGTCGTATATTGAATAACTGTGTATAGACAGTTGCTTAATTGTAAAGAAATGACAAGAAACAGTTTACAAATAGTGTTTTACCTTGTACTATAATCAGTCTTATAAAATGTAAAATTGTAAAATTACTTTTTTGTTATATAACGATAAGCATTGAATATAGATAATAAATCTATCACTAGATATTTCTAACTTGGCTGCCAGTAAAGGAAGAAACCAAACTGCAGGAGCTTCCTGTTCTCAAACTGTACAAAAAAAAACTAGAAATCTAGAAACTTCCTAGAAATTAGTGCATTTATAGAAAAAATGTGACTTGCCTGGAACTGGAACTGCTGTCAGACCTGATGTTACAGAACATTATCCAGTACCTTAAACATATTTATAAATTCAACAGTGATGAAATAAATTGTATTAATTCAGTCTGTAGAAGATTCTACTTTCTCTGTACCATGTTTACACGATTTGTTAAT
Source organism: Silurus lanzhouensis (assembly GCA_039877035.1). Classification (NCBI taxonomy): domain Eukaryota; kingdom Metazoa; phylum Chordata; class Actinopteri; order Siluriformes; family Siluridae; genus Silurus; species Silurus lanzhouensis. The sequence goes on along the minus strand of JBCEWE010000127.1, from coordinate 2,015,976 downwards.
AAAATGTTTATTACTTCACTGAACACTAACAATAGCTGACTGCTTTTTTGTTTTGCTAAATAAAGAGAAACCTCTGAATATACAGCAGGCCAGGGTGTGGTAGAGATGCTTTAGTTCAGGACCCAGTAATCCATTCAGGGCAGTGAAAATGATTTAAAAGCATCATCTATAATTAACTTCATGCAAGTGAAATGTTCAGACAGGAGTCTGTTAGTCACATGACTGCGTAGTCACATGGGTCAATGCAGTATTAAGGCCTTCACAGAGTCGCAGTTTCACAACTCTGATGTTGAACAAGCCAGGACTTTTAAAAGATCAGAATCACACATAGTTACGTAGTCAGATAAGATCGTTCAATACCGGTGGAAGTGAGTCTCCGAGGACTGATACATACTTCACTTAAAGATCAGGATTACTACAAAGAGAAGAATGGAGATAAACAGGATTTATGTAAATGCAGAAGTTACAGCACACAGTAGAGTGAATTACAGGGACACTGAGAACTTGTATGAAGATATTCATGTGAATAAAGACAACCTGGAGACCCACCAGTCTAAAATCCTTCAGCAAGCTGAGAACTCAGGTAAAAGACACTTACACTCAGAAATACCTGAATATGATCTGACCTCACTTATGCCGAACACATGCTGAATCATTTCAAGTGTTAATTAGTGAATGCAATAGATAAGAAATGAACAACCCCATGTCCCATTCCTCTGTGATCCTCTGAGAATTTGTCCATATTGATGATTCTTGGTGTAAATAACTCCACAGGGGCTGCTACAGCAATCACGATGTTTCTGTCTTTCCATAGTTTAGAAAGTTTGTTTATTTAACTCATTATAGCCCCTTGGAGTTTCACTGGGTTCCCAACATCCTTTTATCAGAACCGTAGCATGATGCAGAGAGACTGGAAGCTGGTTAAACTGCAGACTGACATCATAATGCTGTGGATCACATTCCACATCCTTAATACAGAGTAGGACCAATTACAGAAAACTATATTGATTGATTGATTGATTTATTATTTATTTCATTTCATTTCAGCATTGAATGCAGATAATAAAGGCTATTAATAGCTTGGCTGCCATGAAAGGAAGAAACCAAACTGCAGGAACTTCTTGTTGTCAAAATGTTAAAATACTAACTAAACAAACAGGAGATCTAGAAACTTTCTAGAAAGGAGTGCATTTCTATAGATTTGTGACTTGCCTTGCGACTGCTGTCAGACCTGAGGTTATAGAACATTATTCAGTACCTTAAACATATTAAAAAATTAAACACAAATCTACTGGTTTTTATTCATAATGATTATGTCGTATACGTTTTTTGCACCATGTTTAGTACTTCACTGAACATAATAATGCTAATGAGCTCAGTAGTTCTGGAGTTAGCTGTAGTATAGAACTCAATACAGAATTTGACTAACATCTTTAGCTTACACTGTGTTAGTGATATATATCTGATGTCACCCAAATGAGGATAGGTTTCCCTTTTGAGTCTGGTTCCTCTCATGGTTTCTTTTCTCATTACATCTAAGGGAGTTTTTCCTTGCCACAGTCGCCACGGCTGCTCATCAGGGATAAATACACACCATTCACCTTGACTGTTACATTCTGTAAAGCTGCTTTGAGACAATGTCTGTTGTGAAAAGCGCTATAGACTTAAACTTGACTTGACTTGACTATATTTCCTAGGGTGTCTGCATGATTTTTTTTTATTTTGAACTGTTTCATGATCAATTGATTGATTTATTACTCTCTTTATTCTCTAATTACAGGAATTAATCAAGCACAGAAAACATGTTACAGAGTGACTACAGTGTGTTTGCTGCTGCTCTGCATTCTCCTGCTGACTGCTGTAATAATGGTATGGATGAAATTTAACATCCTTCATACAGAAAAGGATCAATTACAGAAGCAAAAAGTGGAATTTCAGAAGACTGTAAATAATATTGGTAAATATACACTTTATTGATGGTCAGTGTTTGTAACAGATTCATGTATTTACTCTGTGTGTGTGACTCAGTCCATGGATTATGTGCAGTTATGTTTCTAAAGTCTTATTATTGTTTCCATTAATACCTTAGTGCCCAGATCTAGATTTTTATTCCACTAGTGACAGTGTACACTATTTATGTCATGTACACACTGGAGCACAGATTGGCTAAACACGACTAATTCATTGCAAGTAATTAAAGAATCAGAAGTTTTGTTAATTTGATGTGCTCTCCTGTTAGGAGAACATGCCAAAGGTTAAAAGCCAAAACTTACAAGTCTTTTAGTTTATCATTTTTACATAATCATTTTATTAACACTAAAATCACATTAAGACATGCACCTGAAAGAGATGATTATCGGCCTCAAATGCCATTTTTCTGATGTTTTGTGGTAAACATAACCTACAGACCACATGGTGCTTCAATCAAGAATCATCTTTAACACTATTGTACTCAACCTGACAGACATCGTTCTATTGTAGCTTCTGTATCGTGCCCAAGTCTTTAGTATAAGTTGTAAATACAGATGTGCACAATTTCAATATGAAATATTTCATTACACTAAATTACACTTTATAAAATCCAGAGAGAGAGACAGAGAGAGAGAGAGAGAGAGAGAGAGAGAGAGAAAGAGAGCGAGAGAGAAAACACAAAAAGATGTCTATTTTTATTCAATAATAAATAATCATTAACAATAATTAATAATTCTAATAGTTAATAATAATTAAGATGAAATACTTTGATCATCATTTCTCTGAATTACAGGAGTTTCTCCTGAAACATCTGGGGAGAATCGGGCTTGGCTTGGTCTGAGTGACAGAGACACAGAGGGAGAGTGGAAATGGGTGGATGGTACACCTCTAACCACTGTGTAAGTACATATTCTATATATATTTATAAATTGATTTTTTTTAATGTGTGGATTAAGGGTAACTGAACACTGAACTGTGTTTTTCAGGTACTGGCGTGATGGGGAACCCAATAATGAGAGGGATGAAGATTGTGCTGAGTGTGCTGAATAATGTGAAACTGAGAAGTTAAAAAAAAAAATTGTTACTGATGGATTAAGGTGCATAGACTGTGAAACAGCATAAGTAAACATTAAACACAATAGTTAAAGTGAGATAAATATAAGGTAGATGTGATAAATATGAGGTTAAATATGCAAGAACAAGAGTAAAGTAAAGTGCGAGTGCACAGTCAGAGGTAACTGTGTGCAAGTGTGTGCAATGTCCAATTTGGATGTTTTTGTCAGGGTCTGGAAATGTTTGGGTGCTTTGTTTTTGCTTTGGCCACCAGATGCCGCCACTGAGCCCTTATCCCCTACTTCCTATCCCCTTACTGTTCAATGGCTCGCACCTGCTCCTTGTTAGTGTTGTGTATTTAACTTACCCCTTTTGCCTTGGTCCTTGTGGTTACTTATTTTTGTCGTGGTATATTCGACTTTATATTTGTCACTATATTGGTGTTAGTATTTGTCTTCGCCCTTTATTGGGTTTGTATTTGAATCTGGATCTGTGTGGGTTTGTTGGTTGTCAGTTTGGAGAGATTTTAGCTATTTATGGTTTTTTGATTTCTTTGAGTCTCCTGTTTTCCTGAGTCTCCTGGCTTCTCCTGTCTTCCTGAGTCTTCTTTCTTCCCTAGTCTTCTGCCGTCCCAAGTCTCCTGTCTTCTCGAGTCTCCTGGTATCTCCCTGGCTTCCTCTGTCTTCCCGAGTCTTTTGTTCTCCCTAGTCTTCTGGCTTCTCCGGTCTTCCAGAGTCTCCTGGCTTCTCCGGTCTTCCCGGGTCTCAAACCTGACAATTTTAACAGAATAATCTTATGTCTATAGTTAACAGTTAATGCCCCTGAGTGTAGATGTCTGCAGATGTGCTACAATGTTAATTTATAATGCACAGTAAAGTGCTGAATGTGGATTTGTGTTAATCATAATTCATTAATAATCATTAGTCTCATAATTTTAAAACCACCTGCCCAATATTGTGTAGTTTTCCCAAAATAGCTCTGACTTGTTGATGCCTAGCCTCCACAAGAAGGTGTGCTGTGGAATCTGGCATCAGGGTAATAGGAGGAGATCTTGTAATCCTGTAAATTGCATTGTGGGGCCTCGATGGATTAGGCTTTTTTGTCCAGTGCACACTGTACAACAGATACTGTAAAAAGAGCTGACAGGAAACGGCTCGTAAAATTGTTTTAGAAATACGTGATTACTTTAGAAATAAGTGATCAGAGTGTTACCCTGTACTGCAATCGTGCTCTATTCTTATAATTTAATGTTTATCATGATATTGATTAGCTTCTTATGCAGATAATTAATATTTTTAATAGCTCAGCTCAAAAAAAGAAACAGGCCGAACTGCAATAGCTTCCTGTGGTGTAAGTAATATAGTTTGAGAATTGCAGCCAGAACTACTGCTGTTACAGAAAATTATTCAGTAGTTTTTGACCAAATATGTTGAAGAACAATGCTGAATAAACACTATTCATTTCTCATGACTTTGAGACTACACTTTACATATACATATGCATTTTATGAATACAGTAAAATTTAAAACTGACTGCTTTCTTATACTCTACTTAATTTTCATTATCAGGCTGGAGCTGGGTTGAGCCGATTCACTTCAGCAAGTTATGCAGGGCAGTAAAAACATTTTAAACCATCAACTTCATACTAACAAAATGTTCAATAAACTTCTCAGGCAGGAGTCTGGTAGACACACGACTGTGTAGTGACATGCGTCACACTTGTTACTTGCTTCATGTTTAATATGAATTAAACAGGAAATCTGCTTTAAACATAACCGTAACACAAACACAAATATAACTTTTTGCCACTCTTTACTCTGCTTTTCACTTAAAATTACTATTATTTTAATTTACTGATATATATATATATATATATATATATATATATATATATATATATATATATATATATATATATATATATATTAGTGCACACACTTTGATGTTTAAACAACTACAACTGTTCTTATAACAGTCATATAAATAGCCATTTTGTGTGTTTATGTGTGTAAAAAAATAAAATAAGAAAATAACAGTATAATATGTCATGTAGTGTTTATCTGAGGTTGTGTTTACATAATTTTAAGCCCTGATAGTCTGATTTTAATGATGTTCTGGTATGTAAAACCATAGCATTTACAGAGGGTATACTTTCTTTTTTACATAACTGCACATGAAACAGTTCCCTCACATACTAGTTACATTACTTTGTGTTAAATGTGTGAAACCAGTGCTAGCTGGGGAAGAAAGTGCTGCAGGGATGCAGGCAGTGTGGCATGGAGAAGCAGCGTTTCATTCCTTCAGCGAGCCATGGTTACTTACGCAACCTGGAGATGTCCCCCTTCAGTAACTCAAGCTGCGTCAACAACGCTTTAGGAACAAGAGTCTAATAATGCCAGACTGACCAATCCCTGCCTAGTGTGGATGGGCACAGCTAGGCCGGAGGACAGAGCAGCCTGGACTGGCACTAATGTCAAGGCTATAAAATCTTACAAAGGTCAGTGGGGTGGACCAGCCCGCAGCATTGCAGATGTTTAGGAGGGAAACTCCAGAGGACAAAGCCTTAGAGGCTGTGACACTCCAAGTGAGCTCTGACCCTGAAAGGAGCGGGGAGACAAGAGGACTCATAAGAGGATGAAATAGCATCCACAATTTATCTGCTGAGCGTCTGCTTGTTCACACGGAGGCCTCTCCTTAGAGGGCCATAGCAGATGAACAGCTGCTCTGAACAGAGGTGTTAAAAGTCCACACATCCGTCACTCAAGTAGAAGTACAGATACTCATGTTTAAAAAATACACAAAAGGGTGTGTTGGCTTATCTGTGGGCAGAGGGAGAGTTAGTAAAACCTCAGCACTGGTAGAATTCAATTTCTCAACCAGGGCAGAAATGTAGTCGTCCACCATCACTTTCAGGTTACCTAGGAAGTAACACCAATGCATCCCCTGACCCATGGGGTCGGGAAAGGCCAGCCCATTAGAATTTCAAAAGATGACAGTTTAGTAGATGAAGATGGGGTCATTCTCATTTCTGTGAGTACTACCGGCAGAACAACAGTCCAATTTCCGCCTGTTTCAATGCAGGCTTTAGGAACACGTTCCTTAATGGTTCTATTCGTTCTCTCTACCACTCCATCTGACTGTGGGTGATAGAGAATATTAAAATGCCAAAAGTTGTGTCATTTTAGAAGCAAAAGGTGTGCCAATGTCACTTTTAATTACTCTAGGAATCTCTACAATGTGTGACAATCTCTGTCACGCATGCAAATGCTTCTTGCCACTTATTAAATCTGTCAACTACAACCAACAGATATCTCAAATTTTCTACAGGTGGCATATGTGTAAAATCTATCTGTAGGTGTTGGAAAGGGGCTTTCGGAAAAGAAAGCGCAATATATTGTACAGGTCGATGTATGTTAGTTTTGGAACAAGTTAAACATGAATCCAACACTAGCTTGGTAGTTTTAGCTACATCAGCAATACAGTATAATAGAGTAGAGTTTATGTACGACTGTATGACTTTAGCTATGCTAATATGTGACATCCCATTGTAATGCTTCACTAACACTATTAAAGCTAGCTTGGGCAGAGCAATTTTTGCAGCTACAGCTCTAATGATACCAGCAGAATCTGATTTACATTGTTTAGAAGCCCAGTACTTTATGTCTTTCTTAGTAGGCTGACTCTGAAGTAGTTTTAGATCAATATCTGGTATATTGGAGATATGTGTCATTATCGAGATCTCAGGGTTTGTATGTATTGTATGTATAGAACTCACGCATAAACAGTAGTCCTGATTCGGATCGCCCCATCCATCGTTCACCATAGAATATAGAATACGCATTTCCATATCGCAGGTCTTAAATTGTCACGGATATAGACCAAGAGTCGGAAACCGGATTATGGTTAAACTAGTGGTAGGAAATCCGGTAGATCTCTCATGGCAACGAGTAGATCCGACCATGAGTGAGGTGGAATCGGGATCTTATAAAGGGGAAAGGTAATGGGGAACAGGTGTAGGTGATTTGAACAGGGAGAGGCTGAGTAAGAGTTCGAGCCTTCGGAAGGAGGCGTAGCTGGTGGTTCCCTGACATTACCCCCCCTTCAGGGGCGGCACCTGACGTACAAGGAGTACATCCTTCCCAGCTCGGTCCCTCTGCCTGGCCAAATGGTATAAGTCTTATTCTCCTTGCTATGTGTCTAACTTCACATACAGATCCTCATATGCCTTTTTCTTGGCTTTTGCCACATCCCTATTTATTTACCTGCTGCCTCATCTCCTTGTACTTCTGCATACCTTTCTCATTACTCTGACGATCCCAATTCTGTTTTGAATGTTTTATGCTGGATGCCCTTCCTAATGCAACCCTTCCCATTTATCCAGGCTTGGGACCTGCACTAAGAGTGCACTGGCTTGTGCAACCCTAATGGCTGGGTTCTTCTTATGCATATAATAAAGACCGTTTAATAGCTCAGCTGTCAGTAAAATAAAAGACTGCAGTAACTTCCTGTGGTCAAAGTGTGAAAACTACAGAGCACTATGGGAACTTAGTAACACTAAAGTGTGACTAATATATCTACTGTTACATCTGCTCTTATAGAAAATTATTTAGTGCCTTTTGACAAAATATTTGAATATCAATTTTGAAATAAATTGTATACTTTCATCATTACTTTGAGACCATACTGTTTATACACCATATACAATACATATGAACAAAGTAATACTTACAGCTGACTGTGGTGGGGTTGAGCTGATTCAGTAATCTATGCAGGCAGTAAAACATTTAAAATCATCATCTACTATTAACTAACTACTAACATAACATAACATACTAACCAAATGTTAATGAACTGCTCGGGTAGGAGTCTGGTAGTCAGATTACAGTGTAGTGACATGGGCCCTTCTGAGGTAAAAAAAAAAAAAAAAAAGACCTTCCTGCTTAAAGTGTTAACACAGTGGCAGACATTTTCACAAAGAAAAATAACACACTGATCACACTTGTTACTCGCTGCATGTTTAATATGAATAAAACTGGAAGTCTATTTTGAACATTAGCAAATCTGTGTTCAGACAGTGCAGGCTGAGAGAAGAGTGTTAAAAATATTATTTAAAATGACTGAATAGGACAGCACTTAGAAATCAGGATTACTGCAAGAGAAAAATGAAGATGAATTGTAGATATTACAGCAGACCACAGAGCTAGTTCTAGTGAGAAAGAGAAATAATATGAAGATGTGATGTTTAATTTGGAGAGACAGAGGGCCAGAAGCTTCAGTAAGTCTGAGAGCTCAGGTAAAATACATTTAAACTTAGAAATGTATGCATGTGCTACTTTATCTGAATATCTACTTAAATTTATTTTAAATAACTTTTATTTAAATTACTGCTATATTTTGGTACACACATACTTTGGTGTTTAAACAACGTCGCTTACAACAATCCAAAAAAGGTTCTTCAAGGCTGTCTGGAACAGAAGATCTGCAGAAAACAGTCAACCTCTTTATTCACCATCTCTATCTGCCCATTGGCCTGCAGTTGATAGTTGGATGTAAGGTTGTCTTTAAATTTTAGTTTTCCTATAAAGTGAACTGAGAACCACTTAATGGAAAAGTGTTGCCAGTGTTGCCAGTGTAAAACCATAGCATTTACAGAGGGTATACTTTCTTTTTTACATAACTGCACATGAAACAGTTCCCTCACATACTAGTTACATTACTTTGTGTTAAATGTGTGAAACCAGTGCTAGCTGGGGAAGAAAGTGCTGCAGGGATGCAGGCAGTGTGGCATGGAGAAGCAGCGTTTCATTCCTTCAGCGAGCCATGGTTACTTACGCAACCTGGAGATGTCCCCCTTCAGTAACTCAAGCTGCGTCAACAACGCTTTAGGAACAAGAGTCTAATAATGCCAGACTGACCAATCCCTGCCTAGTGTGGATGGGCACAGCTAGGCCGGAGGACAGAGCAGCCTGGACTGGCACTAATGTCAAGGCTATAAAATCTTACAAAGGTCAGTGTGGTGGACCAGCCCGCAGCATTGCAGATGTTTAGGGGGAAAACTCCAGAGGACAAAGCCTTAGAGGCTGCGACACTCCAAGTGAGCTCTGACCCTGAAAGGAGCGGGGAGACAAGAGGACTCATAAGAGGATGAAATAGCATCCACAATTTATCTGCTGAGCGTCTGCTTGTTCACACGGAGGCCTCTCCTCAGAGGGCCATAGCAGATGAACAGCTGCTCTGAACAGAGGTGTTAAAAGTCCACACATCCGTCACTCAAGTAGAAGTACAGATACTCATGTTTAAAAAATACACAAAAGGGTGTGTTGGCTTATCTGTGGGCAGAGGGAGAGTTAGTAAAACCTCAGCACTGGTAGAATTCAATTTCTCAACCAGGGCAGAAATGTAGTCGTCCACCATCACTTTCAGGTTACCTAGGAAGTAACACCAATGCATCCCCTGACCCATGGGGTCGGGAAAGGCCGGCCCATTAGAATTTCAAAAGATGACAGTTTTGAAGATGGGGTTAGATGAAGATGGGGTCATTCTCATTTCTGTGAGTACTACCCGCAGAACAACAGTCCAATTTCCGCCTGTTTCAATGCAGGCTTTAGGAACACGTTCCTTAATGGTTCTATTCGTTCTCTCTACCACTCCATCTGACTGTGGGTGATAGAGAATATTAAAATGCCAAAAGTTGTGTCATTTTAGAAGCAAAAGGTGTGCCAATGTCACTTTTAATTACTCTAGGAATCTCTACAATGTGTGACAATCTCTGTCACGCATGCAAATGCTTCTTGCCACTTATTAAATCTGTCAACTACAACCAACAGATATCTCAAATTTTCTACAGGTGGCATATGTGTAAAATCTATCTGTAGGTGTTGGAAAGGGGCTTTCGGAAAAGAAAGCGCAATATATTGTACAGGTCGATGTATGTTAGTTTTGGAACAAGTTAAACATGAATCCAACACTAGCTTGGTAGTTTTAGCTACATCAGCAATACAGTATAATAGAGTAGAGTTTATGTACGACTGTATGACTTTAGCTATGCTAATATGTGACATCCCATTGTAATGCTTCACTAACACTATTAAAGCTAGCTTGGGCAGAGCAATTTTTGCAGCTACAGCTCTAATGATACCAGCAGAATCTGATTTACATTGTTTAGAAGCCCAGTACTTTATGTCTTTCTTAGTAGGCTGACTCTGAAGTAGTTTTAGATCAATATCTGGTATATTGGAGATATGTGTCATTATCGAGATCTCAGGGTTTGTATGTATTGTATGTATAGAACTCACGCATAAACAGTAGTCCTGATTCGGATCGCCCCATCCATCGTTCACCATAGAATATAGAATACGCATTTCCATATCGCAGGTCTTAAATTGTCACGGATATAGACCAAGAGTCGGAAACCGGATTATGGTTAAACTAGTGGTAGGAAATCCGGTAGATCTCTCATGGCAACGAGTAGATCCGACCATGAGTGAGGTGGAATCGGGATCTTATAAAGGGGAAAGGTAATGGGGAACAGGTGTAGGTGATTAGAACAGGGAGAGGCTGAGTAAGAGTTAGAACCTTGGAAGGAGGCGTAGCTGGTGGTTCCCTGACATTACCCCCCCTTCAGGGGCGGCACCTGACGTACAAGGAGTACATCCTTCCCAGCTCGGTCCCTCTGCCTGGCCAAATGGTATAAGTCTTATTCTCCTTGCTATGTGTCTAACTTCACATACAGATCCTCATATGCCTTTTTCTTGGCTTTTGCCACATCCCTATTTATTTACCTGCTGCCTCATCTCCTTGTACTTCTGCATACCTTTCTCATTACTCTGACGATCCCAATTCTGTTTTGAATGTTTTATGCTGGATGCCCTTCCTAATGCAACCCTTCCCATTTATCCAGGCTTGGGACCTGCACTAAGAGTGCACTGGCTTGTGCAACCCTAATGGCTGGGTTCTTCTTATGCATATAATAAAGACCGTTTAATAGCTCAGCTGTCAGTAAAATAAAAGACTGCAGTAACTTCCTGTGGTCAAAGTGTGAAAACTACAGAGCACTATGGGAACTTAGTAACACTAAAGTGTGACTAATATATCTACTGTTACATCTGCTCTTATAGAAAATTATTTAGTGCCTTTTGACAAAATATTTTGAAAATCAATTTTGAAATAAATTGTATACTTTCATCATTACTTTGAGACCATACTGTTTATACACCATATACAATACATATGAACAAAGTAATACTTACAGCTGACTGTGGTGGGGTTGAGCTGATTCAGTAATCTATGCAGGCAGTAAAACATTTAAAATCATCATCTACTATTAACTAACTACTAACATAACATAACATACTAACCAAATGTTAATGAACTGCTCGGGTAGGAGTCTGGTAGTCAGATTACAGTGTAGTGACATGGGCCCTTCTGAGGTAAAAAAAAAAAAAAAAAAGACCTTCCTGCTTAAAGTGTTAACACAGTGGCAGACATTTTCACAAAGAAAAATAACACACTGATCACACTTGTTACTCGCTGCATGTTTAATATGAATAAAACTGGAAGTCTATTTTGAACATTAGCAAATCTGTGTTCAGACAGTGCAGGCTGAGAGAAGAGTGTTAAAAATATTATTTAAAATGACTGAATAGGACAGCACTTAGAAATCAGGATTACTGCAAGAGAAAAATGAAGATGAATTGTAGATATTACAGCAGAAAAAGAGAAAGAGAAATAATATGAAGATGTGATGTTTAATTTGGAGAGACAGAGGGCCAGAAGCTTCAGTAAGTCTGAGAGCTCAGGTAAAATACATTTAAACTTAGAAATGTATGCATGTGCTACTTTATCTGAATATCTACTTAAATTTATTTTAAATAACTTTTATTTAAATTACTGCTATATTTTGGTACACACATACTTTGGTGTTTAAACAACGTCGCTTACAACAATCCAAAAAAGGTTCTTCAAGGCTGTCTGGAACAGAAGATCTGCAGAAAACAGTCAACCTCTTTATTCACCATCTCTATCTGCCCATTGGCCTGCAGTTGATAGTTGGATGTAAGGTTGTCTTTAAATTTTAGTTTTCCTATAAAGTGAACTGAGAACCACTTAATGGAAAAGTGTTGCCAGTGTTGGTCACTGATGTTTTCATAACATCATAACACTGAGCTGCATACTGAGGGGTGCTAGTGCTAATGCTAACGACGTGATGCAAAAGCTCCAAAATATTATTTTGCTCACTGAATGTATCTTGGAGTTCTTGCAGCGCTTCCTGTTTGAAGCACACCCAAGAATGTGGTGGTCTTTTGTCTTTTAATTGTTACTTGTTTAAATCACTTAAAACTGGAAACTGTTACACCAAGGCTTGACCAGCACATCAACTTTGCCACAAGAGAGACAACATACTGGATTTTTTTCTACACACACATTTAGGCTACACATAAAGCCATCCCTCAACCCCACCTAGGACAATCAGACCACCTCTGCGTGCCGCTATTCCTGGCATACAGGCCACTAATGAAGCACTCCAGGCCAGTACAAAGAACCATCAGAGCATTGGTGGAAGGAGCTACTTCAACACTCCAGAATTAACATATATATATATATTTATAATTTTTTTTTTTTATAGAGTTACATTACCATTAGTAAGAATCGTCTTTCAAAACAAGATTTGTAAAGCAAAAAATAAAGGTTTCTTTTATGTGCATGTACAGTAGACTGGTTTCCTCACAAAAGACTTACAATAATTAACAAAAGATTCAGCAGCTCATTACATACATTTTATAATAATAATAATTTTTTGCCAAAAATTACCACTTTTTAAACACATTTTTCTCACAGATCCACTTTGCGGTATGATGACATGGCTTGTCATTCCACGCCATCTTATCCTGAACCTTCCTGAACACAGCACAGTCTTCATTATTACCTTCATCATTTGGTTCACCATTATGCCAGAACCTGAAAAACAGAGAATCAGAATCAGTGTTTAGTAATCTTTAAGTTCACACCTTTATCTCAACCATCTTAGTCTGAGTTCACTGACATTTACAACAATTATAAAGCCTCCATAACTTGAACTATTAAGCATATAACAGGAGATTGCGTGCAGTGATTAGTAGATTCACACTCAGTGAAAAGTCTGATAAAAAGATAAGGATACAGACTTAATTCTCATCTCTTACCCAGTGCTGCTGGTCAGATCTGTCCCATCCACCCATTTCCACTTTCCCTCCGTGTCTCTGTCACTCAGACCAATCCAAGCCTGATCATTACTACTTATCTGTTTACTAATGAACTCCTGCAATTGACAAAACAATATGAAAAAGTTGCACTGGTTTAGAGATTACTCCAGTTAACACACACACGCACACACACACACACACACACACACACACACACACACACACACACACACACACACACACACACACACACACACACCTGGTCTTCTCTGCTGTTTATGATCACCAGGTCTGCTCCTCTCTCTATGCAGTCCTGTCTGCTCTCAGTCCAGGTCTTCTGTTGAGTAGAAAGGTAGTAAAGACTTGAAGTTTTAAAGACGCTCCATCCTTGTTTAACAAGCCCTGATCACAGAGTAGTAAAAAAACACACAAAGAGGATTTAATATGCACTCATTGGTTTTACTGGGTTTTGTTAAAATATTAATTTATTTAAAGCATTTACTCACCTTTAATATCCGATATATCAAATGGGCACTGGTTTCTCTCTTCAGTCAAGGTGTTGTAACCTTTCTGTAACTGGTCTTTCTCTCCAAGCAGGTTGTTGTAACTGGTCTGTAACTGGTCTTTCTCTCCAAGCAGGTTGTTGTAACTGGTCTGTAACTGGTCTCTGTCTACAGTCAGGTTGTTGTAACTGGTCTGTAACTGGTCTCTGTCTACAGTCAGGTTGTTATAACTGGTCTGTAACTGGTCTCTGTCTACAGTCAGGTTGTTATAACTGGTCTGTATCTGGTCTTTTTCTACAGAGACATTGCTGAATTTGATCCACAGCACTATGACGGCAGTTAGCAGCAGAACACACAGCAGCACAACACACACTGCAGTCACTCTGTAACATCTGCATCCTTCAGTCTTGAGTCCTAATGGAAAAACAGATAGAGAGGCATGTCCAATTTCCAATTTAATACCTAGAAATCTCATACAAACACACACATACAAACATACACTTACACACACACACTCACACACATACACAAAAACAAACACACATACACAAAACATTTAGGAAGTAAATTGCTGTACTGGTTTCATGTTGCATTTCCTCCTAATAGCAAACACAGTAAACAGAAACACTGAAATTGTTTTGTGGTTTATATCATCACATGGTATGATCGGTATAATGTGTGTCGCTATGTGTTATTGTTTTCTGTTACCACAGTGTACCACAATTTTGCAACAGTTTCGAAATCAGCATGTTCACTCAGATTTTAAAACTGAAATCTGGTTTTTTTGTGTGTGTATGAGTGTATTTTACCTGAACTGTCAGATTCCTTACAGCGTTTGGTCTTCTTGGTCTCCAAATTGTCCTCATTAACATCTTCATTGTTTACTGTCCTGACAGCTTATTGTCTGCATTACTCCTGCATTTATAATCTCCTCTCATCTCCATTCTACTACCAATATCTAACATAACTTCACCATCTAGTTCACAACTACATACAAAGTGTCTGAAGTAGCACTGACTACATAGCTGTGTGCATTTCCGTTACATAGAAGATATATTTCCTGTGTGAACAATGAATGCCAAATGTCAATAACCTTTTATTAGCCCTAAACATGTTCTTTATGCGTTTTCTTTTTTTTTGAGATGTAGTACTCCCCTTCCCTGACAGTGCTGACGATGCTAAGCAAAAGGCTGACAGCATCTCTTCAACTGCAGTTTTGCTTAACAGTGCTGTTCAGCCATCCTTGCTAGAAGTCTAGAAGCTAGAAGATACTGCAAGGGTTTTATGATGAGCAGCAAATGACTGATTTGATAGATTCTGCAACTCATCATAACCAACTGTGCACAACCAAATATAACCAACTCAACAGACACATACATTTATATAATATGGCAAAAAAAACAGCATGCAATTATCTAATGTATACAACTGAACAGTTGAGGCCTTTCTCAAGGGGCCAGCAGTGCAGCTAAGTGATCAGAAGTCAAACATTTTAACCACTGAGCTCCCCTACCCCAATCTAGTCCACGTTTGCCATTATCACATTTATGAATTAATTGTAGGCCACAAACTAGGGTTACCTGTGTGCTTGTACATCTGTATATTGTTTATTATCTAACTCCTGTGAGTCAGATGCAGTAAGGGAGACAATGTGAGACCATACTAAAAGTCTTCCATCAATTTGCACATAATCTTAAAAAATTGAGAGAGAAATGGACAAACCCATTTCCCTTTCAGGAACTTGAGCTGTGTAGAAACGCTTTGAGAACACTTCCGCATTGTTCATGCTCTGAATCACGTGTAAAAATCAGGCCAATAGGCAATCATGAAGACACAGGCCTCGCTAAGCTAGAGATAGCTTGGCCTGATGTTCGCAGCAAGCTGGATGAGCGTTTCCTGCATTCCGTGGCACAGTCTCCGCCCCGAGGACTACCGTTTTTTTCCCGACCTGCACACTTTGGTGTCTAGGTCTTAGGAGACCCCATATATGGCACGTGCCCTTTCTCTGCATTTGCTATACACAAATGCAGTGGGGTTTAAGGAGTGCAGCTATGGGGAGATGCCCAGGGTTGAGGAGACGCTTGCTGGCTATCTCCCCCCAGGTGTTGCCTACAGAGACACTTCGGCCTTGGTAGGCAGGGTCTACGCAGCAGCAGGTCAGAAGACCTCTGCTTTTAGTGGTAGCATGTTTTTAATAGCAGAGAAAGAGGAACAAACAACAGGATGTGAATTCAGAAAAAAAATAGCTGCTCAGTGCATGTGTCATAAACTGGGCTTTCTTTCCCTTTTGTTCTGTGTTTGTTTTTGGTTCATCTTTGACAGCATGAAAGATAAATTAAAATTCCATTAATACAATGATGTATGACTGTCAAAGCTGCTGTTAGAAAATTAGCTCTCAAAAATCAACAGCACTGTGGTATAATTTGGCCTTCTCTTCAGCCGAACACCTAACATTTCCTTCTTCATTGTTTGTTAACTGTAACAGTGTGCACTCATAAATATCCAAAATCTTATCCATCACTCAGAAACACACTGAAACATCTATAAAAGCCTGTACTACAGTATCTTTCCTAAACACAAACCAAACCTAAACAAATTTCCTGTATGTGGTTCTGCATTTAGATTTCTCTTTGGGTCACTGCTTTCATGGTCAGAGTGGTGGCCTCTAAAAGCATCTACACAGTCAGATATCCACCAAAGTTTCTATTTGCTCAGAAGAACGCTTCAGCATTTCTACCTATAAAAGACCCACTAACATAAAATAATAGAATAGCCTTTATTTGTCACATATACATTACAGCGAAATTCGTTCTTCTCATATCCCGGCTTGCTCAGAAGCTGGGGTCAGAGCGCAGGGTCAGCCATGAAACGGCACCTCTGGAGCACAGAGGGTTAAGGGCCTTGCTCAAGGGCCCAAGAGTGGCAGCTTGGCGATATCGGGATTTAAACCGCCAACCTTCCGATCAGTAACCCATCACCTTAACCACTGAGCTCCCACTCGCCCCTATAACTGCATCTCTGTGTGAGCATGAGAAAACGCCTGCACTTCCTTACTGGTTTACACCAAATCAAGTTTGTTGCTGTCAGTAAAGGAAGTAAAATATCTGAAAGGGGTGTTGCTGTCAGTAAAATTATATTTATTTCCCAAATGAAATATTATTTTAAATACCATAGAAAATAACAAGCATAATCCTAGATTTGTATTCAGCACAGTAACAAAATTAACAGGGAATAAAAGCACTGCACTAACATGCACACCATCATTAGGTAGTAACGATTTAAAACTTTTTTAATAATAAAGTGGAAAACATCAGGCAATAAATCCAGACGATTAATATAAATCCAAATTATTTTACAAGTAACCCTGTAGACAGCAGTTATATTCATGAGAATGATTTAATTTAATTAATCTCCTCATCAAAATCATCAACCTGCATTCTCGATCTTTTGCCTTCAAGTTTCTTTCAACAGATAGCTCCAAAGGTAATTAAACCTGTTTTAAAAATAATAAACTCTTTCATTAGCACTGGTTATGTGCCAAAATCCTTCAAACTGGCAGTTATCCACCCCCTTATTAAGAAACCTGACCTTGACCCATGTCAGCTGTCCAACTACAGACCGATATCAAATCTCCCCTTTATATCCAACATTTTGGAAAAGGTTGTAGCACAGCAGTTCTGCTCACACCTACTTATGAATAAAATTTTTAAAATGTATCAGTCAGGATTTTGGCCTCATCATAGCACAGAGATGCTTAAAACAGGTGCATCTAATTTAGGATAATAAATGTAGTGGAGGTGGACATTTTAAAGGCAGACTAACAGGTCTTTGAGGGTCAGAATTTTAGCTGATAGACAGGTGTTCAAATACTTATTTGCAGCTGCATCATACAAATAAATAGTTAAAAAATCATATATTGTGATTTCTGGATTTTTTTTTTTAGATTATGTCTCTCACAGTGGACATGCACCTACGATGACAATTTCAGACCCCTCCATGATTTCTAAGTGGGAGAACTTGCAGAAATAGCAGCGTGTTCAAATACTTATTTTCCTCACTGTATAAAGAACATATTCACTTTTAATCACCAAATTATCTGTGCTATCTAAAGCTGCTTTGAGACAATGTTCACTGTTAAAAGCACAATACAAATAAAAATTAATTGAATTGAATTGAACCATCTTCTCTTAACAATTTCTATTATTTTTATTTGTACTGTATTTGTCCACAAATTGTGCTGCAATTGACTCTATGCACCACCAGATGGCACTCGTTTGTAGCATTGACTTGATTTTAAATCCCTTATAGTGTCAGATCTTCACAAATAAATGTTTATGTAATATGAATTTGCAAGGCTACATGTAAAAATATGAGTATTTAATACTGATGGATTTATGTGCTGTTTAGAATTTGCAAATGATTTGAATCCATACAGAAGTGTGTCTCAATGACATGTGAACCTCTAAAGAATATTAAGCACAGTAACATGTAAGCAGGTTGAAATGATGAAATGATTTTTTTGGCTTGAAAATACATATAATAACTATATAACACCATGTGTATATTTCCAGATTTTTGCAAGAACTCTAAAACGACTGCCCAAAAGAGAGCCTGTGTGCCACAACAGCAGGTAGCTCAAGTTTTACATTAGTCATGTGGCTCCCTCTGGTGGCCAAAGTTCCCAGCCCTTGACAAGAAACAGCTAATTAAATTACTTTACAATTGCATACATCACAACAACACACTTGTTACTCGCTGCATATTTAATATGAATTTAACATTTTGAACTTAACAGCAACACTAACGCAAGTATTTCTTAAGCACGTTTAGATAAATACAAGTATGTTTATAATGACTGATAGCTACAGAACATCAGGATCGATACAGAAACATCTGGATTACTGCAAGAACAGTGACGATTAATGGGATTTATACAAATGTAGAAAGATACAGAGATACAGAGGATCTGTAATCTGGGAGCTCAGGTAAAACTCACACTCAGAAATATCTGTATATGTTCTGATCTCCTTTAATTCACTTTAAATCAAGTTTAATTTACTGGTGAACACACTTTGGTCTTATAAAAAAAACATTTTAATAGCTGTTTTGTGTTAGTGCACAAGCACAAGGTTTTACTGAGTTCAGGAGTTGATGTGGCTCAAGTTCTCAAAAACTGGGGCTTAATAGAAAAGGTTTGACTTGCATTTTAAATCACAACAAGACTTCAGGACAAATTCAAGACACAAGACGTGAGAGAAGACTGTTGGACAAACTAATCAGAAACTAATATAAAACAAAAGCTGATGGGGAAACATAGTTCAGGCTTGAATTTAGCATGAACCTGACAGCAAATAGTTGAACACTGCATTCAGTCATGCAGATACAAGTTAAAAGTTCAAGTAGCTAAAAATGATGTAATAACTGTGGCATGGTTATTGGTGCCAGATGTTGTGAGATGACATTAGATGTCAGTTTCTGTCAGAGAAATCCTCAGCAGCAAGCCCACTCCCAAGTCTCTGTTCGCCACTAAGAGCGCCCCCTATCCTCTGAGCCCCACTGGGGAGGCTGCCCAGCCTCAGAACTCAGCCGGGAAGGTCCAGCCTTTTAGCCCTTCTGTGAACCCCTCCTGGTCCTGTTGCTTTGCAGAGAACGCACACCCCAGCCTCCCTCCCATGCTGACTACTTCTCTCCGCACCCGAGTTCCACTGATTGCGCTGTTCTGCTCCCGAGCTCTGCTGATGATGCTGCTCCACCCTCAAGCCCTGCAGATGCCGTTGCTCGCTTTTCTCAGAGACCCGTGGATGGCTGTGGTTTAATTTTACCTTCTCTTTAGCTGAAAACCTGAAAAATCTTTCTTCATTCTTCAATATTTCCTGTCATGCATGGTGTTTTCAATCTACCACTGGTGTATCATTTCCTGGATGTTCAGATGTTCAAATCAAACACCAAAATCCGCATTTATTGACACAATTAACCCTCTGGGGCATCGACAAACACGGCGAAGCGTTTTGTGGCATTTTTCTTCATAACGCATTTCCTCATAACGAACTTAAATGACTGCCTTTTTTGAATCAAGTCAAGTTTATTTCTATAGCACTTTTCACAATGGACATTGTCTCAAAGCAGCTTTACAGAATTTTTGAATTAAAGTGAATTATGTGTATTTATCCGATTATCCGATTTATCCTACACTTCTCCTTTTCCTAAGAGTGTTACCCTGTACCGCAGTCATACTGTATTCTTACAATGTAATGCTTTTTAGATTAGATTCTTATGCAGATAATAAAGACCTTTTAATAGCTCAGCTGTCAGTAAAAGAACAGAACAAACTGCAGTAAATTCCTGTGGTCAAAGTGTAAAAACAGAGCACGATGGAAACTTAGACAGAGTGCACTAAAGTGTGACTAATATATCTACTGTTACATCTGCTCTTATAGAAAATTATTCAGTGCCGTTTGACCAAATATTTTGAATATCAATTTTAAAATAAATTGTATACTTTCATCATTACTTTGAGACCATACTGTTTATACACCATATACAATTCATATAATAAACAAAGTAAAACAGCTGAATGTGGTGGGGTTGAGCTGATTCAGTAATCTATGCAGGCAGTACAATCATTTAAAATCATCATCTACCATTAACTACTAACATAACATACTAACCAAATGTTAATGAACTCCTCGGTAGTCAGTCTGGTAGTCAGATTACAGTGTAGTGACATGGGCCCTCTGAGGCGTTAACACAGTGGCATACATTTTCACAAAGAAAAATAACACACTGATCACACTTGTTACTGTATGTTTAATATGAATAAAACTAGTAAAGTCTGTTTTGAACATAATATCGAAACAGTGCAGGCTGAGAGAAGTGTGTTACAAATAGTATTTAAAATGACTGAATAGGACAGCACTTAGACATCAGGATTACTGCAAGAGAAAAATGAAGATGAATTGTAGATATTACAGCAGACCACATTGCTAGTTCTAGTGAGAGGGAGAAATAATATGAAGATGTGATGTTTAATTTGGAGAGACAGAGGGCCAGAAGCTTCAGTAAGTCTGAGAGCTCAGGTAAAATACACTTAAACTCAGAAATGTGTGTATGTGCTACTTTATGTGAATATCTACTTAAATGTATTAAAAAAACTTGTATTTTAATTACTGCTATATTTTGGTACACACACATTGGTGTTTAAACAACTGCACTTATAACAGTCCATTAAAAAGTTGTTCATTCAGTATCTGGAACAGAAGGTCTGCAGAAAACAGACCACCTCCATGTTCACCATCTTTATGTGCCTATTGGCCTGAAGTTGATAACTGGATGTAAGTTTTACTGTAACTTTTAGTTTTTCCTTGAATTGAACAGAGAACCACTTCATGGAAAAGTGTTGTCAGTATTGGTCACTAATGTATTCAGAGTGTATAACACTGAGCTGCATACTGCATACACTTTTTTGCTCAATAATTGTATCTTAGAGCTCTCGCAGCGCTTCGTGTTTGAAGCACACCCAAGAGTGTGGTGGTCTTTTGTCTTTTAATTGTTCAACCACTTAAAACTGGAAAATGTTACACCAAGACTTAACCAGCACATCAACTTTGCCACAAGAGAGACAACATAATGGATTTTCTACAAAAACATCCAGGATTCACACAAAGACATCCCTTAACCCAACCTAGGACACACAGACCACCTCTGCATGCTGCTATTCCAAGCATACAGGCTACTAGTAAAGCGCTCCAGGCTGGAACATGTTCAGAAATTTACTGGGTACATTAAGAAGTGCATTGAAGATGTTACTTTGGAAAAAAACATAATTACGTGTGATAGCCAAAAGCCGTGGATGACTGGTGAGGTGCAAGAGATGCTGTAGAGAACAGTCGAAAGATAGCTAGGTCGAAGAAAATCTCAGGTCAGCAAGGGCTCAGCTTTCCAAAGCCATCAAGAAAGCAAAACACCAATACGTACAGAAAATTAACAATCACTTCTTTGATACTATGGGCCAGAGAAACATGTTGCAGGGCATTTACCCCTGTGCCCTAACTGCCAACAAAATCACATTACATGCCAACAACAGTGACCCCCATCATCATGACATGTTTAAGATTTGTATGGATAATTGAAAGCGCTGAACAACACACAAGCATGATACTATGAAGATGATGCTATTATATATACATATGGGAGGTGGTAGCTCAGTGGACTTTGGATCGGAAGGTCACAAGTTCAAATCCCACCACCACCAAGCTGCCACTGCTGGGACCTTAAGCAAGGCCCTTAACACCGCCCCCCCTTAAGCAAGGCCCTTAACACCATATATATATATATATATATAATAGTATCATCTTCATAGAAGCATGCTTGTGTGTTGTTCCTCACAAATTACTTACAATAATTTAAAAAAGATCCAGCAGCTCATTACATACATTTGATAATGATAATAATAATAATATTTTTTTTTTATCACCAATTTTTTAACACATTTTTCTCACAGATCCACTTTGCGGTATGATGACATGGCTTGTCATTCCAGGCCATCTTATCCTGAACCTTCCTGTACTCAGCACAGTCTTCATTATTACCTGCATCATTTGGTTCACCATTATGCCAGAACCTGAAAAACAGAGAATCAGAATCAGTGTTTAGTAATCTTTAAGTTCACACCTTTATCTCAACCATCTTAAAACCTCCATAACTTGAACTATTAAGCATATAACAGGAGATTGCGTGCAGTGATTAGTAGATTCACACTCAGTGGAAAGTCTGATAAAAGGATAAGGATACAGATTTAATTCTCATCTCTTACCCAGTGCTGCTGGTCAGATCTGTCCCATCCACCCATTTCCACTTTCCCTCTGTGTCTCTGTCACTCAGACCAATCCAAGCCTGATCATTACTACTTATCTGTTTACTAATGAACTCCTGCAATTGACAAAACAATATGAAAAAGTTGCACTGGTTTAGAGATTACTCCAGTTAACACACACACACACGCAAGCACACACACACACACACACACACACACACACACACACACACACACACACACACACACACACACACACACACACACACACACACACACACACCTGGTCTTCTCTGCTGTTTATGATCACCAGGTCTGCTCCTCTCTCTATGCAGTCCTGTCTGCTCTCAGTCCAGGTCTTCTGTTGAGTAGAAAGGTAGTAAAGACTTGAAGTTTCAAAGACGCTCCATCCTTGTTTAACAAGCCCTGATCACAGAGTGGTACAAAAACACACAAAGAGGATTTAATATGCACTCATTGGTTTTACTGGGTTTTGTTAAAATATTAATTTATTTAAAGCATTTACTCACCTTTAATATCCGATATATCAAATGGGCACTGGTTTCTCTCTTCAGTCAAGGTGTTGTAACCTTTCTGTAACTGGTCTTTCTCTTCAAGCAGGTTGTTGTAACTGGTCTGTAACTGGTCTCTCGCTACAAGAAGGTTGTTGTAACTGGTCTGTAACTGGTCTCTGTCTACAGTCAGGTTGTTGTACCTGGTCTGTAACTGGTCTCTGTCTACAGTCAGGTTGTTGTACCTGGTCTGTAACTGGTCTCTGTCTACAGTCACGTTGTTGTACCTGGTCTGTAACTGGTCTCTGTCTACAGTCAGGTTGTTGTACCTGGTCTGTAACTGGTCTCTGTCTACAGTCACGTTGTTGTACCTGGTCTGTAACTGGTCTTTTGCTACAAGCAGGTTGTTGTAATTGGTCTGTAACTGGTTTTTCTCTACAGTCAGGGTGTGTTTACCTTTTTGTAACTGGTCTTTTTCTACAAGAAGGTTATTGTAACTGGTCTGTAACTCATTTCTCGCTACAAGCAGGTTGTTGTAACTGGTCTGTAACTGTTTTTTCTCTACAGTCAGGGTGTGTTTACCTTTTTGTAACTGGTCTTTCTCTACAAGAAGGTTGTTGTAACTGGTCTGTAACTCATTTCTCTCTACAAGCAGGTTGTTGTAACTGGTCTGTAACTCATTTCTCTCTACAAGCAGGTTGTTGTAATTGGTCTGTAACTGGTTTTTCTCTACAGTCAAAGTGTTGTAACCGTTCTGTAACTGGTCTTTCTCTACAAGCAGGTTGTTGTAACTGGTCTGTAACTGGTTTCTCTCTACAGTCATAGTGTTGTAACTGGTCTGTAACTGTTTTTCCTTAACAGTCAAGGTGTTGTAACTGGTCTGTAACTGGTCTCTGTCTACAGTCAGCTTGTTATAATTGGTCTGTAACTGGTCTCTCGCTACAAGCAGGTTGTTGTAACTGGTCTGTAACTGGTTTTTCTCTACAGTCAGGGTGTGTTTACCTTTTTGTAACTGGTCTTTCTCTACAAGAAGGTTGTTGTAATTAGTCTGTAACTCATTTCTCTCTACAAGCAGGTTGTTGTAACTGGTCTGTAACTGGTTTTTCTCTACAGTCAAAGTGTTGTAACCGTTCTGTAACTGGTCTTTCTCTACAAGCAGGTTGTTGTAACTGGTCTGTAACTGGTTTCTCTCTACAGTCATAGTGTTGTAACTGGTCTGTAACTGTTTTTCCTTAACAGTCAAGGTGTTGTAACTGGTCTGTAACTGGTCTCTGTCTACAGTCAGGTTGTTATAATTGGTCTGTAACTGGTATTTATCTATAGAGACATTGCTAAATTGGATCCACAGCACTATGACGGCAGTTAGCAGCAGAACACACAGCAGCACAACACACACTGTAGTCACTCTGTAACATCTGCCTTCTGCAGTTTTGAGTCCTAATGGAAAAACAGATGAAGGCATGTCTCTTACACTTACACTTACGCGCGCGCGCACACACACACACACACACACACACACACACACACACACACACACACACACACACACACACACACACAAACACAAACACACAGACACAAAAAGTTTTTTTTTGTGTGTGTAAGTATGAGTGTATTTTACCTGAACTGTCAGATTGCTTGAAGCTTCTGGTCTTCTTGGTCTCCAAATTGTCCTCATTAACATAAACATCCTCATATGAGTTATCACTGTCACTGAAACCAGCTCTATTGTCTGCATTAACCTGCATTTGTCCTGCATTTTGATAAATCTCCTCACTCATCTCCATTCTACTTACGGCAATAATGCTGAACTATCAGTAAACAGACACTTTTTCACCAGTATTAAAGTCTCGAAACTACACACAAAGTGTCTGAAGGAGCAGTGACTACATAGATGTGTGCACTTCTGTTACATAGAAGATATATTTCCTGTGTGAACAATAAATGCCAAATGTCAAGAACCGTTCATTAGCCCTTAACATGTTCTTTATTTTTCTTTGCTTCTTTTTGAGATGTAGTACTCCCCTTCCCTGACAGTGCTGACGATGCTAAGCAAAAGGCTGACAGCCTCTCTTCAACTGCAGTTTTGCTTAACAGTGCTGTTCAGCCATCCTTGCTAGAAGTCTAGAAGCTAGAAGATACTGCAAGATTTTTATGATGAGCAGCAAATGACTGATTCGATAGATTCTGCAACTCATCACAACCAACTGTGCACAAAATATTCTCAAAAATTGGGACACAAAATGAAAAGGTTTAAGTTGCATATAAATCACAACAAGACCTCAGGACAAGTCCAAGACATAAGAGGAGACAATTAGACAAACCATTAATCTACAAAGAAAATAGACCCAGTAGCGAACCTAGTCTGCTCATTAAAAGGGTCTTGTTTATTGTTCTGGGAAATCTGGGAACAATACTTTAAGTACATTATCGGTTTCAGAGGTGACTGAAAGATGGTTTGTCAATTGCTTTAAACTCCAGAAGACCGCTGCTTTTAGTGGTAGCATGTTTTTTAGAGCACAGAAAGAGGAACAAAGTACAGGATTTGAATTCAGAAAAGAAATGCTGCTCACTGCATGTGTCATAAACTGGGTTTTCTTTCCCTTGTGTTCTGTGGTTCATTTTGGTTTATAAATTAAAAGGTGAACATAAATGTATATGTAAATAGAATGGAAAAACAACAAGTTACATCAACCAGCATTACATTAGTGTAAAAATTAAGTATGACAGGTGTATTGTCCATTGATCTGTAAGTTTAACTATACCTACCTTTTTCGGTTTAAAATTTATAAATGATCACATGTCTACTGATGGTGTGCATGTTAATGTAATCTTTACTATATATTTTTATATTTAATCCAAATGTTAGATAAAGAGTTTGTCCACCTCTATAAATGCGTCCCATAACGTTCGGATTTATTCCTATTGAATTTAGAATAGACACAACTGCTGTTTATCAGGGGTCTTCCTAATTATTAAAATAAATAAAAGTCATTGACAATAATTGCTTTGTCTAAAGAAGTAGCTAGGTTTGAAATGAAATCTGCAAATTTTAAAAGAAAAACAGAGTAGGGCCCTGAGGGTCAATAAATTATAATTAATGTAAATAACTGAGTGGACTTGTTTTTGGAAGCTACAAATGTTATGTTGGTGTAGAGAGTTTTTAATGTGTTATGTTTAGTTTTAAGTTAACTGTGACACCGCCTTCTCTGCCATTTAGATGATATATATGATAATATTTATAACATTCATAATTAGTGCAAATGATCTCATGTTCAAATGTTTAAATATCTACAGATCAGTGGTGCTATTCAGCAGCTTGCTGTGCATTCAGTCTTATCTCTTTTTTAAAGTAATTAAGTTACTTAAACATACTTTCGATACTTTTATACTAGATTTTGGTTTTACACGGGAAACAAACACAGTCTCAGTATTGGATAATACGGCTGATTCAGTTGATGACGTAAGAAATCTTTATTATTTGTATAGATTTATTTTTAAAGAAGACACAGGTTTAGATCTTAATCATACCAACATAATACAGAAATACATAATTATATAAATACACATGACAGGATTCGACAGTTATATTATCAATACATTTATTTATTTATTTATTTTTACAATTGCCCTTCTCTAGCATTACACTGCTGATCCAAATAGTAATGTAAGTTTATCATTTGTTTCTGAGAGTTCTTTTCAATGTTTGTATTATTCTGGTGTAAAATATACCAATTGCTGTATTACTACTTGCAGAATTCAGTACCATGTCAGGTCTCTATGAGAAACTGGTGTGGTGGTGGTTTCTGAATGGAAGGGAGACTCAGAAGAATCGAGTGGGAAGAATAACATACATGTGCTGAATTTATTCTGTTTCAGTGAGCAGGGGCAGGTATAAGAGACAAGATCTTTGCGAGAGAGACAAACCACAAATACATTATCATGTAACCACTAATGGCGAATAAAATTTGAAGTAAAAATGAATTTGAAAGTAAAGAGACAAATTTACAACAATGATCTAAAACATACTGTTAATGCAACATGTGGAAAAACATTTCTCTTTTTAATGTGCATAAAAACGAACACATAGGAATGTATACTTGCAATTTATACTACATATCTACTACAGTTCTAATTGTTGAAGCATCATTCGTCGCAATTAAAAACAAACAATAAACGAGTGGACGTTAAAACACAAACTTAACATTTTTTCCATTGTTAATACAAAGTACATAGAATGTAAATACAAAGACTTTTATTATTTGTTAATTACCACTTTTCACCTCTCTACAGTACGATTTAAAAATCATTGCCTTGCACCTCCATTTCAGGAATGAGCCCCACTTATGCAAAAATATTGTTAAATGTCATACGCTAATATTTTACTCCTCTTTTTTTTTTTAGATGCTGTTAGTTAATTGGCTGGATAGAATATCATATCATCATATTTTATGTTAGGTTTACTTAATTTTTACACTAATGTAATGCTGGTTGATGTAACTTGTTTTTCCATTCTATTTACACATACATTTATGTTTACCTTTTAATTTATATATATATTTAATTAGAATTACAATTACATTATGATCCAGCGATGGGAAGTAACGAAGTACAAAAATTTCAATACTATACTTAAGTAGATTTTTCAGGTATCAGTGCTTTACTACTTATTATTTAATCAACTTTTTACTTTCACTAATTACATTTTTTACACAAATATCTGTACTTTCTACTTCTTACATTTTCAAACCAGACTTGTTACTTTTTTCTTCCCATAGTACTTTGTTTTTAGCCCATCAACCTATAAATACCTGATCATCATCATCTTTTCTATGCTTATGTTCTATATTATAGTTGTTCAGCCTGAATACATTCATTAGAAAACTACATTTGAAATTCGTTTTTCAACAAGTTTTTACTTAAGTACATGTCAGAGCCCATTTTACTTTACTTAAACTTGAGTGAAAAAGTGTTGTCAGTACATCAACGTTTACCAGAGTCTTTTAAAACATGTCTATTTGTACTTCTACTTAAGTGAAAGGTGTGAATTTTTAACATCTCTGGTATGATCACACAAGAAACATCTTAAATTATCTTCAGAAAAGTAGCAAAAATACTCCAAAACAAACAAACAGCTGTTTTTAGCATTAAAACAAGAAAATGATGAAAATAATGAATAAATAATAGACATTTTTAGTTTTATATTTTGTAGGTAAATCAGAGGACTGGTCATGTATTGAGTTAGATACTAAAAGGGTGACAAAATAAATAGTTCTTCACAAATGATAGTTACAAGTGGCGCAACTGTTCATTACATTTGATATGATTGCAGGCATTTAATAATAATAATATTTTGAAGTTGTTTCTAAAATTACTTTTATGACAGGTTTATCTCACAGATCCACCTTGATGCATCATTACATGATCTGTCATTCCAGGCTTTTACACCTGCAATATTCCTGGTCTCAGCACAGTCCTCATTATTACCTGCATTATTTGGCTCCCCCTCATACCAGTACCTGAAATGCAGAGAATTACACTTAAATCTCCTTAGCCTGTGTTCAATGAGATTTGCAACAACTTCATGTCTCTGACCAATAAAAATATATCATGATATAATGTATATAGCATGTCTTCATCAATGTCCTGCAGGGAACAGGACAGTTAGAAATTCAATCTCACAGGGACAGTCTAATAATAAAAATAGAGACAGAAAATAATTGTAATATTTTACCCAGTGTCATAATCAGTCAGTTCTGTCCCATCCACCCATTTCCACTTTCCCTCTGTGTCTCCATCATTCAGACCAATCCAAGCCTGGCGATTATTGCCCATTTGTTTAACAATGAATTTCTGTTATTGAGAAAAAATAAAATTGCACTAATTTAGACATTAAGCATGTGTATATATTTCATACACACACACACACACACACACACACACACACACACACACACACACACACACACACACACACACACACACACACACCTGTTCCTCTCTGTTGTTTATGATCACCAGGTCTGCTTTTTTCTCTCTGCAGTACTTTCTGCTGTCACTCCAGCTCTTGTCCTCAGCAGAGATGTAGTAAACACTGGAGCCAAAGACGTGCCATCCTTGTTTAATAAGCTCTGATGTACACACACACACACACACACACACACACACACACACACACACACACACACACACACACACACACACACAAAGGGTGTTTATTGTACATTCACATGTTTTAATGGGTTTTGTAAATGTATTGATTTTATTAGGTAAATGTGATGTGATAAAACTATTAAGTATTTGCTCACCTAATATACCCAACATATTGGTCATATCTCTGAGGTTGTTGTATCTGGTCTGTAACTGGTTTCTCTCTAAAACCAGGGTGTTGTATCTGGTCTGTAACTGGTTTCTCTCTAAAACCAGGGTGTTGTATCTGGTCTGTAACTGGTTTCTCTCTAAAGCCAGGGTGTTGTATCTGGTCTGTAACTGGTTTCTCTCTAAAGCCAAGGTGTTGTATCTGGTCTTTAACTGGTTTCTCTCTAAAACCAGGGTGTCGTATCTGGTCTGTAGCTGGCTTCTCTCTAAATTCATGGTATTGTGTCTAGTTTGTAACTGGTCCTTCAATTCATTCAAGGTGTTGTAATTTGCCTGTAACTGGTCATTCTCTACAGTCACTGTCTTGTATTTGGTCTGTAACTGGTCTCTCTCTACAGTCAGAGTTTTATAAGTGGACTGCAACTGGTCTCTGGCTACAGTCAGATTGTTGTAATTGGCCTGTAACTGGTCTCTCTCTACTGTCAGGTTGTTGAAACTGTTCTGTAACCGGTTTATCGCTAGAAGCAGGTTGTTATTACTTGTCTGTATCTGGTCTCTCTCTTTGGTCAGGTTGTTGTACCTGGTCTGTAACTGGTCCCTAGCCATAGTCAGGTTGTTGTATCTGGTCTGTATCTGGTCTCTCTCTATAGTCAGGTTGTTGTATCTGGTCTGTAACCAGTCCCTCTCACCAGTCAAGATGTTGTATCTGGTCTGTAACTGGTCTTTCTCTACAGTCTGTGTTTTGTATCTGGTCTGTAACTGGTCTTTCTCTACAGTCTGTGTGTTGTACCTGGTCTGTAACTGGTTTTTCTCTACAGTCAGGTTGTTGTACCTGGTCTGTAACTGGTCTTTCATTACAGTCAGGTTGTTGTATCTGGTCTGTAACTGGTCTTTCTCTACATTTAGGTTGTTGTATCTGGTCTGTAACTGGTCTTTCTCTACATTTAGGTTGTTGTATCTGGTCTGTAACTGGTCTTTCATTACAGTCAGTGTGTTGTATCTGGTCTGTAACTGGTCTTTCTCTACAGTCAGGTTGTTGTATCTGGTCTGTAACTGGTCTTTCTCTACGGTCTGTGTGTTGTATCTGGTCTGTAACTGGTCTTTCTCTACAGTCTGTGTGTTGTATCTGGTCTGTAACTGGTCTTTCTCTACAGTCAGTGTGTTGTATCTGGTCTGTAACTGGTCTTTCAATAAATTTAGTGTGTTGTATCTGGTCTGTAACTGGTCTTTCTCTACAGTCAGAGTTTTGTGAGTGACCTGTAACTGGTCTCTGGCTACAGTCACATTGTTGTAACTGATTTGCAACTGGTTTCTTTCTACAGTCAAGTTGTTGCAACTGGTCTGTAACTGGTTTCTCTCTAGAATCAGGTTGTTATAACTGGTCTGTAACTGGTTGCTCTCTAAAACCAGGGTGTTGTATCTGGTCTGTAACTGATCTCTCGCTACATTCAAGGTGTTGTATATAGTTTGTAACTGGTCTGTTACTACAGTCAGATTGTTGTAACTGGTCTGTAACTGGTCTCTCTCTACAGTCAGATTATTGTATCTGCTCTGCAACTGGTCCTTTTCTGTAGTCAGGCTGTTGACTTTGATATACAGCAAAGTGATCGCAGTCAGCAGGAGAACACACATCAGCATCAGACACAGTGCTGTTAATCTGGAACATCTGCCTCCTAAAAATTGTAAACATTTAAATACAATAGCATAAATAAATTTCTGGTTTCTGGATGGTCACCTTATAATAATATAAGACTCTGAGTAAAACTGATATAAAAAAGCTATAAATATTTAAATAATGTTGTAAATATTTTTTCACAGCTTTATTAAGTATCTACTACAGTGTAGGCCATGAGAGGATGGGTGTTAGACACTGAGTTTATCATCAGTAAGAGCACCAGTATGAATGACAAAGTAATATTGTAAATGATTCTCATGAGTATTTCTTTCTTTTGAAAAACAAAAACAGAGTAAAAATCATGGCAGACATTTGGATTTATTTAAATTTGTGACATGCGATGTCTGCACTCTCTACATGTGAAAATTCTATGTTGTGTGTGAGTCATGTAGTGTGCACACTGATACATTGGAGCAATTTTCCAGTCTGAAAATCAAGCAGTGTTCATGAGACAAACTGTAAGTGCAGTTTTATTTTGGGTGTAAACCTGGCTCATTAAAAATAATTTTACATCAGCTTTATAAACAGCTTGTCAATCATATTTAGAACAAAAATTTTCTGTTTTTTTAACAAAAAATATTTCTGAGTGTGAGTGTATTTTACCTGAACTCTCAGATTGCTTGAAGCTTCTGGCCCTTTGGGTCTCCAAATTGTCTTCATGAAATTTCTCATTGTCATTGAAATCAGCTTTGTTGTCTGCAGTAACTCCTGCATTTTCATAAATGTTCTCACTCATCTCCATTCTTCTTTTTGCAGTAATCCTATTGTAGCTTATCAGTAAAAAAATAGACCCAGAGTAGCTGTCTGGAGGAACACTGCCTAAATATCTCTGTGCATTCATGCTATATTGAAAGTTCCTTATCGAAAGACTGTGACTTTTTCACAGTCAGCAACATGTGTGAACAACAAATGCTTCCTGAGTTTAGACCCAACAAAATGTCATGACACCTAAAGCAGTAAAAGTTAATGACTAGAAGACAATTTTAGTGTATCCATTGTATGTTCATTTATTTACATTTATTTAAATTTTTTCTCAGCAAACAGTTAAACAATCACAAAGAAAAATCATTAAAAATTAAAATTGGTTATTTGTGGCTGTTTCTGGACCCTCACAACCTAACCATGACTATAAAACAGCAGGATTACTCCAGAATTACTCTACTACTGCATTCTGAGACTTCCATTTGGCATTCAGTCTGTTAGTGAGATAAGATTATGACAGGGGCAAATGCAGGAAAGGATGGATTGGGTAAATGTCTTCTACATAAAGTCTATACAGTGTACAGACATCATGGCCCACTCTCTTAGACAAAAGGTTAACTCAAATTAACTTAGATTTTTGTTGTCTAATGTGTGTTTTTCAAAAAATCTCCAATAGTATATGAGTATGGATGAATACATATGAGTTGGGTTTGCCTGGAGTTAGAGTATGAGCGTCTCTTGGTTGGTGGACAAACAAAAGTGAAGAATATAACAAATACTGTATGCATGTATGTCCTTTTCACTTAACATGCAGATTATTTCACAATATATAGTAACCTTGTGATGACCTTGTGTTTTTAAGGTCAATTTCTGCTTTCCCATATGTTTTTAGGGTTAAAGATTACTGAAAGACAAAAAACACAGATAACCATATTACCGAGAAACCAGAAACCGAGAAACCGAGAAAACACAACCTCAATTGTTCTCTTAAATAAATTACTTTACTGTCAGCAGCACATTTATCACTTCTTTTTTCACAGAAAAGAAGTTCCAGGAAGTGCAGAGTACAGTTTTTATGATTCAGCGTTCTTCTAGGTGAACTGAAATTGTGGTGGATATCTATGAGAGTGCAGATGCTGTTAGAGGTCAAGACACCAATGTAGAGAAGGAAGACGGAAGTAAAAAAAACACGAGGAATTTAGACAGATCTACACCCAGGATCGCCCAGGTTAAATACTTAGATTTGCAAGGTCAAAAGTGTTTCTATATGCAGCAATTCAGCAGTTCAGAGATGTTTCAGAGTAGAGATGATGGATGGATGAATGAATAAATAAATGAATGAATGAATGAATAAGGGAAGGAAGGAAGGAAGGAAGGAAGGAAGGAAGGAAGGAAGGAAGGAAGAAAGGAAGGAATGGCAAAAGGAAGAAACCTTTAGAGGAACCAGACTCAAAAGGGAACTCATCTTATACAGTTATTTGAGGTTATGGAACCAGGAGCTACTGAGCAACTCATAAAATAACTTAACATTTGAGATCATCATAGATCCAACACCAGATTCTCCATGCCAGAGCTTTTAAACACTCGAAGAGGTCCAGTGTCCAAACTCCACATGAAGTGAAATCCAAATGGCACTGGTGCGTCTCTAGATGGTTCAGTATGTTTGCGGGGTCACCATCTACTTCTTTAAAGGTACACAATCTTTATGAGGTGGGACATGACTGGAGCTGGAGCAACCTCAGTATCCCTCGGGATGGGGAGAGAAAGAGAAGCAGTGGAGAGGAATTAGCGTAGCTGCTGTTCATGATATTAACAAGCACAAGTTGATAATGTGCATGTGATCAGATGTTCTGGAGCACAAGGTTATGATGTGATGTGTGTTATGTGTAGGATTTGCTAAAAAAATACATTTTTAATCTGCACTTAAACTGAGAGAGTGTGTCTGAGCCCCGAACACTGTCAGGAAGACTATTCCAGAGTTTAGGAGCTAAATGTGAGAATGTTCTACCATCTTTAGAGGACTTTGCTATTCTAGGAACTACTAGAAGTCCAGAGTTTTGGGATCTCAAGGAGTGGGACGGATTGTAGCGTGTTAGAAGACCAAACTATTTAGTGTTTTGTAGGTAAGTAACAAATGTTTGTAGTTGATTCGAAACTTAACAGGTAGCCAGTGTAGGGATGATAAGATTGGGGTTATATGGTCATATTTTCTCGACCTTGTGAGAACCCTGACTGCTGCATTCTGGACAAACTGCAGCTTGTTTATTAATGACAGGACATCTTTCGGAGCTGTTCCACAGGTGGACACAAATCAAGGTGTAGAAACATCTCAACAGTGATCAAGAGAACTGAGAGGCATCTAAGCTAATTTTTAAGTGTTTTTTTTACATAAATTTATAGAATTCAGTTTTCACATTATAGGGTACTGAGTGTATGTACAAAGTAAATGTAATCTGAACAATTGTAGTATCAGGCTGCAATATATATATATATATATATAAAAATAAACAGTGTCTGAATATTTTATAAATGCACTGTACAAATTTATGTTAAAATTACATGATACTTCCTCTGGCTGTATTCTTTTTACTGGCTGTGTATCCTAAAACGGTACACACAGGTATAGTCAGGGTGGCCCCAGTTACTCAGTATCCTCAGTTCCACCAGTTGATATGGCTCAGTTGAAGGGTCCTAAAAAACACAAACATCCACAATATATAATATATAGGAATATCCAAATGCCAGAGTCCACCTTAAATCATGTAAACCTCACTGTAAGTCCCTTATGAGTCCTTACTGTTTTTACTCACACATTTTACTACTTTTATTAGCAAAGAATCATAAAAAGAGTTTTTCCTCTAAACATATTGGCACGGAATAGGTTTATGCAAATTTGTTATGCAAAAAGAATATGTTCTTTAATATGCTTTTTCTCACCGGAAGTTGAAAAGTCTGAATCGGTTCTCCATCCTGGTCATAGGTGAATGTTCCAAGATGTTTTCCTTCATCGTTCATACTGACCCTTCCCTGAAAATGTACAAATGTTTTATATTATTAAATGTTATTATTTAATTAAAAGGCAGAAATCAGTATGAAAACTGATGAGTAATTGTTGTGCTGTTATTGTTTGGTGAAATCAATAAGGACGTTAAAGTGCAGTATATCATGAATGTACTATATAAAAAGGTTCTAAAGCGTATATGTGGTCACTTGTTTTCAGTCAGACAAGAAGACAAGATTAACTAGAACATATTAATGTGTTTTTTGTATGTTTTTGTAGACTCACGTAAACCGAAAACTCTTTGGGTGCAGAGTGGATGTTCTGGGTGGGAGAAAGCACTCTGGGTAGGTGCTCCAGGGTCACATTGGTCACATGTATGGGGCTGGGGAGAGAGATGACTAGGTACCCTTCTGAACCTTTAAATGCCCAACATTTACCAGGGAAGACTTCCGGCTGTGGTAAACACACACACATAGGCAGTTATTAAGGCACTTTCAAAGCTACTAATAGTGTTGTATCTGAGTGTGTATTCATGGCTATGTGTGTTACCTGTATAACAGTTTCAGGGCCGTTATTTTGGCACCAGAAACTGAAACCCAGCATTTTGCAGTATTTCGTTTTATGACTCTCCGAACTGGCTATGATTTTGGCACCTACACACACACACACACACACACACACACACACACACACACACACACCTCATAAGTATACACATCCCTTTAACCTTTTCACATTGTTACACTGGACATTGTTACAATGTTATAGGATGGAGCTTATTGTCAAAAAGTTTGGGACTTTTTTATAACCCAAAATCTGATTAGAAAATACTCCAAACAGTTCTTACTTAATCATGAAGGATATGAGAGTTAATGTATTACCAAAAGATTGTAATGCGTGGTCAGCCATTCCAATACCATCAGCTCTGTAAAGACTTAGTGCCTTGTATAACTTTTTGTCAAAGTCCTGTGAAATAAATGAATAAAATGTTTTTTATGTAATAAAGAGCCAGCATTACACAAATAAACTACAGACCAAGACATTCCTTTTACTTTGATTAGCTATTATTAACTGGCAAATATATTAAAACACTAAACACTAATGTTGCACCCTTAACACTATACCCTAAACACTAACGCTACACGCTAAACACAGTATCCTATACCCTAAACACTAACGCTACACCCTAAACACAGTACCTTATACCCTAAACACTAATGCTGCACCCTTAACACGGTACACTATACCCTAAACACTAAAGCTACACGCTAAACACTGTACCCTATACCATAAACACTAACTCTACATTGTAAACACAGTACCCTATACCCTAACACAGTACTCTATACCATAAACACTAATGCCACACCATAAACACAGTACCCTATACCCTAAACACTAATGCTGCACCCTAAACACTGTACCCTATACCATAAACACTAACTCTACATTGTAAACACAGTACCCTATACCCTAACACAGTACTCTATACCATAAACACTAATGCCACACCATAAACACAGTACCCTATACCCTAAACACTAATGCTGCACCCTAAACACTGTACCCTATACCATAAACACTAACTCTACATTGTAAACACAGTACCCTATACCCTAACACAGTACTCTATACCATAAACACTAATGCCAAACCATAAACACAGTACCCTATACCCTAAACACTAATGTTACACCCTAAACACAGTACCCTATACTCTAAACACTAAAGCTACACCCTAAACACAGTATCCTATACCCTAAACACTAATGTTGCACCCTAAACACTGTACCCTATACCGTAAACACTAACTCTACATTGTAAACACAGTACCCTATACCCTAAAACAGTATCCTATACCCTAAACACTAATGCTACATCGTAAACACAGTACCATATACCCTAAACACTAATGTTACACCCTAAACACAGTACCCTATACCCTAAATATTAATGCTAAACCGTAAACACAGTATCCTATACCCTAAACACTAATGCCACACCGTAAACACAGTACCCTATACTCTAAACACTAATGTTACACCCTAAACACAGTACCTTATACCCCAAAAACTAATGCTGCACATTAAAGACTGTACCCTATACCCTAAACACTGAAGCTACACCCTAAACACAGTACCTTATACCCTAAACACTAATACTGCACCCTTAACACGGTACACTATACCCTAAACACTAAAGCTACACGCTAAACACAGTATCCTATACCCTAAACACTGAAGCTACATCGTAAACACAGTACCCTATACCCTTAACACTAATGCCACACCGTAAACACAGTACCCTGTACCCTAAACACTAATGCCACACCGTAAACACAGTACCCTGTACCCTAAACACTAATGCCACACCGTAAAACACAGTACCCTGTACCCTAAACACTAATGCCACACCGTAAACACAGTACCCTGTACCCTAAACACTAATGCCACACCCTAAACACTACCCCTAAACACTACCCCTGTACCCTAAACAATGTAGCCTACACCCTTAACACTTCCCCTAAACCAGGGGTCTCCAATCTTTCCCAGAAAGGGCCAGTGTGGGTGCAGGTTTTTATTCCAACCAAGCAAGTCCACACCAAATCCTACCTGTTCAAATCTAATGATCTTCATTTTCAATGACTATCAGGTGTGACCACTGATTGGTTGGAATGAAAACCTGCACCCACACCGGCCCTTTCTGGAAAAGATTGGAGACCCCTGCCCTAAACCCTAAATATTGTTCCCTAAACAATGTACCCTAAACACTTCCCCTGAACTCTAAACATTGTTTCCTACACCCTAAACACTACCCTTGAACCTTAAACACTGTACCCTAAACACTCTCCCGGAACACTAAACATTGTATCCTACACCCTAAACACTTCCCCTGAACCCTAAATATTGTTCCCTAAACACTGTACCCTAAACACTCTCCCGGAACACTAAACATTGTATCCTACACCCTAAACACTTCCCCTGAACCCTAAACATTGTTTCTTAAACACTGTATTATAAACACAACCACTTCACCCTAAACATTGTACCCTACTCCCTAAATAATTCCCCTGAACCCTAAATATTGTTCCCTAAACACTGTACTCTGAACACTACCCCTAAACCCTAAACATTGTACCCTAGACGCTTAACGCTGTACCATAAACACTACCCCTAAACCCTAAACATTGTACCCTAGACGCTTAACGCTGTACCATAAACACTACCCCTGAACCCTAAACATTGTTCCCTAAACACTGTATCCTAAACACTGGGTCCTATTCCATATACACTGCCCCTAAACACTGCATTCTACACATTCTAAACCCTGTGTGTGTGTTTGTATTGGATGTGGGTGTGTTCTTACTTGGTGTAATAGCCTCTGCTCTCTGATAGACTGCTTTAGTAACTCAATCTCATTCTTAAAAAACAAACAAAATAAAGAAGAGAGTAAATACCCTAAACATTTATAAGCCATACACGTTACACTCTACACCAGAGTGTTTAAACTCTACACCAGTGGTCACCAACCTTTTTAACCCCAAGATCCGTGACCTTGGTCTTGATGGATCTACTGATCGACAAACTGATCTTGCTACCCGGGTTATTGTACTTTCAACTCGAGGCGTTTTTATTTAGTGTTTTAATTGTAATTGAATTACATCAAATGCTTTGGTGTTAAACTTTAAAACTGACGCAAACATACAGTAAGAGTGTCACGTTACTGTAACAGGTACACTGAACAGTTCATATGAAGTGTCATTCTTAACAATGGACATTGTCTCAAAGAAGCTTTACAGGGATAAAGAGGTTATAAATTTTTTAAATGATAAGTGCCTACACGTTTGTTCCTTATCAGTTTATTCTGAATGAGTGAGCCAGTAGATTATATGGTAAGGAAAAACTCCCTGAGATGGTGTGGAGGAAACCTTAAGAGCCTCAAAAGGGAACCCATCCTCATCTGGGTGGCATCACTGTTGAGGTGTGGTGAGGTGTACAGAGGATGGCTTCTGTTCTTTGATTTATTTTCATCGTAAAAATGCCATTTTACAGAGGTCGGCGGATTCAAAATAGGCACTCGCTTGTACGGAACGAATGGAGAAAAGGTCCACAAAAGACATTGTCCCCTGATCTGGCTTTCAGCTCTGTCATTTTGCAAATCAATGATCTCCATGTTAACTCCACTTGTCAAAGCAAATACCTGCTGGAATTCGGCTGCACCATGTCCTATA
The DNA here is from genome assembly GCA_039877035.1 of Silurus lanzhouensis. Lineage (NCBI taxonomy): Eukaryota > Metazoa > Chordata > Actinopteri > Siluriformes > Siluridae > Silurus > Silurus lanzhouensis. The sequence continues at coordinate 1,977,017 of JBCEWE010000127.1, read as the reverse complement.
TCAGTGTGCAGTGACAAATTCAGCAATACAGTGCATGAGGTCTAAATCATGTTTAGGTTGCCACTTGCTCACTCAGGCTGCCACTAAGTCCAGGTGAGCATGGTAATTATTGTCTTGGATGCGCTGTGACATTTTGGGAAAGTGTGTTAGGGTCCTGTTCTTTCGTCACATGACTCTCATATACACTATGCAGTTATATATACATAAATCAGTTATTGGAACTATAGTCAAAGCTCGTGTATGTAGACGTGTTTTGGGGATCTGCTTAAGGAAAATGTTAAATTATTTGGTTTTATTTCTGATTAAAGAACGAAATGTACTAAATGACTTACAAAAAAATAATTTAATAAACGAGATTTAAAGAACCAAATCTTCCCATCACTGGCATGCAGTAACTGGTTTCCAAAAACCAGTGTTTAGTGGCACAGCCTACATACACTCTAATCTTTCAACAAGAAACAAGGAAATTCCTCTTCTATTCCTATATAGACGCCATTATAGTTTCACCGTTACCTAGCAGGCTGTCGTTACCATGGAGACAGAGCCGTAAACATTTGGACATTTGAGACAGTTCACTTCCGGTGCTCTGCTCTCACCTGACTGGTCACTTTTAATGCAAATACAGACATCGAATTAAAAAAATAACAGAGAAAGAAAGACGCAAAATGTATTTTTTTGTTTGTGCTTGTGATTTTTTGATACATTTCGGAAGCTACCTGTACAGAGTTAAAGATCTACCTGCCGATCACCGGGCTGGCGAACACTGCATTACACTGCATTACACTGCATTACATTCACATTCTGTTAAGTTGTGTTTCAGAGTAAATATTAAAGCAGTGATGACACTTACCATTAGATAATCTTTTATATGTGAGCACTGCTGTAAATCTGTGTGATGCAGGTACGATGAAAAGAACACGCACGCAAAAATAGAAACTATAAAGAAACACACACACACACACACACACACACACACACACACACACACACACACACACACACACACACACACATTTCAGTCGAGGTTTTTCGGGAAAAATTAGCAGAAAATGTTATTCTTTATTATTAGTCGATGTAAAAAGATAATGAATGTATGGACACACTCACCGCATCCTAACAGGAAGAAGAGGAAGGCAAAAGAAACAAGCTTCCATACAACTAGGGAACCACTATAAGAGATGGATATCATATATATAGAATATATATATAATAAACACACACACACACAAACACACACACACACACACACACACACACACACACACACACACACACACACACACACACACACACGCACACAGCTTACATGCTGGGGATGGAAGTCTGCTGATGATTGAAGTCTGCTGATAAAATCTGCTGATGATTGAAGTCTCCTGATGAAGTCTGCTGATGATCATTTTCCAGCATCACTTCATCTACACAAATAAAGAATAAACTTCATGTGTGTTAATGGCAGCAACACGTTTGTAAAGCTGGTGAGAATTTTACTTTGTTCTTCCTTCCCAGATGTGAAAAGGAGAAATGGGAAATGTACCTATTTGCAGTTCCTGTACATCCATCATTAAGTCTGTACAGTTCTTGTCTGCTCTTTTTTTCCTCCTTCTTTTCTTGAAGATCCTGAAGTGAGCGAGAAAAACAACATTCAGGCACACAAAGAGGGAGAACTCATTTGCTGAATTAATACTTATCACTTTCACACACACCTGACAGGAGTCTCCTTATAGGAGACCAGACGAATGTTGTGGTCATCTGGATGATAATACCCGTTCGTAATCAGTCGAGGGCTGTGACGGAGCACTTTTGCAGGATGAGAGGAGAGGAACATGAATTTATAGTAAAACTGATGAAACTTTAATACCATCAACATTACAGCACATCTCACACACACACACACACACACACACACACACACACACACACACACACACACACACACACACACACACATTACCAGTGTTGTAGTCACTGGGTTTATAATACTCGCTCTTAATCAGCCGAGAACTGCGGCGTAACACTTCTGCAGGATGAGAGAAGAGGAACAGAAGAACTTCAAATTACACGGAAACCAAAGAAACTTAAATACCGTCAAGATTTCAGCACATCACAGCATTACCAATTTTGTGGTCATCTGTATTATTATACTCGCTCTTATTCAGTCGAGGACTGCGACGCAAAACATCTGCAGGATGAGAGAAAAGGAACAGAAGAACTTTAAATTACACTAAAACACTTAAACTGATGAAACTAAAATACCATAATTACAGCACAGCATTACCAGTGTTGTGGTCATCTGTATTATTACACTCGCTCTTATTCAGTCGAGGACTGCGACGCAAAACATCTGCAGGATGAGAGAAAAGGAACAGAAGAACTTTAAATTACACTAAAACACTTAAACTGATGAAACTAAAATACCATAATTACAGCACAGCATTACCAGTGTTGTGGTCATCTGTATTATTACACTCGCTCTTATTCAGTCGAGGACTGCGACGCAAAACATCTGCAGGATGAGAGAAAAGGAACAGAAGAACTTTAAATTACACTAAAACACTTAAACTGATGAAACTAAAATACCATAATTACAGCACAGCATTACCAGTGTTGTGGTCATCTGTATTATTACACTCGCTCTTATTCAGTCGAGGACTGCGACGCAAAACTTCTGCATGATGAGAGAAAAGAAACAGAAGAACTTTAAATTACACTAAAAATGATGAAACTAAAATAGTATTAGTTTTACAGCACAAAAGGCCTTGACATTCTTTTAATTATCATGTTCATTATACTTACTGTTTTGCTTGCAGGAACACATTTCGCTGCTTTCACTAGCTGTGTTCCATAGCAAGTGAACTGGGGAACGGATAATAATTGAATACAAACTGAACAGGACATAATTTTGTCCTGATGGTCCTGATGTCATAGAACCTTTGGTAACGGGGGAAAGTAGGCACTTCGTATCTTTGACCACCAGATGGCAGCAGCGTGTTAAAAATCAATCCCTTACATTCAGTAAATCTAAGGCAGCAGAGTTGAAGATGTTAAGATTTTTATTGGGAGTAACGAGGATGGACAGGATTGGAAACGAGTTTATTCGAGGTACAGCGCATGTAGGACGTTTTGGGGACAAGGTAAGGGATGCCCGATTGAGATAGTTGGGACATGGGGTATATCGGTAGGAGAATGCTGAGGATGGAGCCACCAGGAAGGAGAAAGTCCAAAAAGGAGGTTCATGGATGTGGTGAAGGAAGAAATGCAGGTAGTTCACACTAAACTATTTTATGAATAGATATGTATGAAGATTTACTTATATGTCTGATCACATACAGAAACACAGTTCATTTCAATGAGACGGAGACTAAGCTGACTGAGGTGAAGCAGGTAAAGCTAACCCAGGAACGGAGTAGGAACATTCTGATAACCTGCTCAACCTGCTTCTTTTTCTTCGAGAGACTGCTCAAAGCAACATGTTTGTCGAGACTGGACTGTTTTCTTTTCCTTTGTTTTCGTACCACACGTAGTTTTTTTGGAACTGTGGAATCGAATCATTTCCCGGTGAATCTATCAATTCAGACTCGATAGAACCGACTCTCCTAACCCCTATTCGTTTGAATTGAAGTGATCGGACTAAACTCTTTTGAACTGCGTTACTTGAATTACATCCAAGGAGTCGAAATGAACGAACCGAATCTTTTTGAAGGGAGAGTACTAAATCAAAATTTAAACGAATAGTTTTGAGTCGAAAGGGGACATAACACACCGTTTCCGCTTATATCATGTTAATCTTGAGGACCTATAGAGTGATATTGCATCCTTCATATCTCTTTTTCTTTTTCACATTTTATAAAAGAAAGATATATGCTTCTGTCCGAAAAAAGCCGAGCTCTTGGATGCGTTCCGTGGGCGTGGCTAAAGAGTCGCGAGCACCCAAAACTTTTGCGTCACTATAAAAAAAACAAACAAAAACTTTATAGTCTTACACTAACTATGGATAACAATCCGATCCAGCCAGACATGTTTAAACCAGAATCGGATCCCAGGTCTGAAATTGAGCAATTGAACATCAAGAACAACAGCAATGACTACAGCAGGATGTGGTACGGTAAGTACTGTACAAGGCACTGTACAAAGTTCTCCTTCCTTCACATCCAAAAACACACTTCTTGAGAGACTTTTTTTTCGAGTAAGTCCTGTGCAGAGCCACTGTCGACTTCCCTAACCAAATGAAGCATGGTGATGGGCGTTCTACTGTAAAAGAGTCCATACAAGGAATTCCACCCTTCATGACGTCATGAAGGGCTATACTTAAAAAACTTTCAGAAACCTAAACGAACTCAGAAGCAGTGTATTTGGCACAGAAATTCTGTCATATGTCCAAATATTTTTTTTTTACTTTGGCCAAGTTAAGCATGAGAATCCAACTCTTTAACAGTGTAAACAACTCAGAATGTATGAAATAGCATTAAACCCACCACTGAACTTTATAGTATTGGTGTACACCCTCATAAGCCAATGAGTAACTCATGTATTTTGTAAATTAAGTATCTGTGCTATTGTGATTTCATATTCACAATATCAGTTTAGTTAACTGTTAAATAACTGCTCTTTGTATTTTATTTTATTTTCTATAAAAAATCGATTTATTTTTACAAAGATATATATATATATATATATATATATATATATATATATATATATATATATATATATATACACACACACAAAATTTAAATTTACATGAGAATTAAAAAATTTCCTATAATATATTTTATATAACTCAATTTCAGGTCAGATAAAGTGCACAAGTTAACAAAGCCATGTTTTTTTAAATACTTTACATACTTTTAAATATTGTCATTAAAAAAGTATTACTGCCCTGATTCACCCGCCCAATAAATACATCTCTTCCTTTGTACTTCTTGTTGTTGTTTTTTAAATTAGCATGTGAGTGTTGGGTTATGGGTTTGGATGGAAAGTGTACAATGGTTTACTTGTTGGTGGCCAGTGGGAAGTAATCAGAAATATAATCACTAAGTCGTTGCTCGCTTCTGTAACACTAAAACCTGATAAGCAGGAATCACTAAAATATGCCAAACATGCAGTAACATTGTTCAACAAGAACTCTGTCAGCTATTTATTCAAACAGTGACTAATGCCCTTTTTAATGCAAATCACAGACTCCATTTTAGTTCTTTCACAAATTAGCATTTGATTCTGTTTTTTTGCCTCTAAATAACTATACAATTGGTTTCAGACACAAGATGGCAGCAAATATAAAGATTTAGTGTCTGCATTTTCAACTCTCTTTATGGACCCCTAGACTTGTGCACATTATTATGAAAACAAACAAACAAACTTGTTTTTGAGGGTGCCACTTATATTCATTGATGCATTAGAGAGGGACATCAATCACTGATGCCTGCAGGATTTTGGATAGGCTAGATTGAATATAGGTAGAGCAGTAATTTTTGTCCTTTTCTTTGATTTGGCAGTCACAAAGTCCATCTTCGCTGATATTCTGTTCTTGTGTAAAAGCAGTTACACAAGTTGCAGTAGACAATTAATAAAGATTGTGCTTTGACTGTGTTGGTGCTACTATGGAACTGTCTGACTTTATTTCTGCTGAATAAAGTGCTTTTTCTTTGACACCACAACACTGGATCCTAAATTTGTTTTGTATTGTTTGACATTTAAAACTTTGTTATTGAATTTGTTACTTTTGATAATAATTGGCCAAGACAAAAGTAAACAGAAACTAAATGACTACTACTAGGCCTGTCATTTTCTTCTAGACTCCAACACAAATACAACACATTACCCTAGACGTTAAACTGAACTTAACTAAGATGTTAAACAGAATTTAAGTTTAAAGCGTACTCAGAATGAAAATGTGGGAATGGGGAGAAGGGCCTTTCAAAAAGAACATACATATGATACTAAAAGTAATATGCACTTAATGTTTACATGGCTGCGTTTACATAAATCAAAAGTCCTATTTGTAAAAAACTCTCTTTTGGCCAGGTCTTCTGATAATATAGCCACCTCTACTATAGTAACCATTTCATTGTTCCAGTGCAGTTATATAAAGAAATATCCACCTTATGGGAAAATTAAAATTTATCAATAGGCAGTTGATTCTCAAAACACAGTGCTGTTTGATTTGAACATGTCATAGGACATTAAACCAAATACAGACTAAAAGTAAATAAAGTGTGTACTTTTTGTGTATAGTCAGTACATTCTAAAGTCTTAAAATGACTTGAGTACATTCTGTTGGTTTCTTGCCATTTATCAGATTTGATTAGATTGTGTAAAACACTCATACAAAGATAAGTATATGTGATATGTGTATGTGATAAGGTAAGATGAGAAGAGGCATGTCTTTTTTGGCAAACCATTGAACAATCTTTAACCATGCAACATCAAGTTAAAGCAAAATAATGCAATTTGCTTAAAGCATAACATAAACAAGTGCAAACAATGATCTTTAAACAGTGTAGTAAACTAGTAAGCAGAACCAATCCTGCAACTTGAGCAGATTGAAAAGCAAGGACGTGAGCTTTATATGCTACATTAGGCAAAGAACAGACTTAATAATGCAAAGATATCTGAAATCATTTGGCTTTGAACAGAAGCCAGACACAAAAATGTGAGAACCATGTTTAAAGGGATGTTAAAATGTTGTACAGTGTGATTTAAACATACAACCCCCTGTAGTTTCTACAGCCTTTTCCAGCAGCCCAGCCCAGCTCAATGAGAATGTTCTGCTAAAGGACCTAGCTAACGCTATGAGGAACATCTTTGGGGTGATGAGTGCATAATTACAACCATGAGAATTCATTGGCCGATGACAGGCCTGTGCATGCTATGTCACCAGAACCATATAAGGCCTTCTGCATCATGGCATTAAAAAAAGTTCACCTTCATCTCAAAAACAGAAACAAAAGCATGGCTTTCAAAAAGTGTGCAAAATTGCTGTATGCTTTTTATTGATGATGAGGAAATGCATGATGAGTGTGAGTGCAATGCACAATGTTATTAGGGCAAGGATGCTGTGCTTCTGCCTTGCTTCTTTTTTTTTTTTTTTTTTTAGAGAGAAGGAAGCAAACAGCTGCCTATTGAGATCAAAGGGGTTTGCAGGTTGAGTTTGCAGAAGAGGGTTGGATTTGTCCCTGTCCATCATGCTTTTTTCCCCATCCACCTGAAACAGAGTGTTTGCACATGGCAATTATTTTACTACAGGCTCATTAGTTATGGAGGTCCTAAAATTAGCCCTTTTGGCTTGCCTAACAAACCCTGTGACATCCGAGTTTTCATTCATAGTAGGGTGATGGAGAAGGGCTGTGGTTGAGGAGACACCTGCAGCTTATTGCTCACTATCTGGGATATCATGAACAATAGACCAGGTCATCTATTTTATATAAGCCTTGCAGTGTTATATTGGAAAGCGTATGTGGCAGCTGGTCATGTGGGGGGCAGCGCTACACATTATGGTGGTACTACATGCCTATCAGGCAGAACTTTTAAAAAGAAGCAGATAAAGGTGAAGAGTTAATGCCTGTGTCAAAGAGTTCTATGGGAGCTGTGGTGGCGAATGAAAAAGGCATATCTGACTTAAATATGGTCTCAGAAAGCATATTCCTAGCTGCATGTGGTCCTAGTAAAAGTACATCCATCTTATCAGAATTTAGCAGAGGAAAGTTAACAAGCATCCACTGTCTAATGTCCTTTGCATTTTTTTAAAACATTATTAAACGTATGTCTCTCATCTGGCTTTGCATCAGCATAATAATGGTAGATAATGCCTTGTTTATGAATCATTTCACCTAGCATATACAAGGGAAACGACAGCAGGCCTAAGACAAATTCTTGTGGAACATTAAACCTTGTTTAGCAAGTGTAGAGAACTCACCATTTAATCAATAAACTGATATTGATCTGATCAGTCAGATAAGACCTGAGCCAGGAAAGAGCCCTTAATTCCAACATTTCCTAGTCAAGGAATCAAGGAGAATATTGTGATCAATTGTGTCAAAAGCTGCACTAAGATCAAGTAATACGAACAAGAATATAATGCCATGATCAGTGGCGGGTTATTTATAGTTTTTTGTCTTACATTTATTGCATATGGCAGACGCTCTTATCCAGAGCGACTTACAACTGAGCAGGGGAAGGTTACGGGCCTTGCTCAAGCGCCCAGCAGTGTCAGCTTGGTGGTGGGATTTAAACTTCCAATCCAAAGTCCAATGCCTTAACCACTGAACTACCATCTCCCACACCTCCCAATTTATCCTGTTATCCTTTGTTCTTTCTCTTACAGTTCTCTGCATAACTACATTATAACTATATGATAATACAATTAATATACACTCATTAGCCACATTACTTATTCATCACAAAGTTGTTATATATATTGCTATATTGCACAATATATCATAACAATATATATCAGTTGCAAGTTACTAGAAAAGCACATACTGTACATGCATATAGCAGTTGTAATATTGATCGATTGTTTAGCCATCGGGTAAGTAACTCTCATACACCTATTCCAAGCAAACTCAAATTCCCTTTTCCCTATTTTGTCATTCCGTGATTATGGGAACAGGATTATACAGTGTATCGACATTTATTTTGGGCTGCACCCAGGAAACATCTGTTGTTCTCACATAACGCTGACTGTAAAACACTTTAACAGTAAAACAGGAAATAGGCTTTTAATATAACACAAATGCAAAGAGACAAGAAGGCAGTGCTCCTTTGACAGTCACTCTGGGTCTAGTTTTAGACAATTTAATAAGCAATTTTCTCAAGTACTAAAGTATGACTTAATTGTACGATTCTATATTAATACTTAAATATAGAAGTGAACAATTTTTGATTGAAGATTTCAAGTATTAGATTTGTATTTGTTCTACCATTAGGACTCAACACATCAGGAGGGAGATGCTACAGAGTGACTGCAGTGTGTGTGTTGCTGCTTTGTGCTCTCCTGCTAATTGCCGTTACAGTGCTGTGGGTCAAATTCAGCAACCTCTCTATAGAAAAAGACCAGTTAAAGACCAGTTACAACAGCCTGACTTTAGACAGAGACCAGTTACAAACCAGATACAACAACCTGACTTTAGAGAGAGACCAGTTACAAACCAGATACAACAACCTGACTTTAGAGAGAGACCAGTTACAGACCAGTTACAACAACCTGACTTTAGACAGAGACCAGTTACAGACCAGTTACAACAACCTGTCTGCAGAGAGAGACCAGTGTCAGTATAGTAGCATGAAAGATAAAGGTGAGTACTGTAAATACTTAAAATTGATTAAAAGTATAACACAAAGCTCATGTATGTACATTAAACACCTAGAACTTAATTGTGCTACTGTGTAATTAGAGCTTGTTAAAGAAGGATGGAGAGTCTTTGGCACAAGTGCTTACCACATCTCTACTGAAAAGAAGAGTTGGGCTGAGAGCAGACAGTACTGCAGAGAGAAAGGAGCAGACCTGGTGATTATTAAAAGCAGAGAGAATCAGGTGTGTGCATGCATGTGTGTGTGTGTGTGTGTGTGTGTGTGTGTGTGTGTGTGTGTGTGTGTGTGTGTGTGTGTGTAAAGCAATGTCTAAATCATTGCATTTATTTCATATTGATCTCTGTATCACAGGAGTTTATTATTCAACAAATTGGCAAAGATTATCAGCTGTGGATTGGTCTCAGTGACATAGAGACAGAGGGAAAGTGGAAATGGGTGGATGGGACAGAGCTGACCAGTGGCACAGGGTAAGAGAGAAGAATTTATTCTGTATCTTAGTTTATTTATCAGACTGTTCCACCAAGAGTGATTTTCCAACTTATCACTTTTCTCTTGCATTAAAAAGAGAAATTACACTATCATCATCCCCCTGTTATATTCTTATTTGTAAGTTATAGAGGTTTTATGATTGGTATAAATTTCAGTGAACACAGATGAAGAAGCTTGACATGAAACTGAACATAAGTAAACACTGATTCTGATTCTCTGGCTTTCAGGTTCTGGTATAATTGGGAACCAAGTAATTCAGGAAATAATGAGCACTGTGCTGAGATGTGGAAGTTTCCAGATAAGATGGCCTGGAATGACAGACCGTGTTCTGAGCAATCAAAGTGGATCTGTGAGAAAAAAATATAATAAAAATGACCATTTTTGGACAGACACAAAATAAAATATTATCACATGCCGTCCAACCTATTTAATGTATGTAATAATTAGTAAGAGCTATTTATCTTGTAACACTTTCACTAACCTGCTCACATGTTACTTTACATTTTACATCACATTTCATATTTTAGAATCCTTACATACTTTTTCATATTTTGTAAGATATGAATAGTTCACTGATTTAACTGCACAATAAAAAAAACTACTTTGTATTATTAGTCTATAATTTAATTTATTTTCTTTTTATGTGTTTTTAAAGATAATGTAAGATGTTTCTTTTGTGATCTGAACATGGTGTCAAAAGCTGCACTAAGATCAAGCAATACAAACAAGAAGGCACAGCCATAGCAGGTTTTTATCCTTTTTATACTGATATCCTCACTCCTCCCTTCTACCTGGCTGGAGGGGCTCCATTGTGGGGCCCAGGCTTGATCTTGGGGAGGGGCCTTTTCATGGTTTCCAGGATCTGCTGGAGAGGCCCCCTTATATGCCCCACAAGGCAAGTTCTAGCCTTCTCCTTCTTAATGAATCAACATCGGCCGATTGCAAATTACGCCGATTATTAGGCAGGTGCATCTGATGCACCAAACCGTGCGTGTACATTCTGCACTTGCGTGAGAGAACATAACTCTCTCATACCAACAGGTTGCAGTAGTCTGTATTCAGTATCCAACATGGAAACCGGAAGAGCTTGAACTGTGAATATATAAAGCAAGCAGCATTCCAACTACCACAATTACTGCTATCAGATTTGTGTAGCTTTTTTTAATCATGTCTGCCAAGTTGCTGCTCGCTGCCACAAACAGGAGGGGGTTATTATACTAAAACTATAATATACTCTTTGGCCACATTACTGATTTATCACAAAGTTGTTGTGCAATCAAGTTGCAATAAAGCACATAGATGGACATACAACAGACTCACAACATTTTATGATTTAATCTATTGATTCGTGTTCATGGGCATGAATTTTGCTCTTTTTCAGGAGATCATGGGTAATGATAAAAAAAAAGGTAATTAAAAAAAAAACAAAAAAAAACAAACAAGAACTTTGGTGGAGGCACCAAAAATACTTCCTATTGAAATACATTACATAGAAAACTGTCCTTGTGTCTATAAACATGAATCAGATTACATTTCATGACTATATCACGAAATGCTGCAAGACTGAGCTGTCACATAGTAGTTGTAATATTGTTAACTTGTTTAGCCATTAGTTAAGTAACCCTCATACAGGTAGTCGTCAACTTACAACCTATGCAACTTACGACCATTCGACTTTACGACCACAATCGCTAGCCGCGGCGTACGTTATTTTTTTACCAGCTTCCGGCATCATTTCACAGTACTGTACATATAGCCTACTCTACTTACGACCAAATCGTGGTCTAATTCCCAGTGGTGGCAAAAGTACACACATCCTTTACTTAAGTAGAAGTACAGATACTCATGTTTTAAAATACTCGGGTAAAAGTTTAAGTACTGATTAAACTTTTTTACTCAAGTGAAAGTAAAGAAGTCTTGGCTCTGACATGTACTTAAGTAAAAAGTAGTTTGTGTCGCCATTATGAGGGAAAAACCCACAAAACGCCACCTAATTGTGTAAAACATGGCGGATTTGGTGTTTGATTTGAGACTTGGCGCATAAATAAAACAAAAGTTTACTGATTAAAAATATTTTTATCTGGAGTTTATTTATTTATTTTATATCTAAGTAAAGAAAGGACGTCATGGATAAATTTATTTTTTCCCGAAGGTTTTAATCTCCCCTCTTTTATATTTAGATATTTATTAATGTATCTACATTTTTTATTAAAATGGTAAAAACAGAAATGCGCGCTGAATTGATGGCGTGTTAATAAAATTTAGTGCCGTTTACAATAATTTTAATTTTGACAGCCAAATATATATATATATACAGTGCCCTCCACAATTATTGGCACCCCTGTTTAAGATGTGGTCATGGACTTCTAAAAATTCTCCTTTTTTTTAAAACACATGATTTCAAGTTTTTTTTTTTTTTCTAAATGTGTGATTTTTTTACCACCAAAGTTATGTACTTAAATGAAAGGTTGGATTTTTCTCTTTTTTTGCATTTGGGTTCTATGTTGTTTTAAAAAAAAGGAGAATTTTTAGAAGTCCACGACCACATCTTAAACAGGGGTGCCAATAATTGTGGAGGGCACTGTATATATATATATATATTTTTTTTTTTTTATTAATACAAAACAAATAAAAAATTTTGTTACCTAATGAATGTGTCCAGGCTGACGATCCACATATAGAACACAAGCAGAGAAAAATTTATTTTTCCCTATTTTGTCATTCAGTGATTCTGGGAACAGGATTATACAGTGCATTGACATTTAGTTTGGGCTGCACCCAGGAAACATTTGTTGTTCACACATGATAGTGACACAGGAAATAGGCTTTCTATATAACAGAAATGCAAAGACACAAGTAAGCAGTGCTCCTTTGACAGTCACTCTGGGTCTAGTTTTCGACAATTTAATGCAAAAGAGTCAGCATTATTTAATAGAGAAGAATGGAGATGATAGAGGACATTTATGCAAATGTAGGAATTACTGCAGACAACAGAGCTGATTCCAATAACAGTGAGAAATCATATGAAGATATTTATGCGAATGAGGACAATATGGAGACCCAGAGGACAAGAAACTTTGAACAAACCGAAAGCTCAGGTAAAACACACACATTTATAAATTAATGTTTATAAAACAGTTCATTTCAAACAAAACAAGCTGTTTTTAAAGCTTTTGTAATAACCTGTAATAATGTAGTAATGTTCACAATATGTAATGTTTTATATGAATGTGCCGGGCATCAATAATTTAACCTCTTATTTAAATATTTATAAAATTTTATAATAATAAAAAAAACACAAAGAAAAACATTTATATTTATATTATTAGGGGGTCAAGCACTAAAAGTGGGTTATTTTACATTTTCTCATTGTCAGGAGCCCTGTACAAAATCACATGCATGCACGCTATTTTTATTCTACATTTTTGTCATCTTCTTCTGGCTCTGTTGTTTATGGATTTCCTGGGTCAGCAAAAGTCAGTGCACCCTATGCTATCAATTTCTACCTAATCAGGCTTTTAGAAATATTGGTCTTTGTTTGTTTATAATGGGCAAAGCCACTGCAAAGCCACCAAACATGAAGTGAGGCTCTATCTCAGTGCACCTGATATGCTTTTTCAGAACCATAACCTGAGGTGTAGGTTACAAATGGAAAAAGCATTACATATCACAGAACTTCACGAGAATCATGCTTTGATGGAACCAAAGCAGTTCTGTGATTGCTCCATCCTGTGGTCAAAGATAAAACATTTATTTACTTATTGATACATATGTTACTCAGTTAAAGTAATTGTGGTAAATTTACAGCACTTTTTATATAGTTCCCAATAATTATGCTAAAATGATTTTTTTTTGTCATTCTCTTCTTTATGTTGGCCATCTTATACTTGGAAATCAACCAAAGTTGGCATATACAGCTATGGACCTTTGTTTGTAAAAAAAAAAAAAAATAGCAGTTTCAAAAACATTTGTAATTGTCATTTTTGCTTTTTTTTTTCCCTAAAAATGTGCTTCCTTTCCATGTACTACCCTATTTCTTAATACTTTTCTAAGCACTCAAGTATGACTCAAGTGTAAATACTCCATAATAATACTTGAATATAGAATTTCTCACATATTTTCCAACCTTGGTGAGGCAGAAACAATGTCTACTGTGCCATGCTTAAAAATGTAAGTTGATTTGGAACCAAAAATTACAAAGTCAGCTTAGATTTTTACTATTATTTCACTATTTTTTATTAAAGTTTCATGAATTTTCTAAAGAATTCACTAAAAATGTTCTGGTGTTGTGTGTATAAAACTTTGTGTGGGTGTGCTTTTTGATTGAAGTTTTCTAGCTATTAGATTTATATTTGTATTTTTCATTAGGACTCAACACAGCAGGGGGCAGATTCTACAGAGTAACTGCAGTGTGTGTGTTTACGCTTTGTGCTCTCCTGCTAACTGGCGTTACTTTGCTGTGGATCAAATTCAGCAACCTCTCTGTAGAAAAAGACTAGTTGAAGACCAGTAACAACAACCTGATTTTAGACAGAGACCAGTTACAGACCAGTTACAACAACCTGACTTTAGACAGAGACCAGTTACAGATCAGATACAACAACCTGTCTGCAGAGAAAAATCAGTTACAGACCAAATACAACAGCCTGACTGGAGAGAGAGATCAGTTACAGACCAGATACAACAGCCTGACTGCAGAGAAAAATCAGTTACAGACCAGATACAACAGCCTGACTGGAGAGAAAAATCAGTTACAGACCAGATACAACAGCCTGACTGGAGAGAGAGATCAGTTACGGACCAGATACAACAGCCTGACTGCAGAGAAAAATCAGTTACAGACCAGATACAACAGCCTGACTGGAGAGAGAGACAAGTGTCAGTATAGTAGCATGCAGGCTAAGGGTGAGTAAATACTTAAAATTAATTAAAAGTATAACACAAAGCTCATGTATGTACATTAAACACTTAGAACTTAAATGTACGACTGTGTAATTAGAGCTTGTTAAAGAAGGATGGAGAGTCTTTGGCACAGGTGTTTACCACATCTCTACTGAAAAGAAGAGCTGGGCTGAGAGCAGACAGTACTGCAGAGAGAAAGGAACAGACCTGGTGACTATTAAAAGCAAGGAGAATCAGGTGTGTGTGTGTGTGTGTGTGTGTGTGTGTGTGTGTAAGCTAGAGCAAAGTCTAAATCAGTGCAATTTTTCATATTGATCTCTGTATCACAGGAGTTTATTATTCAACAAATGGGCATTGATTATCAGGCGTGGATTGGTCTCAGTGACATAGAGACAGAGGGAAAGTGGAAATGGGTGGATGGGACAGAGCTGACCAGTGGCACAGGGTAAAAGATTTATTATTTATCTTTATATCATAGTGTATTATCAAAGTGTTCCACCAAGAGTGAATTTCCAACTTTCCTTGTCGCTGCATTAAAAGTATGAAATCACCCTATCATTATCTCCTGTTATATTTTTATTTGTCAGTTATTGAGGGTATTATGATCGGTATAAATCTCAGTGAACACAGACTCAAAAAGGTTGACAAAAAAGTATGAAACTGAACATAAGTAAACACTGATTCTGATTCTCTGGCTTTCAGGTTCTGGTATAATGGGGAACCAAATGATTCAGGTAATAATGAGGACTGTGCTGAGATGTGGAAGTTTTCAGATAAGATGGCCTGGAATGACAGACCATGTTCTGTGCAATCAAAGTGGATCTGTGAGAAAAATGTATTATAAAAATGGTAATTGTAGGACAGACACAAAATAAAATATTACATGCCTTCCAACCTATGAAAGTATGTAATACTTAGTAAGAGCTATTTATTTTGTAACACTTTCACTAACCTGCTCACAACCCCACATGCTACTTCACCCATTTCACTTACATACAGTACTTTTTCATATTTTAAAGATATGACTAGTTCACTGATTTAACTGCTCTCTCTCTCTCTCTCTCTCTCTCTCTCTCTCTCTCTCTCTCTCTCTCTCTCTCTCTCTCTCTCTCTATATATATATATATATATATATATATATATATATATATATATATAAAAACATTACAAACAACAAATTCAATAACAGTTAAAAAAATTCCAAGCAAAAGAAACTAAGTATAGAATCCAGGGATGTGTTGTCATGCATAATACAGTGGAAAAGCTTTTTATAGAATATGTTCACCTAATCCATCTTATCATCTTAATTATTTATAATTTCTTTTATTTAGTTATTGTACATTGTGCTGGTCTGTTTTGAGTGACATGTCTGATCACTTTGACTGGTTAATGTAGTGTCACTCTCTCAAGGCTTGTGTTGCAAAAATTTTTTTCTTTCCTTGTGTTTCCCACTTGATCCCCATCTGATGCCTCCCTTGTGTCCCCATATATCTCATTGTTCCACCTGTGCTCCATTAACCTGTGTGTATTTAAATTCAATTTTTTTTCTTAAATGCTTGCTTGATCATAAAAGCTTTTTAAACATGTCCTTGTTTTTGCTTGTTATTTTTTGTTTTGTTTTGCGTTTTCTAGGGAAAATGTGCTTTTTGCCACATATTAAGAATAAGACTAAGATTTTTCCTGAGGTCCTGAGGAATTTCAAATTTTTCCTTTTTAAAGTTGTGGGATTTTTTTGCTCTGTTTTGCTCTTTTTTATTTAAATACTTTTTAGACATTTAAAATAAAAATGGTTATTTCAGCATGCCTCCCTGTGGCAGATTGCTAGAACTCCTTCCTCTCATGCAGACAACTCCAGGCCTGACCCTGACAGCTTGATATGCCCAATGAAAGTTTTATTGAAAAATGATGCTGCTTTTGTCACAATTCAGTTATCTCACAAGCAGACTGAATGTCAAATGGAAGTCTCAAAGTGATGCTGGTCAAATAAACAAAAGGCACATTTCTTCCTAGTATCTGTTGTTCACATATTTTGCTGATTAGATGAGGAAATAAAAAAAAAAAGTGGAAAAAGAATATATGAATATAACAGAAATGCTTAGAGGCATGTAGGCAGTGTTTCTTCAGTTTTAGACAATATAATAATGTGTCTGTTTGGAAATTACTCACATGTAGCACTGTGCACACTACATGTGTCATGGAGCGAATGAAATGGAGGCGGAAGCCGAAGTACAGCTCGCTCGGGTTTACTACGGAGAGTGAGAGATATATACACACTAGCGCGCACGCGCGCGCACGCGCGCACACACACACACACACACACACACACGGCAGTCCTTGGGTTGAGAGAGTCCGAGGTGCGCTTCAGGAGAAGCGTAGATGTGTGAGTGTGAGTGAGGAGCTTATATAGATGCGGGGGTGGAGTGATGATGAGCCCCAGGTGAGCATGATTATGCCTGGAGCTCCAGAGAGAGTGGAGGCATGATTGATGATGAGCTCCAGGTGTGCGTGGTTAAACCTAGAGCTCTAGGAAGAGCGGAGGCATAGAGAGCCACCAGAGGGGGCGTGGCAGGTGGATCCCTGACAACATGACTGAAGATGAGGCTTACACACAACCATGACTTTTTACCTAGAGAGATCCTGGATCAAATGTGCCAGTCCAACAAATTTTACTTACAGAAGCAAGAAATACTCCTGATAGTAATTATCCCATAATAAATTATGAATATATAATTTATAGAGGTGTATTTACTCATTACAAAATCACTAACATCTTGAATTTTGACAAATTCAAATATAATACAATACAAAAAAAAAGGTTTTTTGCTACTCCTCATGCAAATTATCTCCAATCATCTGGAAAGTTGTCAAGCTTCAAATTTCAATTGAGCTGCCAAAGCATCATGATTTCTTGAAAAAAATAAAAATAAATCAGTGACAGTAGTGTGAAAAGAAAAACTCAACTTTGTATTTTGGTTGCTTTCTAAAGATTTCAAAATTCTTAATTGGTCACGCACACAAATGTCTGTGTATCTGTTCTTCAATTAGGACTCGATGCTTCAATATTTCGATGCTACAGACTGACTGCTGCATGTGCAGTGGTACTGTGTGTTCTGCTGCTGATTGCAGTGTACGTGGTTCAAATTCAGCAAACTGAACACAGAAAAAGACCAGTTACAGACTAGTTAACAACCTGACTGTACAGAGAAACCAGTTTTTTTTGTATCTGGGCTATTAAAGATGATGAGGACTGTGTTGAAAAATTTGATTTTCCAAATAAGATGGCCTGGAATGACAGGAATTTTAGAACCTACTGCAAATTTATTATTATTATTATTAAATGCAAATGTATCAAACGTATGTAATGTGCAGTTCAACCAATTGTATCCATCATTTCAGAAGAGTTAACTCTGTGTCCCCCTCATTAACCTGCCCACTACAAACTTCCACATGTTAATTTACTTATTTAATTTTTCATATAACTCATTAATTTCAGGTAAAAAAAAAAAGTGCTTAGATTATAAAGGCCAGGGTCTTTTATACCTTACACACATTTGGGTTTATGAAATTGGCAGATTATGCCTTCTATTACATTTTACACAGCATATAAACTTTTGTGAATTGGGGCTATAAGTGTCAAACTTTTGTTCCCTTAAAGGCTTCTCTCTCTCTCTCTCTCTCTCTCTCTCTCTCTCTCTCTCTCTCTCTCTCTCTCTCTCTCTCTCTCTTTCTCTCTCACCTCTTCCTCTGGGCTGTTTATGGTCACCAGGTCTGCTCCTCTGTTAATGCAGTCCAGAGGAATTAATTGCAATGTTTATCTTGAGAATAATAAGTCAAAAACAATATAATGGTAGAACAAAACCTTAATGACAAAGTGAATATTAAATAAATGTCTTAACTCCATTTGTGTTTGTGTCAGTTAGTGCCAGCCTGAGAATGGCCTTAGTAAGAGAGTTGGCCAACAACCTGCTGGTCACTCTGACTGAGCTCTGGAGATCCTGTGTGGAGACGGGACAGAGTTCCAGAGGGACAACTATCACTGTAGCCCTCCACCAGTCTGGGCTTCATGTGAGAGTGGCTAGACAGAAGACTCTCCTTAGTGGTAAACACATAAAGGCCTGCTTGGAGTTTGCACAGAAGCACCTAGAGCACTCACAAACTTTGTGGAACAAGATTCTCTGGTCTGATGAACCTAAGATTGAAATGTTTGCCCTCAATTTTAAACGTATTGTCTGAAAGAAACCAGGCACCACTCATCACCTCCCAAACCATCCCAACAGTGAAGCATAGTGTTGGCAGCATCATGCTGTAGGGTGTTTTTCAGCAGTAGGGACTGGGAGACTTGTCAGGGTTGAGGGAAAGCTAAATGGAGCAAAGTACAGAGATAGCCTCAATAAAAATCTGTTCCACAGTACTCAGGACCTCAGTCTGAGCCGAATGTTCATTTTCCTACATGACAACAACACTAACCTGAAGTGAATGTCCTAGAGTGGTCTGTCCAGAGCTTTGACTTGAACCCTATGAACATCTCTACATGGGTGTCCACTGATGCTCCGCCTCTAACCTGACCCAGCTTGAGAGGATTCTCATAGAAGAATGATAGAAAATCCCTCAAACTAGGTATGCAAAGCGTGTTTCACCATTCCATATGGTGTGATATTTTAGTGTGATATTTCATGTGATATTTCTGTGTTTTTTTTTAATAATTTACAGACATTTCTAGAATTCTATTTTCACTTGGAGTATAGAGTACTGAGTATAGAATAATGAGAATTTTATTAAATTATTTTAAAATTTTACATTGTGTTGTTTTCCCAAAGAGAAATTTTACAAAATACTTGCAATATCTGCTACATGCAAGTATGCCACGGTTACTTTGATTACATTTACCTGTGATAAAAGGGTATCTGCAAGAATGAAAGGGAAAGTTTATAGGACTGTGGTGAGACCTGCTATGTTGTATTGTTTAGAGACAGTGGCATTGAGTAAAAGACAGGAGGTGAAGCTGGAGGTAGCAGAGCTGAAGATGTTGAGATTTTTATTGGGAGAGACGATGGACGATGGACAGGATGAGAGACGAGTTTATTAGAATGACCGCACATGTAGGACATTTTGGAGACAAGGTTAGGGAGGTGCGATTGAGATGATTTGGACATGTGCAGAGGAAGGACATGGGGTATTTCGGTAGGAGAATGCTGAGGATGTTTGCTACCCAACCCAGCACTTTATCTTCCAGTGCTAAGTCACATTAATGAGCATTTCTATTAAACAGATTTTCAGCCTTATTCATATATCTTGTGCTTTGATTGTCCTAAAGTCTTGTTCTCAGGCCAAGGATATTTTGAATATCGTTTTTAACCCCATATAATAATCCCCTCCTTTCATGTGTCTTGTTTCACGTTTGTCTGATTTGATTTATGCTCCACATAATGGATTCCACCTCTTTTATGTTGTATGCTATTTGCCTGACCGTTTCCAGTCTCCAAACTGACTTTTACATCTTCGTCTGATTTTTCACTATCACTGGATCCAGCTTTAATCTCGGCTGTAAATTCTTTATTTGCATAAATGTAATTTAACTCCAGTCTTTTCTTACAGTAACCCTGATATTTTAGTGCTGTATTCATCAGTCATTAGATTCAATGTATTATATTGTCTAAAACTGCGCTGTCTGAAGAAACACTGCCTGAGTGCCGATTTCTGTTGCTGGTATGCTGAAAATATTTTTCTTATTCATATTAAACGTGCATCAAGCAACAAGTGTGATCAGTGTGTAATTTGTTTTAGTTGTGAAACTAACACTTTATAGTTAAGCAGGAAATCCTTAATACAGCAGTGGCCCAAGTCACTACACAGTCATGTGACCACCAGACTCTTGCCTGAAATGTTTCATGAACATTTTACTAGTTTAAAGTTAAAGATAGTTGATTTTAGAAGTTTTTTCACTGCATTGATTAATACGTCCTGAAATAAAGCACCTCCACCCCAGCCTGCTGTATCATGAGCAGCCACATTTCTAATCATTACAATTAAAAAAAGAAGTCAGCTGCTATTTATTGTTACTGTTTTTAGCAAATTAATAATGATTTTGGCTAGATTGGCTAGAACATTTCAAAGCAAATCATACTCTTACAGTATGTTGCAGACTGTTTAGTCTCCATCAGACAAAAATATTGATAAATAAAAAAATTTTAAGCATTGCTGAATTCTTCAATATGTTTGGTCAGAAGGCAGTGAAAACGTTTTCAGTACCTGCAGATTTGACATTAGTTCCTGCAGCGAGGCCAGTCACATGTTATTTTAATGTATTCTATTTAATTTATTCTATTTTAAGTTTCTATAGTGCTCTGTTGATTTTACACTTTGACCACAGGAAGCTACTTCAGTTTGGTCTCCTCCTTTTCTTGCAGCCAGTTTATTAATAATCTTTATTTGTGCATACAAAGCTGATCACTCTCAGGAAAATTAAGAGTAGCACACAGACTCTTACAGTATGTCCTTTGTCTCATTTTGTAGTTCCTGTCTAAAATCCAGGCCTGTAATTCCCAGTATTTACAAACTATACTTTAGTTACTGATCCATACTTTAGATGTTCCTTGACATTATGCAATAAAATACAAAATGCAGAGATACAGCTTAGAGGCAGGGGCGTACCAGTAACTCACAATCACTTGATTCAGTCCCTGGTGCAATTGTATCATTTTTTGTTTTATGATACGAAAAAGTGGTTGGTAAACAAACACACATAACATACTGCTGTCATCAGGCAAGCACTTCTGCTGTCATGGCCATCAGACGTCTCATTGTGAGCATGCGCATCTAAACTATCCTATTAGTCTTCATTCTGTATCTGCATAATATATCTTACATTGTCAAAATCATTGCTACTGTTTTTGTTTCATCATACCTCCATTACAGGTTGTATTTTGTACTTCCTTTGCAAGTTATATATTTATTTATAGGCCTTTATATGTATACTCAGGTTGACAACATGGTACCACTCTTTGATCACCAATGTATATATTCGTAAAATTATCACAATTAGGAACCTGATCATAAAAAAATTTACTACATGCCTGGGGCTGAACTTTGGCCAGCAGAGACTGCACCAGTACTTCACAAACCAGAGGTTTATAATACAGAAGAAGGGGTTGGTTAACAACCACACATAACATAGTACATTTCTCTATTATTCATTAATTTGCTTTACTGCCAACTGCCACTAATTTGTGTTTCCTGCTTCATAAATGACCAAGTTACTGATTTTGACCCTTGTCCCTGGTGGTGGATTATCCTAGTTTGCAGAGGTGGCAAAAGTATACACATCGTTTACTTAAGTAGAAGTACAGATACTCATGTTTTAAAAGACTCCAGTAAAAGTTGAAGTAGCGACTACACTTTTTTAATCAAGTTAAGAAATTTGAGCTCTAACATGTACTTAAGTAAAAAGCCCTTACTATTACCTGTGTTAGTGTCACGCTGGTACTAAGATGACAAGAAAAAAAAAAAAAAAAAAATTATATATATATATATATATATATATATATATATATATATATATATATATATATATATATATATATATATATATATCACAAACTACAGATCCCATAATGCAGCGCTTCAGCTGTTTTACCGAACGCTAGACTACCTGAAAACATTCCAGCGTCAATCAAGTCGAGCTTCTGTTGATGTATTTAACCCTATTGTACAGTTATTGTGAAACAGCGCCTCACAGTGGTGAAGAGAAAAGCTGATTCTGAAAACAGAGCCTTTCAATACCGATGGGATTCTGAGTGTATGTTTACTGACACTGCTGGTAAACACGTGTGTCTTATTTGTGAAGCGAATGCGGCTGTAATTAAGGAATTGAATCTAAGACTGACGGCTATTTACTGAGGGAGAGTTTCTGAAAAGCTGCATGATGAAGGTGTGAGATGTCTGGTGTTTGACTGGAGATATTTTTATGGAGAGCAAAATATTTTAAGTTATTTAAAGTTTAAGTTTATTTATTCTGAAATAATATTCCTTTCTGTTTGTATTCATATTTATGTTTAAAAAAACATTGTTTTAGTGGGGTTAATAAATGTTTATCCTGTTCGGCCCACAACCTAAAGTGTGCTTTGAGTTTTGGTCCCTGTGCAATTGAGTGACTCCCCTGATATAGATGAATATCATTAATTATTAATATTAACATATAATTAAAGGTAAATTGAGCAAATTAGTTATTTCAGAATTGTGTATCAAACTGGTAGCCCTTTACATTAATCGGTACCCAAGAAGTCGCTCTCGGTGTCAAAAAGGTTGGTGACCCCTGATATACAGTGAGGAAAATAAGTACAGTGGAACCCGGTTATCTCGCCCTCGGTTACCTCGACAACCCTATTAAGTCGACATTTTTGAAGTGGAACCACCAAATTCTCGCTTTTTCTAAGCATTTTTTATCGGTTATGTCGACTTTTTTATGTCGCCGAACCCTAATATCTCGGGCACAAGGGGGGAAAAATTTGCCATTTAACGTCAGTTATCTCGGTGCAGCCGCAGAAGAACTCGCGGAAGTGGCGAAAAATCAAGTCTTACAGCTGCTACAGGTGTTGTATTGTATACTGGTGAATCTCTGCTGTTAGTTAGTGCACATATGCCTTTTGTGGTTAAATGTTATGCGATGAACGGGAGGCGAAAGCCGCGCTTGGTAGGAACGTGGGATGACCAGCAAAATCATAGAATACAGGATCGGGGGGGGGCAGCCGTTGAGAGAGTGCCGGTGGGAAGGCACGTACCGGGATACGCATGAGCGATAACAACGACCGCCGTGAAGCAACATATACCAACAATAACGGACAGTTAGAGTGTGGAAGTTTAAATAGGAGCTGGTGATGATGATAAACGAACACTATATGTGCGCGATTAAAGCGGATCTTCAGAGAAAGCGGCCGAGAAAACACCTGACACGCTGAAGGGGGCTGAAGGGGGCATGGCAGGTGGATTCCTGACAGATAAACATGTACTGTATGTATTTTTATAGCATGCCTTCATCAAACAAATCACGGCAACGCTGTTGTGTAAAAACTCCTTCAAAAACACGTGCATGCACATTCTCATTTATTAACGCACATCATGTACATAAAGACATTTCAAGCACGTTAATATATTGCCGCCATTTTGATTTTCGTTTATCTCGATCATCGGTTACCCCGATGCTTTTTGGCGACCCCCTAGGACATCGACATAACCGGGTTCCACTGTATTTGAACACCCTGCTATTTTGCAAGTTCTCCCACTTAAAAATCATGGAGGGGTCTGAAATTGTCATCGTAGGTGCATGTCCACTGTGAGAGACATAATCTAAAAAAAAAAAAATAGAAATCACAATATATGATTTTTAAACTATTTATTTGTATGATACAGCTGCAAATAAGTATTTGAACACCTGTCTATCAGCTAGGATTCTGACCCTCAAAGACCTGTTAGTCTGCCTTTAAAATGTCCACCTCCACTACATTTATTATCCTAAATTAGATGCACCTGTTTGAGGTCATTAGCTGCATAAAGACACCTGTCCACCCCATACAATCAGTAAGACTCCAACTACTAACATGGCCAAGACCAAAGAGCTGTCCAAAGACACTAGAGACAAAATTGTACACCTCCACAAGGCTGGAAAGGGCTACGGGGAAATTGCCAAGCAGCTTGGTGAAAAAAGGTCCACTGTTGGAGCAATCATTAGAAAATGGAAGAAGCTAAACATGACTGTCAATCTCCCTCGGACTGGGGCTCCATGCAAGATCTCACCTCGTGGGGTCTCAATGATCTTAAGGAAGGTGAGAAATCAGCCCAGAATTACACTGGAGGAGCTGGTCAATGACCTGAAAAGAGCTGGGACCACCGTTTCCAAGGTTACTGTTGGTAATACACTAAGACGTCATGGTTTGAAATCATGCATGGCACGGAAGGTTCCCCTGCTTAAAGCAGCACATGTCCAGGCACGTCTTAAGTTTGCCAATGACCATTTGGATGATCCAGAGGAGTCATGGGAGAAAGTCATGTGGTCAGATGAGACCAAAATAGAACTTTTGGGTCATAATTCCACTAAACGTGTTTGGAGGAAGAAGAATGATGAGCACCATCCCAAGAACACCATCCCTACTGTGAAGCATGGGGGTGGTAGCATCATGCTTTGGGGGTGTTTTTCTGCACATGGGACAGGGCGACTGCACTGTATTAAGGAGAGGATGACCGGGGCCATGTATTGCGAGATTTTGGGGAACAACCTCCTTCCCTCAGTTAGAGCATTGAAGATGGGTCGAGGCTGGGTCTTCCAACATGACAATGACCCGAAGCACACAGCCAGGATAACCAAGGAGTGGCTCTGTAAGAAGCATATCAAGGTTCTGGCGTGGCCTAGCCAGTCTCCAGACCCAAACCCAATAGAGAATCTTTGGAGGGAGCTCAAACTCCGTGTTTCTCAGCGACAGGCCAGAAACCTGACTGATCTAGAGAAGATCTGTGTGGAGGAGTGGGCCAAAATCCCTCCTGCAGTGTGTGCAAACCTGGTGAAAAACTACAGGAAACGTTTGACCTCTGTAATTGCAAACAAAGGCTCCTGTACCAAATATTAACATTGACTTTCTCAGGTGTTCAAATACTTATTTGCAGCTGTATCATACAAATAAATAGTTTAAAAATCATACATTGTGATTTCTGGATTTTTTTTTTTAGATTATGTCTCTCACAGTGGACATGCACCTACGATGACAATTTCAGACCCCTCCATGATTTCTAAGTGGGAGAACTTGCAAAATAGCAGGGTGTTCAAATACTTATTTTCCTCACTGTATATATATATCACCAGGCCATATCCCAGATTGTAGAGTTTTTTCCAGCTGTCCTTGAAAACAACTCAGATGTTTCTATGATGAACTATGATGTTTCACGAATGACAAATTTACGGTAAGTTAGACTCTTGCATCCACAGTCATTTTTTATTTTTTTGTATTCTTAATGTTGTTAAAATGATAATAAGGGTGAACTGTTACTTTGAACTAAGTGATTCCTTGAATATAAATTATAATAAACGCTGGTCGGAACAAAAAAATCACCTTTTAGAATAGAATAAAATAGCCTTTATTTGTCACATATACATTACAGCATAGTGAAATTCTTTTCTTCACTTATCACAGCTTAAATCTGTGGTCAGAGTGCAGGGTCAGCCATGATACAGCGCCCCCTGGAGCACAGAGGGTCAAGGGCCTTGGTCAAGGGCCCAAGTGTGGCAGCTTTGCGATACTGGGGGTTTGCATTACCATTCACTATTAACTAAAATTTGTTTTTCTCACAGATCCATGAAATATTTCTCGAGCATGGCGTGTCATTCCAGCTCTTCCAATTTGCAGTGCCTACAATCACAGCACAATCCTCATTATTTAAATTATTGGGTTCCCTCTCACGCCAGAACCTGAAAAGCACAGTTCAGTGTTAAGTTATCTTTAATTCCACACATTTAAACAAAACAATTAGGTTGCGTAAACTTGTATTCAACCATAGCAAGTATATACTTACGCAGTGGTTAGAGGTGTACCATCCACCCATTTCCACTCTCCCTCTGTGTCCCTGTCACTCAGACCAAGCCAAGCTTGATTCCTCCCCAGATGTTTCAGGAGAAACTCCTGTGATTCAGAGAAATGAATATAAAGTATTTAATCTTAATTAACTATTAAATTAAAAATAGATACTGATCTGTGTTCTCTCTCTTGCTCTTTCTCTCTCTCTCTCTTTTCTTACCTCTTCCTCTAGACTGTCTACGATCACCAGGTCCGCTCCTCTCTCTCTGCAGTCCACTCTGCTCTCAGTCCAGTTTTTCCTCTCAGTAGAAATGTAGTAAATACTGGAGTCAAAGATTCTCAATGTGTCTTTACATAGTGAAGTGACTGAGCAAACAGAGATGGAGAGAGAGAGATAGGAGAGAGAGAGATGTAGTGCTGTATTCAGAGTTGCATTAAGTGTAAATTAATAAAGATTTCATTCCAAAATTGTGCACATCTGTATTCAAGTCTCATTTGAAACTAATGATTCGAACACAATATAGAACTTACATAAGAGTTTTGTACTACAACAGTCTAAAGTGAGGTTTTTAGTTGAAACGAGAAACAATATTAAGTGTCACGTTTTCTGTATTATACATAAAATATAATGGAAAATGACATTTGATACCAAATACACAATAAACTAATTCATTACTACTATTATCTAAATAAAGTGCATCTCTTAATGTTAAACCTGTAATTTTAACTGATTACCATTTTTGTGTTTTGTGTAAAATTGTTAACATTTTAATTAACAAATTATTAACAAATGAATGAACAAATCATCAGATAATTAGTGTAATACACTGTCACTAGTGGAATAAAGGTGTTAATAGAAACAACATAATTTAAAGACATTTTTGCACATAATCCATGGACTCAATTCACAGTATTTCCTGTATATGGATCCTTGAAAAACATTGACCATCATTACCATGTATATTTACCAGAATTATTTAATGTCTTCTGAAGTTCATCTTTTTGCTTCTGTAATTGGCCCTTTTCTGTATAAAGGATGTGGAATTGCATCCAAAGCATTATGGTGGCAATCAGCAGGAGAATGCACAGCAGCAGCAAACACACTGTACTCGCTCTGTAACATTTATACAATACCGGATTCATTCCTGTAACCAGAGAGAAAATAAATAATGTAATAATTAGCAGATCAGGAAACAATTAGGTCAAGAGGTTATTGTTCGAAAGCCACTAAAGAGTACTTTTTATCATGTGGCAATAGCAAGTTAGCATAGTCTTAGCAATCCAAAACTACCAGGTTATTTCTCATCTATTACATTAACCTATTAACACCTTCTTAATTTGAACTTTTGAACTTTTGGTATGTTTCCACACGGACGGTTTTAATTGTGGATGTGCACATAATTATGGATTTTGGTGCTTGATTTGAGACTTAGCGCATCAGTAAAGCAAATGTTTAATGGATTTTTTAAAATATATATTTATATATAGCTTAGTAAAGAAAAAAAGTAAATAAATGTGTGGCATTGAAGGTTTTAATTTCACTTCATATTTATTTATTAATATTTTTAACAAAAATGGTCAAACAGAAATATGCTCCGCATTAATCGTGCGTTCATAAAATCAGTGTCGTTGAAATTAATTTGCGTTAATGCTTTATTAACCCCTTATTTTGACAGCCCTAAGATGACCTATGGCATTTGGGTTCACACACCTCTCTGGCAGACTGCTAGACTGCCTGCCTCTCAAGCAGTGACACCCAGGGTCAAGCTCTTACCTTGACTTACCTATATGTTAGGGAAGTGTCCAAAAAATACTAAATAAGACGATTTACACATGACATTTGTGCCTGTAAATGAAAAACAGAGATGCCTATATTAAAGCTTTAATTGTCCTTTTGACTCTTAAATAAAAATGAAAGAGATACAGAATGAGAGAGAAAGTCAGCGAAGAAATATAACCAATAATGCTGGTGGTTCTCTTTTTCCCAAGCTTACTTCTCATCAGCTTGTCAGAGAGAACAACAGAAGCAATCAGCATTTTATTAGTCTACCATTATAGTAGCAGCTACACTGAATCATAATTGAATTGCATTGGTGCTAAACGGGATCATATCAAATCAGTACTGAATGTTTGAGTGTGTGTGTGTGTGTGTGTGTGTGTGTGTGTGTGTGTGTGTGTGTGTGTGTGTGTGTGTGTGTGTAGGGTTGTGGTGTTCAGTTCAAATAACATAGTATCTTTTAAAATGACAAATACATCAATTTAGTTCAAGTTGTTCACACATTCTTTTTGTAATGGTTTTAATTTAATAGATCAAAACTTATTTCTGAGTGAGTGTCTTACCTGACTTCTTAGCTTGCTTGACGTTTTTGAACTGCTTGCTCCTAAAATTGTCTTCATTTACATAAGCATTTTCATATGGTCCCTCAGTATCAGTATCCACTCTACTTTGCGCTGTAACTTCTGCATTTACATAAATCTCCTTCATCTCTATTATTCTCTTTGCAGTAATTCTGATCTTTAAGTGAGGTACGTATCAGTCTTTAGAGACACACTTCCACCAGGATTTAACTGTCCAAAAGTGCACAGTCTGAAGAAACATTGACTGCGTAATTGAGAGTGATGACATTATGTTGAAAGCTTTGTTCCTGTTCAATGCATGTTGAACATCAGTCATTTTAGTGTGTGAAGTAAAGGCCTTAATGAGCCAGGAGACTATACAGTCATGTGACCAACAGATTCCTGCCTGAGTAATGCACATTTTATTAGTAACAGTTACATACAATTAATTAGTAAAGTTATATATAATTGTAAGTGCTTTTCACTGCCCCGTATGGATTACTGGATCCTGATGTGAAGTAGTCATTGAAGTTCCTTTTTTGTTTTTTATCCATTTCTGCATGAGAACTATATTTTTCCAAATACATATTTTATTCTTCCCTATAAAATTAAACATTGTATTTTATTGAAGCCTGGTTTCACATTTGCAGATACTCTTTAGATGACTTGCCATTTATCCAAATAAAAAAGTGTATTATAGTAGTGTACCATTTTGCAGAAGTGAGAGTGCACAGGCGTGGAGAAGTTGTTGCACAATGGTTAAGAAATTGGACTCCCAGCTAGAAGATTGCTGGTTCATATCCTAACCCTGCCAAGCTGCCATTGTAGGAAACGTCAAACAAACAAATCTTGGGTGGATCCTGTTTGTGGACTTCACACTATGAATGAAGAATATGAATGAAGTTTGTTTGTGCACGCATACTGTATATTATTATATAATTATTTCATGGTTCCAGGTCATGTGAGTCTCCAAAAAGAACCTCACATGTGTCTTATGAGTCAGATGATATATTGTCTGCTAAAATTTTAAAAATTGCATAATCTCATCTCTTATCTCTGTTTTGGTTTTCCCTTTATCAGCCTTTTGTCTGTGTGATTTTTGTTAGACACTAACCCTTCAGCACACACACACACACACACACACACACACACACTCACACACACACACACACACACACACACACGGTTCTTGGGTAAGCAGATTGCAGAAAAGGGACATATGTGGTTTATAAGTTACAGACTGATCATATAAGCTGAACTTAATTATCTTCACAGCCACACTCTTAGTATAAAAAAGTATTTTACACTTTCTGTGAAGTGTACATTGTGTCTTTTGATACGGTCTCTACCAGGCTGTTCATTTATTTATTTATTTTTAGCTTATTTCTGATTTTCTTGATTTTTCTATTGACTGTCCTTGTCTACCTTGTTTGTTTTTCTCCAGGGTTATTCAGAAAATATTTAATCAAGTCTGTGGGAAAGATGTTTTTTATATATATATATATATATATATATATATATATATATATATATATATATATATATATAAATTAATACAGTGGAACCCGGTTATTTCGATGTCCTAGGGGGTCGCCAAAAAGCATCGAGGTAACCGATGATCGAGATAAACGAAAATCAAAATGGCGGCAATATATTAACGTGCTTGAAATGTCTTTATGTACATGATGTGCGTTAATAAATGAGAATGTGCCGCGATTTGTTTGATGAAGGCATGCTATAAAAATACATACAGTACATGTTTATCTGTCAGGAATCCACCTGCCACGCCCCCTTCGGCCCCCTTCAGCGTGTCAGGTGCTTTCTCGGCCGCTTTCTCTGAAGCTCCGCTTCAATCGCGCACATATGGTACTCGTTTATCATCATCACCAGCTCCTATTTAAACTTCCACCCTCTCACTGTCCATTATTGTTGGTATATGTTGGTTCACGGCGGTCGTTGTTATCGCTCATGCGTATCCCGGTACGTGTCTTCCCACCGGCACTCTCTCAACGGCTGCGCTTTTCTTCCCAAAGCCGCGCCGCACCCCTACTAACACTACGAACACTAGCACTAACTAACAGCAGAGATTCACCAGTATACAATACAACACCTTTAGCAGCTGTAAGCCTTGATTTTTCCGCCACTTCCGCGAGTTCTTCTGCGGCTGCACCGAGATAACCGACGTTAAATGGCAAATTTTTCCCCCCTTGTGCTCGAGATATTAGGGTTCGGCGACATAAAAAAAGTCGACATAACCGATTAAAAATGCTTAGAAAAAGCGAGAATTTGGCGGTTCCACTTCAAAAATGTCGACTTAATAGGGTTGTCGAGGTAACCGGGTTCCACTGTATGTATGTATGTATATATATATTTTTTTTTTACCTATATTTTTTTTATTATTTTTTTTTACTTTATTTTTTATAGTTTTTGAGTACCTATTTACTTAAAGAGCAAGGAAAAGCAGAATCTAATGAGGAAGTAAATTAGAGTTTATTCTTTTCTGTTCCCTGACATTCAAAATAACTGAATGTATTTGAAAAAGGATTTGAAAAGTTTAAGCGACCTTTAATTTATGAATTGAAAAAAAATTACAGGTAAATATTCAACTTTGAGAAGTAACTTTGCTTCACATCAAGATATATTACACCAACTCATCATATATAATCGTCTTAAATGTATTCCTTTATAATGTTTTTTTTAGTTTAAGCAATAAAACTATAATAGCACAACACTTCATCACCCACACATACAGAAAATGAGGGTGAAACAGAATGAGGTAATCTTGAATAACATTTTCTTTGTAACTTCCTCTATAATGCTATTACACGCACTGACACATGCGCACCGTGATTTTTTGTTTAAAACAAAATACACCTGAAAAGAAGTCTTTACAATATTGCTAAAATCTAAAAGATGTTCAGTACAAGATTAGGATTAGTGGCGAGTGCAGAATGGAAATAATTCAGGGAGCATTTACAAATGCAGGAGCTCTCGCTCAGATTTATTTACTCGCTAAAAAACACCCAGGCTCCTGCAAACTCTGATACGGAGCACACAATTACACACTGTTATAATTTAGGCCTAATACTCATTATACAGTATGTTTATGATTCAGGTTAATCAGGTGTTTAATAAAGTTGAAATGTATTAAAGTGTTCATAATTTTTTTATAATAGCATCTCTAACCAAAGATCTGGCTGCCAGGCAAATCACAGGATTATTTTAACACAATAAATCAAATACATTAATATTTCTAATTTAGTGCATGGACTCGTGTATATAAAGCACACACTCCGGCTTTTAATAACTGAAATAATGTAAACAGTAACAGACATTTTTTTTAATGATATAAACACATTTGTTTATTAATGCATCTATCACCCGCGTAACAAGAACATGTATTAGATGAGTCCATTGCAGTTTAGCATTAAATATTACTCAAAATATTTGTATATAAATTCATAAATTGAAGTATTCTGTGTGGTGTGAATGTTTATACTTCACAACTGCACTTTAATAACACACCACATATTAAAAAACAAACAAAGAAATACCATGTACACATATTAAAAGAAACATGGAGAGGAAAATGAGAGTATCATTTTATTAGCATGTTTTAACCTTTAAATGAATTTCTCTGTGACTCTTTAAGTGTAAAATGACTAAATAAAAAATCCAGTGATGTCTAAAGAATGAATAATGTGCACAATTTGTAGTTTTAACTCCTCACTAAAAAAATACCAATACGACATGACACACTGCATGTAGCAGATGTTAGAGTTACTGTAATGTGTCTGTTGCTGCTGTGTGTTTTTTTCCTGCTGACTGGTGTCACAGTGCAATGGATCAAGTTTAACACCATAACTATAGAAAACTATCAATTTATGACTTATAGAGAGAGAAAAGTCACAGACCAATTACAACAACCTGACTATTGACAAAAATCAGTTACAGGCCAGATACAAGAACCTGACTATAGAGAGAGAGAGCAGATACAACACCCTGGCTATAGATTATACCAGCTACAGACCATAGCTGACTATAGAAAGAGACCAGTTACAGCATTAGAGATTTGGACTGCAAGGTGTGCTTTTAAAACTTGGCATGTAAATATTGTATATAAACTCATTCAGCCAAAACTGTCTGCCTAATGTCCTGCACTCCACAAGACCTCTGGTATCTGACACAAAAGCGTTAACAGCAGAGCCTTTTAGTCCATAAGGTGTGAGGTAACGCCATGGATCATGTTGTTCCAGCATATTCAAAAGATTCAGTTCAATTCTATTTGTTTAGTACCTTTAGAAAAATAGTTTATACATTTGTTCCTATAATTTTATTTCTATAAGTTTGTCCCTATAAATTAATTAGCAAGCCAGAGATGTTGCTGAAAAACACTCCCTGTGACAATATGAGGTAGAAATATTAAGAGATTAATAATTAAGCCATAATTAAATGACACATTAAATATTCAAATATTAAATAATGACAAATACATTTTTATTTAATCTTTGTAGTTTCTTGTTTATCTCCATCAATCTCCATCAGATGAACATGAGAAAGGCTTTTTATCACAGAGATCACCACCACTACACTCATCATGTGGCTTGTGAAAAGAAGCATGCTTAATCAGAGCCATTATAAGAATTTTTACTGGAAATGTCCTGAAAACATTTTTTACCTATAACTATAGAATTAGATGTAGAATTAAACTGAAAAACAACAGTCAGTGTCATTACCATCTCTGGATAACAATCACTTTGGACACAAGATGGAGACATTCTCTATTTATTTATGTATTTTTATTCTTTATTCTTTCTTTTTTGTTTTCACCTGCCTGTAGTTTGCTAGGTTATTTAAACCTTCATTTCTTGTTCTTTGCTAATTCTTTGTTGTTGACAGCACTGAGGCCATCTAGGTTTGTAATAACATCTGCATTTTCAGATCCTTTGATTGGACAGTTAAATACTGCACTAGTCAGTGTTTGCAGCCGCATCTCTAGCAAATGGCACAAACTCAAACAATAAATTAATTTGGTTGCAGATATACTTATAAGAAAAGAATCTGTCTATTCAAACCTAGCTAACTAGCTAAGCATTAATTGTTGATGATTTTAATATTTATTTTGATAATCAGGAAGACCCTCTGAGAACACCAGATGTGTCCATTTTAGATTCAGTACGAATTTGGATTAAATATACAAAATATATTCATAGTTACACAGTCTGAAGTTACTTCAGATCCTTACTTCATTTCCTTTCAAATATGTATTAGTCATAGTATCTGTACCTCTCTGTGTTACTGTGTTAAATTACATTCACATCAGCTACTGCAACAAGTTTTATCAATAATTTTCCTAATTTAATAACAATGAATAGTCCAGAATCTGACCCTATATAGCTTGATTGGGCTACTGAACATCTAGAATCAATGTTCCTACATGCTAGGTAATATATGAAAGAAAAAAAAAAAGATGTCAAACTAAATTTATTTCCTTGAGTTATAGAAAAGCTATTAGTGCTGCTAGATCAGCATATATTTCTACCCTTAGAGAAGATATTGAACATAATTCTCCATTTGTATTTAATACTGTAGCAAAAGTAACTAGAAACAGTTCATTTAAATACAGTAAATTTAATAAATAACTGTAGATTACAATAGAATTATCTCAGATCTGCAGTGACAATTCTTTGCTAATATTCAGAATTTGTCAATGAATTTCCACATCAAAATCATCAACTTGTGTACTAAATCATTTACCTTTATGTTTGTTTAATCAGACAGATAATTACGTGAGAAATCGAACGTGTTCTAAAAATAATAATTTCCAAACTATAAAAAGCATATCTTCAGCTGAAGCTGGCTTAGTGCGCAGTTCACTCCGTTGAAAACACAGTTTAATTTGATGCTAAAATATGAATGGGGAGTAAAGAGAAGTGGTTAAAAAAAAAACTTTGCCACAATATATGTTATTACAGAATAATTACATGGCCAAGTGGCTCTTTAGGCAACTATTGTGTTGCTCTGTACACAAATTTCAATCAACGTACAGTTCTCTGAGAAGAAAAAAACCAAGTTAATAAAAGACACTGATATCAGACGAGAATAGACTTTTGTACCATTGTCCTTTTTTATGTAAAGAGCCTTAAACGTTAAATATTTATTTATTTATTTACTTATTTTTTCATTTATTTGTTCTGACTTGTCCTTCAAGGGCAATATAAGGTCTGTTCATAGCATGACTTAAGTTCATTTTGAACAGTTTAGCTTTTGTGTTGCAACTTCCTTAACTGACACCCAGGACTGTAATAAGGAAACTTTCTCTGATTGTGCGCACACACACACACACACACACACACACACACACACACACACACACACACACACACACACACACACACACACACACATATTTATTTCCTCCCCAACAGACAGACAGTACGTCAGAGTTTTATATAGGTCTTGTATAGATGAAAGATGTCTGACTGTGTGTATGCTGATCCGCTTTGCCCTGAGGAGCTGGAGAGAGGAGAGAAGGTAGAGAGGGTGGTGGATATCTATGACAGTGTTGATGTGGTTAGAGTTCATGACTCTGATGCAGAAACAGAGGATCCTGACACAAAGAGGAACCTTCAAGATCATCACACAGGTTTTAATAATGTCACTTTTGATCTATTTTTGATAGTTCTTTTGTAAATTCAGTATTATTAGTGGGTTATTATCAGTAGAAAGCCATCTTTTGCTGAAGAGCACCTATGCTTGTTGTGAGCAGTGCTATTTATTTCACAACTATTCTATAGGAACAAAGGACACCTACAGAATATAGCATTTTATGAATGTTTGTATCCATATCACCCACAACCCTTTCTTTAAAGGAAACACTACATGGTGCAGATGTTACAGTGTGACTGTGGTGTGTTTGGTGGTGCTGTGTGTTCTCCTACTGACTGCCATCACAGTGCTGTGGATCAAATTTAACAATGTAAATACAGAAAACAGCCAGCTACATTCAAGATTCACCAATCTGACTATTCAAAGAGATATGTTACAAAGGGATACAACTGAAATCCAGAGGCTTTCCGAATTAGGTATGTGATATAATATACTCCAAAACTGCCGCATATGTGAATTTAGATAATGATTATACAGTTTTCAAAAAATAAAGAAAAATTTACTTTTATTAATTTTCTGGAAAACTGTGTAGATTAACGTTAATATTTATACTGCTGCTTTGTAGATTTGTATTTTTTATATAGTTTCACAATATATATAATATAGTTAACACTAACGTTATCACTAACGGCTGGAACCAAATTCCTTGTGTGTGTCAACACACTTGGCCAATAAACCTGATTCTGAGTCTGAATATGTGTCTGGTCAAAAAGTACAATTCACACACATTCCAGGACACTCAGTTACCAGGTTACTCATTTAAATAAATCTAAAATAATTGCTCAGCTCCCCTCTTTGTACACCTGACTTTAACAAGCAGTTTGATTTTGATTGCTATATTGTTTTTAGACCTGGTTCTCTTTCTAATTCTTAATACTCTTGTCTATCTTGGACTGTTGATTTTGTTGATTTCCCAGTAAGAACATGGCCTTCAAATATGACCACCACACACAATGATTCCCACACAATTCAGCACTCTCAGTCACCAAGTTACTGATTGAACACACCTGTATATAAGGATTCAGATTCATTCACATAAACACAAGTAAAAGATTTGTCATAAATATTGAGCTACAGGTAGCCAAGGAGGGGAATTTTGTTGGTACGCCTCAAAGTCATCAAGATGTGGGACAAAATATTTCTATCTGCTTCAGCCTATAATGATTCAGCCCTTTATTTCACAAGGATGGAGATTCTACAGTTCTAGTCTTTACTACATTTCTGCTGAGAAGAAGGACTGGAATCAGAGCAGAGATGGCTGCAGAGAGAAAGGAGCAGACTTGTTGATCATAAACAGCCAAGAGGAACAAGTAAAACAAACTCGCAATTATAAGGAACAATCTTAATGATTCTTTATTAAAGCATTATCTGTGTGAGGCTGCTTTGAGGCAATGCCCATTGTTAAATACTATAGAGATAAAAAATGTACTGAATTGGATGTTGATGATCATTTTATTTTGTGCTCTCAATCACAGGAGTTTATTAGACACATGCATGGCAGTGCTGCTTGGGTTGGTCTAAGTGACAGAGACACAGAAGGCGAATGGAAATGGGTGGATGGTACACCACTGACCACTGCGTAAGAAATCTTTTAACTAAAATCTGTTTATCATGCAGTTACCAACACTTTAACCTTCTTTAAGCAAAACAGTTGGTCCTCTGATTCTGTCTTTCAGGTACTGGAATAAAGGAGAGCCCAACAGTAATGGAGATGAGGACTGTGCTGTAATGAGCTATGTGAATAATCCTGTAGAAAACTGGGCTGACTTTCACTGTAACAATAAATTTACCTGGATTTGTGAAAGGAGAATTTTTTCTTAACATGAAAATGAATGTAGTCTGTATTTTATATATATATATAAAATTATTATTATTTTTTTCTTTTGCATTTTTTATCTTCTTGTACTCATGATACATAAACATCTAAATAACAATTTCTGTTACCACACGTATATATGTGAACCTGAATTTAACTGTTCCTCCTTAAAGATGAAGCTTCTCAGACTAAATCTGTAATAGTCAAATCTGCTATTTTAATTAAGCTTTTCTGTTTTTTTAGAATGCATTTAATTGATTATTTTGGTTTATCAGACACTGTGATATGACTTGCCAAAGGTGAATAAAAGCTGTAAATAAAATTCTTCCTCTTAGATGTTTGTACTGTTTCTCTGTGTGCACTGATCTTTTTTTGTGGTTTAAAATGGTTTAGTAGTCTGAAATTTACCAACTGGTCTCAAATATGGCAGCTGAGATCATTGAATTTCCAATTTTGAGATAATAAAAAAAAACAAATGTCACTCTTGAAATCTATATTGTTACATTTTAAAACTATATACTTTAGTTTAATTTATATATAATTGTTGATAATATAAATTTTTGTAGTATTTAATTTTTCTTATAACACATTTAGCGATGCATTTGCATGTTGTGAAACAGCCACAAAACAACTTGCTTCCTGTTCTACAAGTTGTAAAACTTATACTGTAAAATCTTACCATCACTTACATAAACGGTTGTTTCCCCACCAGTCTCTCTATTTTTCATGAATGGATGTGGCTTTAACATGGAATGAACTACACCCGATGATGTGATGAATATTTATTTGTTGCGCAACAGCAATTTAAAGATTTACAAATACATGCTAAAAGCAGGTAACAAAATAATTACAGACTTGATGCAATGAGGATTTTTCTGAAACAGATCTACACAGAAATGTCAATTTAATTAACAGCTTTTAGAAAAATGTCTTCTCACAGATCCAAATAAACTTAGATTTGCAGGGATAATCAGCCCAGGTCCTGACAGGATCAGACCCTTCACCTGTTATAACACAGTGCTCATCTTTATCATTGGGTTCTCCACTGAACCAATACCTGCAGGAGAGAATCAGAGAAAATGTGTTTAAGTCATTGACTTAAAATAATAATGAGAAAATATTAGTGATTTTCAGTTGTGTATCATCCACCCACTTCCACTCGCCCTCTCTGTCTCTGTCATTCAGACCAATCCAAGATTTTCTGCTTGTCCATAATATATTTATGAAATCCTGTCATGGTTGTAGTAAAATATAATAATAAATGAGTATCTCTCTATCTCTCTCTCTCTCTCTCTCTCTCTCTCTCTCTCTCTCTCTCTCTCTCTCTCTCTCTTTCTCTCTCTCTCTCACACACACACACACACACACACATGCACACAAAAAACCCTCACCTGTTCCTCTCTGCTGTTTATGATCACCAGCTCTGCTCCTCTCTCTCTGCAGGCCTGCCTGCTCTCAGTCCAGCTCTTCTTCTCAGTCGAGATTTTGTAAATACTAGAACTGAACAAAAATCCAGCCTGGATCCAGATAATTTAAATAGAAAATGTTTTTTTTTAATTATTATTATTATTAATGAAACACGAACTAAAAAAATAAACTACAGTCCGTCTGGCTGTAAAAGATTTTGCCTCATCACTTTCTTTATTACAGCATGCCTCCACATGTGTAAGCCCTTTTTTTCAGACCAGTTTGCCAAACATGTAAGACTGCTTTAGAAGCACCTATCTATACATTAATGAAGAACATCTCCAAATCCTTAATTGTTTAGAATAACAAGAATTGTATCAAAAAGATTGCATAATTTGACAAATTTGGAAATAAATCCTTGGGTATATTAAGAATTATTAAAGTAAAATTATTGTGAAACTTTTGCAGTATCAAGTATTACTCACCCAGCTGAATAAACTTCTGTAGTTCCTCTTTATGTTTCTTTAACTGGTCTCTCTCTGCAGTCAGGATGTTGAGTTTGATCCACAGCACTGTGACAGCAGTCATCAGGAGAACAAACAGCAGTAACACACACACTACAGTCAGGGTGTAACAGATATTCACTGTACAGTTGATTCCTGTAACCAGAAAGAAATAGGTTAATGTAATATTTGAACAACAGAGTTGTAGCTTCTTATGAAAATGGGCAAATTAATATATATTGAATATTTGTAATCCAGGCAAGTAGTGATATTCAGAGCTTAACATTTATGAAACATATAAAAGTTGTAACAAAAAGGTAAAATACAGTCTAAAAAGGAACAACATAAATACAATTATTTATATTTAACAACTTTGTTGTTTAGTCGCAGACAAAAAGGTCAAATTTACAGCGTAAACACAATTATTTGAAACGCTGATTAAAAGTAAGTTGTTTGTCCCCTTCTACACGATAAAAGACTTCTCCAGCCATGGAGACTGAGGCAAGGAAACTCCCTTAGATGTTATGAGGAAGAAACCTTAAGAGGAACCAGACTCAAAAGGGAAACCCATCCTCATTTGGGTGACATCAAGTGTTTGATCATAAATCTTTCAACAATACAGAACACTGGAGAGTGAGAACTAACATGATTACTGGAGTATAAGATTATAAGTAAATGTTTATTCAACAGTCTTTGGTATAAGTGGTTTCAGGAATTTAATCTTCCAAAAAAAACAACAGGTCATGTGTGGTTTAAAGGTTTTGAGGTGTGGTCTTGAAGAGATTCTGCCTCTTATAGTTAACTTTTAATACAGTGACCATAGAGTATAACTAAATCAAGCCAGCTTTTTAAAATTGTATTTAAATAATAATTTATATTTACCTTATTCTGTGATTGAAAAATACTAATTCGTTTACCTGGGCCTTGGGTTTTTAGGTTACTGTTTGTATCAGCATCCTCTCTCTCCGATCCATAACCACCTGCAGTTTTGTAGATGACCACCGTAATTACCTCTTTATCTCCTCTCTTCCCCTCTTCCTCCATGCAGTTAACATTAGAAGCACATTGAAACATTTTTAAACTATAAAACCCTGACAAAAACACGTGCCGCTCTACGTGTGAGGATACGACTGTACAACTCGAGTGTCCTGTATAAATTAATGTGCTGCTGATAGAAAAGGAAGTGAGACAGAGGTTATCTGTGGTTAATGTATGAAGATGATCGAGCTGCAGGTTTCATTCTGTACTTTATAAACCCTTAAAATGCTGCATTTTCTGCCAATGAAAACGAACAATATTCTACTTTAATTATATGTTACTTGGGTTTATTAGTGTTTTTTCTCTTTGGACACATTAATTAGACCTTTTACCTTTGGCTTCTTTATCAGATTGGATTTGGTTATATACATTTATATTAAACTTACCAAAAAATGTAGACTTAACTAAAAGTTTTAGTTTTGCAGACTAAAACTTTAAGCATCTTGAGTCTTTCAAATATGCTCAGTGACCCAGCTATTGAATAAAAAAAAATTACTAAAACTGTGCAAAGCAAGTAAACAGTAAATGCATTGCTTTTCTATTTATACACCTGAAATGACTAATGCCGTTATATCTGTGACTGTCTTTTAACATTTACTTGTTTTGTTGCATAGCTTCTTACTTATTATTTTGTATTTGTCAACTCATATCTCATTAAAAACATCTTTGCTGCACTTGCATCTGTCTGTATTTACAAGAAAATATACTTTACTCGAAACATGGTTGCAGCAGAAGTCCAGACTGGCATCAAGCCCTCACAGCTCATCAGCAAATCATGTGTGATCAGTTGACCTGGGCACTAATCCAGTTCCTTCCATTGAGCAGTGTTTTACATTGTGAGAGGTTCCTACTTCAATGCTCACTGTACTTTACCTACTGTGAGTAAAAGAGATGGACTACCGAAGCAAATTAATCAAAATTCAGCTATGAAAATATACATACAACTAAATAAAATATCAAACGACACTGTGTAGTTTAAGTTAGTGAGCCGTTACATCACCTAAACATGATTATTCCTCCATATGGTATAAAGAGCTTGAAATCTACACTTTTAATAACTAAGGAAGAAACATTAAGGACTAGGGATGCATAATCCAGATAATCCTTCAGTTACAGAGATAAATATACAGCCATATAATAAATAGTCTTTTATCAACCAAATATTTATATTATTTATTTATTGATTTAAAGATGGGTAGAAATTTGGACTTACACATTCTACAACTTTTTGTACCAAAATACATGACCTGACTTCCTACTGGAATATAACATACTGTATTCTGCTTCGGATTTATTTGTTAGTGGAATAAAACCCACTCATGATTTTATTTCATTGTTTATTTTTTTTTTCTTTATATGCTGTGTTTTCACTGTGTGTAATCGGTACATTGTGTTGCATTCTCATTATAAGCACAATATGCGCCCTCTGGCGGGATAGATTGAAAATGACTACTTGAAAATAACTACTCCCCTTGTTTTTTATGTTAATTTATTTTAATTGTTTAATACTTTATATTACTTTTATTTCTGCATTACTACTTTCAACAAAAAATACAATCAAATTATTAAAAAACGAACATAAACATCTACAGAAAATTAATTCGCTTGGTGTCGCATTCTCAATATAAACACAATGTGCGCCCTCTACTAGCGGTGGGGAGAGAACAACTCTTCTTCGCGCACTTTATCGGTTTTATATTCTCAATGTAAACACAACATGCGCCCTCTAGCGGTGGGGAGAGAACAACTCTTCTTCGCGCACTTTATCGGTGTTATATTCTCAATGTAAACACAACATGCGCCCTCTAGCGGTGGGGAGAGAACAACTCTTCTTCGCGCACTTTATCGGTTATATTCTCAATGTAAACACAACATGCGCCCTCTAGCGGTGTTAAGATTTATTTTATTTCGTGCACATCGGTATCGCATTCAGAGGTGGCGAAAGTACACACATTTTCCACTCAAGTAGAAGTACAGATACTCATGTTTTAAAAGATTCTGGTTAAAGTTGAAGTTAGCGACCTGCACACCCGCGAGACACAACGCAAACGAGTGCGTATAAAATGTTATGTATCTATGTGTAAAATAAAATAAAACGACAGAGGCAACATGTCTTAAGTGCAGGACAGGAGAATCAGAGTGATTATCCATATTTCATGATTTTGTGCATTTTCACTCTACAGTCTATGTAAGATCTACTAGATTATCATCTACTAGCAATTGTGTTGTTCATTTTCGTCATTCTGCATTTGGGCATCATCTTTCTCAGTAAAGGCTACTATTTACTGGAACAGTCGACCAGAAGACGTGTACAGAAGGATGGTTAAAAATTACAGGAAATCGGTTAATGGGCTGAAAACGCGCATTGAGAAGAAAAAAATATTGACATTTTACCAAATAGATTAAAACTAAAGTAACGAGCCTGTAGCGGACCCCAACCTAATAACGACTAAACTTTACAGATGGTCTCAAAGACGTTTTATTAAACCATGGCAACTTCAGTAGATCACCGTAAGAGCTTATGCCCTTTAGGGGGGTGCTAATCAAAATATACAACTATAACTGTAACAAAGCTGATGAACCGTGCGATTATGCATACATACAGCCGTAATCCGTGCCCGTAATGCCTTGCGCGCTGCCGCTCTTCAAAATAAGAGTCCCGTATATGTACAAAAGGTAAACAATATAATATAACGTCAAAACTCAGAACCTGCCAAAATATTATTTAACAAATTAAATCAAACAAAGAAAACATTCAGATGTGTCTGCTACAGAGCCTGTTTAAAAAAATTATAATACGTAAAAAGTTGTCCGAAAAATAAATAGTGAAGTAAAAATCTATTTAAGTACAATAACAAAGTATTTGTACTTCATTGCGTCCCATTTCTGGTCGCATTCTCAACATAAACATAATATGCGCCCTCTAGCGGTGTGGAGAGAGAAAACGCCTTCTTCGAACCCGCCATCGGTGTCGTATTCCCAACTTAAACACAACCTGCGCCTTCTAGTGGTGTGGAGAAAAATTTCTTGACGCATTACATTGGTGTCGCATTCTCAACATAAACACTATCGCCCTCTCGTGGTGTGCATTGAAAATGACTACTTCCCGTATCCCACTTTTCTTTTTAATAGAAAATTCCTTTAACTTATTTGATTAAATGTATTTTAATTACCACCATAAACAGAAACAATACAATAAAAAAATATTAATTCAAACAATACAAATGTAATAAAACAGTGCCACAGACGGCAATACATCAAAACGAAAATAAATATAAATTATATACGAAAGAAAAATTGTACTTTTTTTATGAAACGCCATACATGCTTTCAAAGTTATAAGATCCAATTGCACTTTTATTTTTATGAATTTAATACATTCCCATCAAAATTAACAACTGCAAATGATCTGCCTTACCGACTGTATATCTATTTTATGATCACTGGAGTGCAATATTGTCAGATCCACGCAGCTGTAAAACAATATTCATTTTCTTCTTAATGTTACATATAATCCAAAATATTTTTGTAATGAAAAAAAAAAAAAACCTAAACAAAACAAAAAAAACAGTAATGCAGCTTCACATCCATGACGTCCTGGACAATTGCTGGGCCGATTCATGATCACGTCTGTCACATTTCCAAATCCTCCAATGTCTCCTGCAACATCGAAGAGAATCAATGAGTTCCTGAGAGTTCAGCCAAAGACCTTAAAGTGGAAACAAATGACCAAAAAAGCTATAAATAA
Organism: Silurus lanzhouensis; assembly: GCA_039877035.1. NCBI lineage: Eukaryota > Metazoa > Chordata > Actinopteri > Siluriformes > Siluridae > Silurus > Silurus lanzhouensis. Next base: position 1,933,241 of record JBCEWE010000127.1, on the reverse strand, counting down.
GGGAGCCACTCAGTCACAACGCTTCACTGACAAGCCAAAACTACACCCCTGTGGATATCTTCTCCCTAACTATCCACTGCAGAGCCCAGCAAGTACAAACATTAAAAGAAACTGTACCTGTGTATTGAGCTTAAAAGTTTCTCTTTGCTCTTCATTGTTTTTGTGAAGTTTTAGAATCTAAACTCCTTCAGATGTCTGTTATATATTTTTCTTTCCTTAATAATTATTACATCTGCAGCAGCAGCACAAGACATCTCTTTAAAAAAATCACAAAAATGAAGAAACTGTGGAATTAACATCAATCTGTGTAATACGGCTCTATGATATTGTAGGCAATTCTTAAAATAAAAAAAATAAAAAACAGATGTATGAAAGGGAAGTAACTACTGCATGGCATAATTAGTGGGGACTCACCAGCAGAACTGAGATTAAGCAAAGATTACAAGAATTTGCAATGTCACGGCATTGAAATTCATGTCCTGTGCTGCTGTTATATGAAATCACTGCAGTGTTAAAAAGAAGAAAAGAAAAAACATTCTACTCTTTTCATTTCAAGTTTTTTTTGCATGCTTTTTGTAAGTTTTTGTAGTTATATTATTACAAGAATGAATTAAGAATGAAATTGATGTTTCCTGCTCAAAATGGAGTTTACTGTTACGACAATAAAGTTCACTATTTACCGTTCTTCACACATCCTGAAGTGTCTGTATTTATGGATTAGCTTTAAGAATGAAGAATGATTCTTTAAACATTACACATTCACAATATAAATTACCATTAAAACAATATATTTATTCATTCATTTATTCAGTTCTATTTATGCTCGATGACTTCCTTATTTAACAGCATTGTGTAATTTTGACTTTCCTATTCAGCAAATGCAACAGTTGACTCATGTCATTACAGCTTACACACATACACAAAGTGGTGGTTGATAAATGAAGACTGAACCACTGTACTTAAATGTTTCAGACCCTCAGATATTAGAAATGTCTGAGCTATTTTCTGACTATGTGAACTACACTCAGATAAGAGGAGAGCGCATAGAGAAGGTGGTTGAAATCTATGACAGTGCAGATGCTGCTAGTGGTCATGATGTTTTAGATGAGACAGAAGCCACCAACGTACAGAAAAGCGTACCAACTGTACACACAGGTATGCAGAATTTCAATGTTTTTTTTAATTTTTTTTATTGTGATTAGTAAGATATAAATCATTTGAGTTCTTAGTGTGTGGTATATGTAAATATGGGACATCACAGCTTTCACCAGACCCAGAATATGATTTTAATATGGAGCAAGGCTCTGTCTTTGCTCTTAGAACAGACTTAATTATTCACTTGGTGGACTCCACATTCTGTTAAGATTCCATGTTGACGTGACTGCATGATATAAGGTTTTTAAATTAACACCCCAAATGTGCTTTATGAGGTTCTGTTGATTGGCTACGCCACTGTATTATAATCAATTCAATGCCATCTTGATTGAATCAGTTTGAACGGAGCTCTGCAACATAGAACATTATGGTGCTGCTGATTTTAAGATGAGTAAAAAGTTGCCATAAAGGGATGCATGTGATCAGCAACAACGCTTAGATTAATCATGGAAATCAAACAAAACTCAAATGTAACTAAGGGCTCAGATGTGTTCCACTGCCACCACCAGCCTGTAGTGTTAACACATAAGTTAATGCTGGTAATGCAACATTTTAACACAATTTTACAATCATTTATCAGACCAGGTTGTATTTTTCTACTGTTTTAGTAAACTTAAGGTTTAGTGAGTATAATTTACATCATCATTATTGCAGGTAAAATCCTCGATATTTAATGGTAGTGTTAAGCATAAGCCAAAAGCTGCTTTACCCCACACAATCCTCATTCTAATTTTCCTATTAAAGAGACAAGCAGTTCATTGCTTGTAGGTTTAAATGCAATGATCTTAAAATACATAATGCAATTCAGTGCTTAACAGCAGCTGGTCTAAGATGACAGAAAAATCCCAGAATGTGTTTGTCAGGTCATTGCCTATTTTAGACCCCATTTACAACAATACAGCCTCCAAAAATGGCCACCAAAGATTCCAACACTCACTATCACATTCACAATCATGAAGCTATTATTCATTACCAAACTGTTACATATTGTTAGATATTTTGATGCTGAACTCTTTTTGTCTCACATTCTTGATTTGTGCCTGACTCTAGATATTCTATTTGTTCAATGCCTGACCTTACTGCCTATTCTGTTTTTATTGTGTTAATTCATCTCTAGGATACACTGCATGGAGCAGAAGCTACAGACTGACTGCAGTGTGTGTGCTGTTGCTGTGTGTTCTTCTACTGATTGCAATCACAGTGCTGTGGGTCAAATACAGCAACCTGAATACAGAAGACAGACAGCTACAGACCAAGTACAACACTCTGACTCTAGAGAGAGACCAGTACCAGCAAGAGATCTCTGAAATGAATGGTCTGATTGGAAAACTCGGTAGGTGAATACTATGCTTATGTAAAACGGTAAAAACTCATCTCTACACCAAAAACTGTTTCATTAAAAAAAAATTTCTTGGCGAGATGCTGCAGGTACAGAGGATATAACAAACAAATAAATAAATATTCTTACTTAGTCTTTGCCATGTGGTTGCTCTTGAATTTTGTCTGGTTTTTTTTAGTGTAATGCTTTTTTAATAACATGAAACCTTTTCTTATGTTAAAAATTACTCTCTTGTTTATGGTGTATTCACACTAATTATAAGAGATTATTAGATTATTATTAGGGTTGGAAAGTAATATTGAATAAATTGAAGTGTATGTCATAATGACACATAAACTAACAAAAAAGGAAACAAGCCTAAATGACATGGCAAAACATTTCCTGTTCAAAATGCAATTTATTCCCCCAAAAAACTGTTAAAAAAATTTTATTGATGTGATAGACTATTTATTTTAACTTATAGTGTCTTGCCTTGATTTACACTAGATAAAGTTACATAATCTGTTTATACTCTTGAAATGAAGCAAAATGACTTAATAATAGTGCTGTTGAATCAATATGTTAATAAATTAATATATTTTTATTTGAATTCTCCAAACAAGGATGGACATTTTTCAGCTCGAGTGTATATCGCAAGTGTACTAAACAGAAGACCTGGAATGAGAGCAGACAGGAGTGCCAAAGAAAAGGAGCAGACCTTGTGATTATAAACAGTACAGCAGAACAGGTGAGTGAGTGAGTGAGTGAGTGAGAGAGAAAGAGAGAGAGAGAGTACAAATGAAGATCTATATTCATATTGTGCTATTACAATTACAGGAGTTCATAGGTAAATATTTTGGAGGTACTGAATTTTGGATTGGTCTGACTGACTCAGACAGAGAGAGGGAATTTAAATGGGTAGACGGTACACCAGTGACCACTGAGTAAGAGATCATAAAACTACAATTTACACATGATGCAGTTATCTCAGTCTAATGAAATAATAGACATTCCGACTCTCTTTGTGTTTTTAGGTTCTGGTGGAATGGAGAACCCAATGATTATGGACAAAGAGAGGACTGTGTTGTAACAGGCTTCAGAAATGCTATGAATAACATGTCCACCTGGGCTGATGTTCCCTGTAACTACCATGCATTTGGGATTTGTGAGATGAAATTACTGGATGAAAGACATGAGGGCCAAAAAAACTGACATGGAACAATTTGGAATTGAAAACTTGGTGACGCTTGGAGTCTGTGCTTTTTGTCCATTTAATCTCACAAACACAATTTCTCTTGTAGTTTGAATGGTGAATGTTGTTGTTTTATTGTGTTTCTGGTATTATTTTTTTTACCAGTAGCAAAAAGTGTACAGATTACATGACCATATCATGCAAATTTCAAGTCTGCTTTTGACACAAATGAGAGTGTTTATTGTGTTTTTGTATTTACAATGGATTATTTGGTATCAAGGGCCTACCAGTGGCAGCTTAGTAATGTGGGGATTTGAACCCACAACCATCCAATCAGTAGGCCAGGATCTTATCTACTGAGCTACCACTTACCTTAAACAGTAATGCACACACCAACAGGGGTGGCAAAAATACACACATCCTTTACTTAAGTAGAAGTACAGATACTCATGTTTTAAAATACTCATTTTACTTTTTTACTCAAGTGAAAGTAAAGAAGTCTTGGCCCTGACATGTACTTTAGTAAAAAGTAGTTATTACGTTTACCTGTTTTAGCTGTTAACTGGACCTCATATATAATATTAATATTAGATAGATAGATAGATAGATAGATAGATAGATAGATAGATAGATAGATAGATAGATAGATAGATAGATAGATATGTAAGCATATGTACAGTAAATAAATATAAAGGCTACAGCAGTGCATAGATGTGTGGACATCATTAAGAAGTACAGATAGATGTTTTAAGGCTATGGCATTAAAGAGGAAATGTGCAGGAGTGGAAGGCTATAATATTATGGCATTTAAGAAATGTGCAAGCTGCATAAACGATATATATATATATATATATATATATATATATATATATATATATATATATATATATATATAAAATGTACATTGTATGTATAATTGTACAGAGGTTATCAATCAAATATTTAATCGCAACTTAATCACACATTTCTATCTGTTCTAAATGTACCATATATTAATACTTCCTGTTTTTAATACTTTCAGCAACATGAACATGTAGAAATGTGGATGCAATATAGAGCAAGAAAAAAAAAACCTTGTAAATGTTTTAAAGTAATAATGGTGGTTTAAACTACGTAAATCATCAGGACACAATACCAAACGGAACCTTTGCTATGTTTCCACACGGACAGTTAATGAGGTGATACTGGAGAAACTGCACCTCTTCAAGTCAAGAAGCTTTTATCATAATCATAGACATTTTACAGATTTGAATGATGTATTGTTCTTATCTGTTCGATCAATAAAGACAGTATTTTAAAAACAAAACGCCACCCAGAGGGTTAATTGTGTAAAACATGGCAGATTTGGTGTTTGATTTGAGACTTGGCACATAAATAAAACAAATGATTACTAATAAAAAATATTTTTTGGTGGAGTTTATTTATTTATTTTATATCTAAGTAAATAAAGGACGTCATGAATAAATGTGTATATATATATATATATATATATATATATATATATATATATTAATACAAAACGAATTAAAAATGTTGTTATCTAATGAATGTGTCAAGGCTGAACATCCACATAAAGAACACAAGCAGAGAAAAGATGATGATGATGATGATGATCAGGTGATCAGGAATGTCACTGACTCACTCTGTCTCATCCACTTTAGCTTTATTTCTTGTTGTTTTCTACCTGCTCATTCTTAACTTCGTAAACTAGTCTACATCTGTGGTGAGTGAGAGTCAGGACATTATACACCAGTGGATTGAAAAAGACACGCAATGACAGGAAATTGGTTGGCGGGCTGAAAATCACCACACAGTAAAAAAAAAAAAAAAAAATGTATATTTCAACAAATCAATGGATTAAAACTAAAGTAACAAACCGGTTTTAAAAATGTAATGAGTAAAAGTAAAAAGTTGTCTCTAAAATAAATAGTGGAGTAAAGTACTGATACATAAAAAAAAATCTACTTAAATACAGTAATGAAGTATTTGTTACTTCCCACCTCTGCACACCAATAAGTGAAAGCTCACTGAATAAAACATTGTGCTTCATTAAATAAGGTGAACTGTGTTTACATCTGCATTTGTGCATTGTTTTCTTAATACAAAGCACAAAAAGCATGCTTTCTGCTCTTCCAATTTCATTGACTCCAGCTGAAGTATAGAAAGCTCTTGTGCTTCCCTCTATTTCATGTTAAAAAGGAAATATGCTAGTCTACATAGACTATATTGAAAAAAGTATTGGGACATCTGACTTTTTCAATCCATATGTGGGTTTTCCTAAAAATTTTACCACAAAGCTGGAGGCATACAATTGTAGAGGGGGTGTCTTAGGATGCAGTAGCATAAAAACTTTCTCTTAACTTGAACTAGTGGACCCAAACCTATTTCAGCATGACAACGCCCCTGTGCACAAAGCCAGCTCAATGAAGATACAGTATGCTTTACATGAGATGGAGAGGAAGATCTTTAGTCGCCTGCTATGGTTGTCTGACATCACTGCACCGACACGTGACTTTACAAACAATTCAAAATCAAGTGAAAACTTTTTCCCAGAAGAGTGTAATTTAATAATAAAAGCAAATGGGGACTAAATGTGGAATCTAATGTTTACCACCCACTATAACTTTTGTCCTTTACCATCTAAATCAGATGGTTGATGTGTGTCTTTACTAAAGAGATATTATCTATAAAATAAATATTATGAAAAATTAGTGCGATTATAATGTGTATTCATTGTACAAACAATATATAGGCCCCAAACACAATCCAAATCTTTGTTTATAGACAGAATATCAGGCATTAGAATTTTTGACAAAACCAGAATAGACAATGAGACCCAAACAGCACATGCACAAACACACATATACTCACAATCAGAAAAAGAATAATAAGAAGATGCATTTCAAATGTAACAAAAAATGCCCTCTGGTGGTCTGGGGGAATGATATCAGATGTTTAAACTGTCACTTTATGCTGCTGTGAGCATGGTATGAGCACCACCAGGAACTCTGTCAGTATTCCTCTTTACCATTTACTGCAGACTTTCACTACCGGTTAAATATCTGCCATAATGGAAAATGTGCTGATGACTAAAAAATTTTACATCATTAGATGCACACAGATATCTCAGAAGTGTTAAAACTGTAGGATCTCTGTCACTTTGCATCACTTTGATTGTGAAAGATATGATTAACTGGTATTGCTATAAAAAGGGAAACCACTATTGCATGATGGCAAGTCCCCAGCAGAAGTGAGTTTAAGCAATAACTGCATCCATGTCTTGTGTTACATTTAAGCGTAAAGAAAAGTATTTAATGAAATCCTTACTTCATTATAAATAGATTTCCATCAGACTTTAAATTGTGGTTATGGACATTTTTGCTGATATAGGGCATAGAGCCCTGGGGTGCAGTCAGCATTCAATTAATCCCAAAGATGTTTAATAGGATTGGAGTCAGAGTCTTTAGCAGGCCACTCAAACCCATGTAAAGCATATATTCAAGCAACCACAACCTATACAGCTATGTACTGTACTATATAGTGTATATGTTATAGTCACCCCAGTCTTCTAGTAATATTAGAAACAGGTTCAGGTTTTGGGATGACTTTAACAAATGAGAACATACGCCCAATACCATGCATAAACATTTCATTCACATTTACAGAGTATTTAAAATATGTTCAGGGATGTCCATTTTTTATTCAAAGTTTTTTTGGCTTTTATTAAAATACTTATGTTTGATATTTACATTGCATACCAATAGTGGTTAATTTTGCTGGTGCCTGCTAACTTCCTCTTTGCACATTAGTGATTTCCTTATTTAACAACTGACCTGTGTCATTACAGAGTGCGTACACAAAAGTGGTGAAAATTATTGATTACAGGCTGAGACACTGTAGTTCAGTGTTTCAGAGAACTGAGATGTCTGATCTAGATCAGAATTATGTGAACTTTGCTGAGAAGAGAGGAAAGCACATAGAGAGGGTAGTGGAAATCTATGCCAATGTAGATGCTGTTAGAGGTCAGGACCTTAAAGAAGTAACAGAAGACATCAATGTGAAGAAAAACCTACAGACCAAACACACAGGTATGTGCTTTAAAAAAAACATAGATTGCATAATAGTGATACATGAAGGAATATAACCCTTAAAAAACAGTAAATCACAAAATGACAAATGATGGAGGAGCAGCAACACACTAACACATCTAACAGTGAATTGATCAAGGGAATGCTCTCATTTAACAAAAAAAAAAACGTCTTACCACTATGCTGAGGTGATTTTTAGGAGAGCAATTCAGCATAAGTTAGTTTTAATGTTAAATGTTAAAGCAAGTTAGATATACTGTTTATACTGTAAAATAACATATGCTAACAGAATCTTAAAAATTCTGAAAATAATGTTTGGTAATTGTTTTTAATTGATTCAATAATGCAGCTAGAATAAACAGTACATGTTATATAAACATATATAAACGTGCACTGGTTCATTTTGCAGCATTATTGAATCAATTAAAAACACTTATCAAACATTATTTTCAGGATTTTTAAGATTCAGCTTGCATATATTCTTTTACAGTATATACAGTATATCTAACTTACTATATCTAACGTACTTTTTTTGTTTGTATGAACTGCCACTTTCTGGTGAAATGACCAGAAAAAGCAGAGGTTCTGATGTCCTCAAAGGTTTTAATTTGCCATTTAAAAAGAGGAAGAAAAGTGGAATAGGGAAACAGACAACCATGTAATCACATTTTCTATACGGTCAAATATAGGTCATAATTTGAGTCAGAATGTCATACACTTACTGGCAACCTTATTAGGAACAAATATTGTTTGCTTTCATTTACTTTCAGATCTGCCTAAATCTTTCCACAAAGGTGATTACTTTCAGATTCTGATCCATATGCTTTGTGATATTTGCTCCGGTGTAAGCTGTTATGGTTGTTGCAGTATATCCTAGCACTTCATTTTTTTTTTTTATTTTTTTTTTTTTATAATGGCATGTTTTAGATCTGCATAATGCAATGCAAAGCAAAACTCTTCAGGAGCTGATTTAGTGGTATTAATGGTATTAATGATTCAATGAAAACTGATTCAAAGCCAGCATGACCCTGAAAGTGTTCATGTGTATATGATTGATTGAGCACACAGAAGAGACTTTTTTATTAATTGTAAGGCTTTTTTTTTTTATCAAATAAATGTTATGTTATGTAGAGTTTTATTGGCATTTAACTTGTTTTCTGCTGCTGCATGAAATTTCTGCACTTGTCAAAAGGTCTGAGCTGTAAGATAAAAGCATTTATCGAATGCTGTCTAAAGACAATTCAAATACTTTTTTTTAGGGAATATAAGACTAAAATAATTGTGTATCTGTGTCTGTTTATCTTGAGCAGGTGGCACTGCTTGGGGCAGATGTTGCAGCCTGACTGCAGTAAGTGTGCTGTTGCTGCTGCTGTGTGTTCTCTTGCTGACTGTCATCACAGTGCTGTTGTTGAAAAACAATAAACTGGACACAGAAAAGAACCAGTTCCAGTCCAGCTACAACACCATGAATACAGAGAGAGAGCGTTTACAGACCAGTTATGACAAAATGAGACTTCAGATAAACCAGTTACAATTTCAGAAAGACCAGCTACTGCTGCAAAGAGATCAGTTCGAGCAGCAGAAATCAAGCCTGAAAAACATGCTTTTAAAGCTCGGTAAGTAAATATTACTGTACATTTTTTATTATTATATATTTACAAAAGTATTGGGTCACCTGTGGTTCCTTTACAAACTGTTACCACAAAGCTGGAGGCACTCAATTTTATAGTAAGTCTTTAGATGCGCTATAATAAAATTTAGCATTCACTTAAACTTGGAAACCCAAACCTGTTCCAGCATGGTGATGCCCATGTGCACAAAGTGAGCTCCTTGAAGATCTGGTTTACATGCTTTGGAGAGGAAGATCTTGAGTGGCCTGTTATAGAGCTCTGATCTCATCTAATCCTTACTGAACACCTTTGGGATGAATGTGAACACTGACTGCACCCCAGGTCTCCTCACCTGCATCAGTAGCTGCCCTTTGTAAAACCCTTGTGGCTGATGAACGAAAATATCCATAAGCACACTCCAAAATCTAGTGGAGCATCTTCCCTGAAGAGTGGAGAGAATTATAATAGCAAATTGGGACTAAATGTGAAATGCAATGCTCAAAAATTACATACCATACTTATGACCAGGTGACCCAATTCTACCAATACTATACCCAACTACTCTTATCCAACTGGTCAATGATGTAAAATGCTAAAATCTCTTTTTAAAGTATTAATAATAATTCTTACTGGTATTATTCTAATGGGTTTTATCTGATTTGGATGAAAAAAAAATATTTTATGCAAATGAAAAAAAAACTGCAGATGAAATTAAATAAGTATAATTCATTAAGTATAATTAATGTGGCGCCCCCTAATGGAAGAAGCTGAAAGAAGAAGAAATACTTAATAAAAAATGTTTTTGTTGTTGTTTAAAATCATTTCTTAAAATTGAGAATATAAAGAATTAATTGTCTCTGAACTGTAATGAATCTTGCTATCAAAGGGCAATTATTCTGACACTATTTACAAATACTCTATACAAGGATGTGGATTTTTCAGCTCAAGCATTTACTACATATCTAATGTAAAGAAAACCTGGAGTGTAAGCAGATGGGACTGTATAAACAACGGAGCAGACCTGGTGATTATAAACAGCACAGAGGAACAGGTAAAAGAGAGAGAGAGCGAGAGAGAGAGAGAGAGAGAGAGAGAGAGAGAGAGAGAGAGAGAGAGAGAGAGAGAGAGAAAGTTTATATTAATGCTCTGCTGTTACAATTACAGGAGTTCATCAGTAAAAGATTTGGAAACGCTATGGCTTGGATTGGTCTGTCTGACAGAGATATCGAGGGGAATTTTAAATGGGTTGATGGTACACTACTGACAACTTCGTAAGAAATCATTAACTGAAATTTATTCCCAATGTGTTTTTTATTTTTTTATCTATATTTCTAGGTGAGAACTGACATTTTGACTCTTTGTGTTTTTAAAGGTTCTGGTGGGACGGAGAACCCAATGACTATGGGGGAAATGAGGACTGTGCTATAACAGGTTATAAATCCGCTAAATCTAATATTTCAACCTGGGCTGATTTTCCCTGTGACTTTCCTGTGTTTGGAATTTGTGAGATGAAAATATTTAACTGAGCACATTGGAGTCAGACACTGTAATAAAACATTTATTCTCACAATTGTATTCCTTAAGTAGCTTGAATGATTCTGTGTAAGCTGAAAAAGAAAACAAAACTCAAGTCTGTACTTTAACAGCAAAGAAAAAATGTTTTTGGACTTTTGGAATTACAGGATAAAAATATGATTAAAAAAAAAAAAAAGCAAGAAATGTGCTTAAAAATTTTTTTTTTTTATAACTAGATGACTACTTTCTCTATGCTGTAACTGTGTCTCAGTCTTTTATCTTATTATTTAAAACAGTAGCACAAAGTATTCAGAAATTCACATGACTAGAAATGTTCATCTTATCATGTTTGACTCAGACAAGACTGTTTATTATTTTGTCTTTGTTTTGACTATGCATGATTTGGTTTAAAAGAGAACTTGAAATGAGTAACACAGTGAATACAGATTTATACTGAAGTCAATAAACTTTTATAGCTTTTGCAATAGATGTTACTATATTCATCAATTCCTGCTACAAGAAAAAGCTGAAATTATTTTACTGTTTTAGAAATCTTTTTTATTTTATTATTCTATTAAACTTTCTACTGCAAGAATTTATCCTAATAATCAAAGAAAAGTTGTGTTTATTGGAGATAAGAGCAGTGATATTCGTGGTGTTGCCTTGTATTTATTGTATTTGTTAGAAGCCATAAATAATCTTTACAAAAATGCTGCCAGTGTTGTCAAATGTTTGTAAGAAATTTCAGACTGCCTCAGTAATATGTGTAGAAATAGTACTGTAATATGTGTATTAAGCACATATTACTTATTACTGTAAATACGCTAAATCACATTTTAAAAGTGAGAATAGGAATTTTGCTGTGTTCTTTTTGACTCTGATGAATCCAAAGTACTTTATGCATTTTGTCACTGCTACTCTGCATAAAACTTCTTCATCAAGATCCTGATGTCCTCATCATTTTTTTTCCTACACGTTTGAACCTCTTCCTGAACTCAAAATGTGGTTACAATTGCAGTATTTTTTATGTGAAAAAAAAAACAACTTCTCTTTGGGGAAGTGAATTAATGGCTTCCATTCTAATATGTAGCAATAAATTATCTGCCACTTGAAAAGCACATGCTACTGAGGAAAGCTATATAATTACTATGTATGTAATATTTGACCTGAAGCTATAATACACTCTGATGCCTTACCCTTATTGTTCTTTTACATTTACAATAAATGTGATATTTCTAATGGATATATCGCCAAAATACACAATATGTATTGTTTTATTTTCTTATTATAGAGAAAAATATATATGTTAAAACTTTAAAGAAAACCCCAACCTATGAAGTTATAAATCAATGATCAAACATGTAAAAACATTTTTTTAATACTGATAATAGATTTAATGTAATGCATGCAGTATGCTCCTTCATGACAAGACAATACAGTACAAATAAACTGACAGAGTAATTAGAGAGGGCGACCTCTAGTGGGTAGAAACTGGCATAATGTGTGAAGATATTTGAACGTGGATGTGACAGTTTAAATCTGTGGATGTCACAGATGTGACAGATGTGAGATTTCACTTGACTGAGCAACTCCTACTGTCAGTGATTTATTTTTGTTGTTGCTTGTTTCTTTTTACAAATAAGATACAGCATTAATATTGGTTCATGGGTAAGAAATTAATACAAAATCTTATCATCAATATCATTTGAATCCCCCTTAAATGGACTTTCATCATACATGATAAATAGCTGAATGATTGCCAAATGTATAATATATGCAGATTAATAAAATATAATACATAATTAAACATGAACAATTTTATTAAACTTTAAGTTAATCAGAATTAAAGCACTAAGAAATCCAACTGAAATATTCGTAAAGAAAAATAATTATAAAAGTAGATCTACCATACAGCCTGTCCCTTTTTTTTCTCACTCACCCAATCCCTCAAAAACTGTTTTCTCACAGACCCACCACTGTTTCTCATCACAAGGAAAGCTGTTCAATCTAGTTTTTCCAGTAAAAGCCTGATTTGTTTCATTATTTGGTTGCACCACACTCCTAAAAGCAGGAGAATTAGAAAAGGTGATTAGTTGCCTTTACCTTTACAATTACACACTTTTAGCTCAAGCCTATTAGCATGTGTTAACAGTTCTTTGTATGCAGGCATTTCCATGACTGGGTTGCCATTCATCTCTCATGGCATATTTAATGGCACATCTGTGTATGTAATGTACTTTGTATATAATGTACTTTGTGTATATACTGTAAGGAGATTATTCATCAGTATAAAATGCTTGAATAATAAATAAAATTGGTTACATATGAATTATTAAAATATTAAAAACCTCAGACTAAAAGTTTCTTACCCAGTCTTGTGTGCTAAAACTTCCCTCCAAGCCCAAACCTGAGATTTGTTGCCCATCAGTTTAATGATGAAGTCCTGTGAGTATGAGAGTACAATATAAATACCTGGATCATTTTCCCTATTATACCCCCACATATCTCTCTTCTATTATACCTCTTCTTCTTGGCTGCTTATGGTCACCAGTTTTGCTCCATTCTTTTTGCAGTCCTGACTGCTCTGAAACCAACTCTTCTTTTCATTGGAAATGTAGTAAAGTTTGGAGTTGAAATATTTCCATCCCAATCCGATGATATCCACTTTTAATAAAAGACACAATTAACTGTAGTAAAAGACCCTTAATCATTTCATTTATGTGTCTGGCCATTTGACACTTAGGTAAGTCACTTCATGAAAATATCTTCTCTTCAAATCTTTATAAAAACACTAAATGGGATTTCTGAGTGAAGTAACAGAATAGGGTATAGCTCATCTTTAAAAGACTGAGGATCTATATTCCAAACATGGACCTGAATTTAAGCATGAACTCCATTTCCTCAGTCAAACATCTAATCATAAACTAAGGCAACGACATGGTCTGCTGCCTCCTTCTACATCTCTGGACACAAGCTTATTGATAAGTGTTTTGTCATCTATTAGAAAGCTTACTTAATACATATGAAATTGGGCTTCATTTCTTCTTAACTTTGCTTGCTAGTCAAAATTCATTGCTATCATACGAAAAACACCAGGCTTATCTTGGCTATTTTATATTTTATATACAATTAAATTAAATATCCTGTTAAAACACTATATATCAACATAAATTTACACAAGTAACATTTTCCATGTCATTTTGACCAATTAATGATAAGTAGGTTACACTGTTTCACTCTCAGCCCCACTAAAAACAGCTATCCAAAAGCATGTACTCCTTCTTAAACTGAAAAACAGGTCAGCACATACCTTTCTAACCCTAATTTTTGCTGTGCATCAAGAACAGGATTTAGACTTTAAACACTTAAAACCCACATGTGGCATCACAATAATGTAAGCAGTATTAACAGGAATACATAGTGATGAAACCTAGCCAACAAACATTTTATCCTTAAAATTGTTTTCTTGTAAAAGATCTATGTAAAATGAATGTTTGTTATTTTCAGGTAATGTTTTGGACTGAAATGTTTACCTTTGTGTCTGTGTTTTTTAGCAACCGTACAGAGAAACAATCTAAATTCAGTTCAATAAAATGGAGTCGATCTGGTAAGCTTCCTGCACCAAGATGGCTACACTGCTAATGTTTGTCTACGCTCAATAGGAAATAACACCCCCAGAAAAAAATACACATGAAACAATACCTAGGAATGTACCAATGATTTTAGTAAAAAATACAAGTGTTCACTCACCCAGTTCAGGAAATGTCTTCTCAAACTGGTCTCTCTTCTTAACCAAACGGGTGTAATTGGTTTCCAACTCATCACTCTTCTTAACCACTTTGGTGTATCTGGTCTCTAATTGGTTTTTATCTAAGTGTAACTGATGGTTCTCTTTAAACAGTTTGACGTAAATGGTCCGTAGCTCTTCTATAGTCAAGTTGTAATAACTGTTGTTTAACAGTTCTGTCTCAGGCTCAGGGCTAGCTAAAAGAAATAGAACATTCTGTTCAGAGTGAACAGTAGTTGGAATTACTCAGTAAATAATACTATTCGATTAAACCTTAAATAGTATTAAACTATTTAAATAGTAATAATATACTGAGAAATTATCCACAAAAAAAAAGAAAACTGAACTTACAGTGTAGTCTCAGGGTGATGTTGAGAGTTGCTTGAAGAATACACATCACACCAAGACAGACTGCAGTCAACCTAAATGCTTCAGTATGCAAATAAAGTAAACTACACAGTTGAAAGTCTGAAAAGGTTGAGCAGTAGTGTGTGTGTGTGTGTGTGTGTGTGTGTGTGTGTGTGTGTGTGTGTGTGTGTGTGTGTGTGTGTGTGTGTGTATTTACCTTTATATTGTGTATCATTTGTGTGGGTTTTGTCCACTTTCTGTAGACATTCACACCGACACAAGTCCTGTTCTATATTCAAAGCCATAATGTAGCACCAGTGTGTGTGTGTTTATGTATGTGTTTGTTTATTTGAGGGAGAGAGAGAGAGAGAGAGAGAGAGAGAGAGAGAGAGAGAGAGAGAGAGAGTGATGTGTGTGTGTGTGTGTGTGTGTGTGTGTGTGTGTGTGTGTGTGTGTGTGTGTGTGTTGCTCTGTGATTGGTGAGAGATATCTAATAGATATTCTGCTGTGAAAAACAGGAAATGCAATAACCATTTTAACCGTGATATACATCAGTGTGCTCTGAGGTAAAAATCACTTTTAAGCACCCTGCCTGCTTTTTTCCACTTTTACCCAAGTCAAGAAGTCACACACAAGAGTGTGTGTGTGTGTGTGTGTGTGTGTGTGTGTGTGTGTGTGTGTGTGTGTGTGTGTGTGTGTGTGTGTGTGTGTGTGTGTGTGCATTGCTATCAGATTGGAGATAGATATGTTTTAGATATACTGCTGTAAACAGGAAATGCAATAACCTTTTTTAGCAATGCTATTCATCAGTGTGCTCTGAGATCAGACCACTTTTTCATTTCTTTAGACACCCTGTTTATTTTCCAGTTTTACCCCAGTCATTGGCATGGCCTAATATAACATAGATATCATATTATTCAGATTATTGTACAAAAAGTACATGCTCACCTATGTCAACGTCCCATATGACACCGAGATAGGTGCTTCTCTGTTATAGAGAAAGCAAACTTTTTCGGCATTCAGCCAAAACCCCTGCTAATCAAATGTATTAATCAGTAAATGTTATATGTCCAGGTATTAACAATTTATTTTACCTGGTTGTTGAGTCTTCATGTTGTAATCCTCCTCTGTTTTAAGATTCTGATCTCTAACAGCATCTACACTCTCATAGATTTCCACCACCCTCTTGATGTGCTCTCCTCTATCCTCAGTGTAGCTCACATACTTAACAGTCTGATACATCTCTGATCAATAATAAAAATTACTAAATTGTTAAATTATAGTGTCTCTGTTGTGTGTAGACAACAGCTGCACACTTTATATGATGAACTGCTATGAGCTGAGGAAGTCTACTGTATGTAATAGAGAAGTTATTGTTGGGTGATCCACCACACTGTATCTAGTTTCTAGTAAAATTTATAAATAATAGTTTCCATTTAAAAGAAAGTTCATATGGTTATCAGAAACCAGAAGAACTGATATAACATAGATATCATATTATTCAGATTATTGTTCAAAAAGTACATGCTCACCTATGTTCATGTGGGTGAATTGGTGTGTGTGTGTGTGTGTGTGTGTGTGTGTGTGTGTGTGTGTGTGTGTGTGTGTGTGTGTGTGTGTGTGTATGGGAGGTTGATACAGGACAGAGTCAGACACACATGAGTGTATTCAGTTGAGTTGACTTGAGTTATGTTGATTTGAGTTATGTTGATTTGAGTTATGTTGATTTGAGTTATGTTGACTTGTATTCACATAGTGAAGATTTAACACTGACACTGCACACATCAGTAGAACTGTAAAACTGACTTGAACATGGAGCAATATTAAGTCAAGCACCATCTTCTGGCATGTAAAAGTAGCCACAAAGTCAGGTTGAAGTTTTTTTTTCTTGCACATTCAGTACTTGACACTTAAAGTCTGCTTTTCATTTAAACTGTAGTTATATTTCCTTAACAGAAGCAAACATTGAATGATCAAATAAATCATCTTTATTTAAAGTTATATAAGCAAATCCAAAGCATGATGAAATAGACACTTTTTAAGAAAAATGTAAAAACTGTAAAATTTGGTAAATATAAATGGAGAAAATATCAATAATTAAGAGTTTGTAATTGACAGGCACCTGTCATTTAGCAATTTTGTAAAATATGTAAAAAAAAATCATAGTTACCAACAACAAGTAGCTCGGGTGAGCAGCTTGCCTTAACTCATTAATTTTTCAAAATCAATTGATTTCAGATATTTTACTAAACAGATCCAATTTTTTTCTCACAGATCCACTGTGCAGTTGAAGAGCTACGTTGGTCAAACCAACTTTTGATGCTATCAGGCTTATAAATCTGAGCATAGTCCTCATCATCATTTAAATGGTTTGGTTCCCCAGAATGCCAGTACTCAAACCTAGAGAACAAAATTTAATAACACTTTTGACAAAGAAGCATATTATTATTATTATATATTAATAGGAACAAGTTATTTATTGGATTATATACATTAATGTTGTTTTTTTACCCAGCGGTCAGTGGTGTATTGTCCACCCATTTCCACACTCCCTCTGTATCTTTGTCAGTTAAACCAATCCAACCTGTACTGTCTTTGCCCAGGAGATTATTGATGAAGTTCTGTAAACGATCAGAAAATAACAATATCAACGATCAGAAAATAACAATATCAGAGCATTGTTCTTTGTCTAAACATTTCATATTCTCTCTCTCTCTCTCTCTCTCTCTCTCTCTCTCTCTCTCTCTCTCTCTCACACACACACACACACACACACACACACACACACACACACACACACACCTGTTCCTCAATATTGTTTATGATCACCAGGTCTGCTCCATTCTCTCTGCAGTACTGTCTGCTATTTTCCCAGGTCTTCTGGTTAGTAGAGATATAGTAAACACTAGAGTTTATGTAGGTCCATCCAAGTCTGGTATATGTATCTGAGCACACATTGAGAAATATGCAGTCAACAATGATTGTATGATGGAATCATCCATATGATTCTTACAAGGAAATAAGAGTACACCCTTATAGTAAAATAATCAGCATGCTAAAGTTTTAACCCTGAAAAAGATTTATTGTAATATAAATCAAAACGCATCATTTTGTTATACAAATTTAAAGTCTGTTGCAAGTGCTGACATAGATAAATGCTTACATAAATGTTAAATAAATATTCTTACAGAAATCTTATCAATGATTGTGCATATTTTTATAAAGTCCTTTTGTAAGTGGTTATTGGTCATGTGCTAAATGCACGCATGATATCGGAAGTACTGGATAAGAATGATTTGTTAATATATATACAATCAACTCCAAATCTTTAGGCAAAATCATGAACGAGAAATAGACAAAGGTCAGGCAATTAGCAAACAATAGGAGGTCAAAAACAAAAACGAGAAACAGAAGCAACATAGATAGATAGATAGATAGATAGATAGATAGATAGATAGATAGATAGATAGATAGATAGATAGATAGATAGATAGATCCACTGAAAAGACACGTAAAAATGTAAAATCTTCTGACCAATGGAATTTGAGAATGTCTAGTTTTAGGTTTTAAGCACCAACCCCTCAAATGGATGGCTGGTTTATTGTTCCTAAGATGCATTAATTGAAGTATTAAAGAATTTGCTGACCTATAACATCCAACTTGCTCTGAAGTCTGTCTTTCTCATTCTGTGTCTGGTTCCTCTCTATAGTCAGGTTGTTGTATCTGGTCTGTAACTGATTGTTTGTAGTAGTCAGGTTGTTGTATCTGGTCTGTAACTGGTTGTTTTCTGTAGTCAGGTTGTTGTAACTGGTCCGTAGCTGGTTGTTTTCTGTAGTCAGGTTGTTGTATCTGGTCTGTAACTGGTTTTTGTCTATAGTCAGGTTGTTGTAACTGGTCTGTAGCTGGTTGTTTTCTGTAGTCAGGTTGTTGTATCTGGTCTGTAACTGATTGTTTTCTGTAGTCAGGTTGTTGTATCTGGTCTGTAACTGGTTTTTGTCTATAGTCAGGTTGTTGTAACTGGTCTGTAGCTGGTTGTTTTCTGTAATCAGATTAGTGAATTTGATCCAAAGCACTGAGATGGCAGCCAGCAGGAGAACACACAGCAGCAGTACACACACTACAGTCACTCTGTAACATCTGCTCCCCTTCTTCTCTTTTTCTAAAGACCAATGAAAACAGAGACAGATTTAATGTAGCTTCATTCACCATATGATGCTGGAGGTTGCATTATTAAACAACCAGACTACACAAGCCTCCTTTATCAACAAGATAACAAAAAAGATAAAAACCTTTTTGTTTAGGAAATTAATTAATTTTTGTGTCAGGTTAGTATAAGATAATACTTAGAAACACCAATGGATTGGAAAAAAGATCCTTACATTTACTCTGTAATTTGAATCACAGCCCCTAATGCTGTCAGCGCTCCAGTTATAAAATATTAATCAGCGTTGTCATTACAATCAGAATCTGGCTATGATAAAGCGAGGGGATTCACTTGCCTTTCTCTTTTTTTAATGTCACTTAATTTTTATTCTGTTTAACATGATGGTCTTCTTCTTCTTACAATTTAAAACGTATTTAACTTAAATTAATGAGACGCACAACTATCTAAAATATAAGCGTTAAAATGCTACCTATATTTTGTGTTTGAATTTTCTTTCTTTCTTTCATGTCCTCCAACACTAGACTGTCGATTTGTCCCATGATGATGTCTGGGGCCTCCGACAGCTTTTGTGTCCCTAAAACCAAATGTATTAATCAATAAATGTACAGTCTGTGCTGAAACATAAAATGTTATTAAACACATCATATCTACTCTAAGCAATATTTACAATTAGATGATCAAATGCAGTATATATATATATATATATATATATATATATATATATATATATATATATATATATATATATATATATACAGTATATACTGTATTACCTGTTTGTTGAGTCTTCATGTTGGGATTCCCCCCTGTTTTGGGATTATATCTAACAGCATCCGCACTCTCATAGATTTCCACCACCCTCTCAATGCGCTCTCCTCTATCCTCAGCATCGTACTTCTGAGTCGTAGATTCCACAGTCTGAGACATCTCTAAACAATAATAATGACCAAATTGGTGAATTATAGTGTCTCTGCTCTTCTGTGCACAACAAAATAAAGCACTGATTGTGGAGGCAACAACTGCACACTTTAAATGATTTATTGTTATAACTTGAGGAAGTCTATGTAATAGAGAAGTCATTGTTGTGTGACCCAGCGCACTGTATCTATTTCCTATCTATTTCCTATATATCCTGTATCTATTATCTAGTTTCAAATAATAAATCATAATTTGCATTTACAAAAAAAGTGTATTTGGTTACCAGAAAACAGGAGCACTGACAGGAGAATATGAGCACCTGTGAGTAAACTCTGAGCCATGCAAACGCACATTCTGGAGACAGGGGGAATTGGCGACACAGATAGCGAGGTGGTGAACTGAAGTCAGTTTGTAGAAGTAAATGTGAGAGGAGTGATCATAAATATTGATGCGTCACACACATTTAATTTCATTCCATATTATATGTCAGATCCACATCATAAAGATTAAATCCAGCAGTGTTATTTGCGCTTGTACTGATAATTGTTTCATAAAACTTATGGTTAAATATGGGTGTATAAAGGGTGAGCTGATTCACGTATGCACACTTGCAGGTGAATTAGTATGACATTTTTGGCTTTCGGGTGCACGTATACTTTTAGTAAGGATCCTACACACAGTTTTACAAATGACACCTCAGGACTTAAAGATAAAGCCAACTGCAGTAAACAGATGGAAAATACAAGGCTCAAATACATGCAAATATGAGTGGGAAAGTAGACAATGATGTGTAAAATGAGGAAATAAAGGACACAAAAAATAAAGGAAACAAAAGTTGTTTTTAATGAAGCTGCTAAAGCATTGTGGTATGCTTAATCTATATATCAGAATCATTGGCAATGTTTTTTTCATTGGAAATATATATTATTTTTTAAAAGCAATATGATTTGTATAAAACTATCTTTTCTTTTAGCAAATACAATGAGATTTGACCTGCAATAGGTCATGAATGTGCTGACATTTTTCCTATTGGCAGTATGAGCAGAAAAATCATTGGACAATAGAAAAATATTAAATGTGATTCAGAAACCTGTTTCCCCTTTAGACTCTCAAACACCTGTAAATATATTGTTCACTTAGAAATGCGAAAATGTGCTAAAAGATGATAAAAGATTTGAATGGAATAAAATGTACAACATGCTATAAACAGGTCTTATTATAAAATGCTGCATAATTCTCCAACTGCTAATTAAACACATTATAGTACACATACTGAATTAACCTTACTGCTGAAACACGGTTTTCTTTTAGGTCCAGTATATTGTAATGGAACATGGAACATCATTTTATGCTTTATTATGTACATTATTTTTATGTGGCAGCAAAGGCCGAGTGCCGGTTTGAGAATGAAGAGCGGAGCTGGAGAAATCAAGCAGTGAGAATCACAAACCTACATGAAGCAACATCTAGCAAATCTGTGTTCTTTTTTTTTTAGAAGGCAGAGGAAGGAACCAAGAGAGAGAGAGAGAGAGCAAGAGAGAGAGAAAAAGAGAGAGACAAACAGACACAGAGAGAGAGAGAGAGAGACAGACAGACAGACAGACAGACAGACAGACAGACAGACAGACAGAGAGACAGACAGACAGAGAGACAGACAGACAGACAGACAGACAGAGACAGACAGACAGACAGACCGAGGTGTTTCTGTTTTATCTCCCGAATCAGAATCCCGCAAGAGATCCTGACTAACCAAGACAGGGACACTACACTAGCATTACAAATGATTGGGGACTAAATCGATCCATACTAGCATTTATCATCTGCAAACAGGCAGCTAAGTGATTTGGAAGGATGCATGAACGAGGATGCATGAACATTGGATAAACGGCTCGAGCCCTTATTGTTCGCAGTACAAGAGATCTCACAAGCCTCCATATGGTTTTTTTCCTTTCTAATTAGTACATGGCCATAAACCATGCAGAGTGCCAGACGTCATCTGCGAAAACTAAGAGGAGGAACCTTTAAACAGCAAAAATAAAAATCAGTACGTCCTTGACTCCAAACCATGGTCAATTAACATTGGGAATTTGCAACAGACTCAAGAAGGGCAGTCCTGGCTGTATAATAGGGGCGAAACTTCTGCTGTATAAAAAAAGAAAACTTCTGCGGCTGTATTCTGAAGTAACTAAAGCTTATTTATGACTAGAGCAAATAATTACACTAAGGTCTTTTACAGCTGTACATGCTGAGATAGAAAACCATCCAGAGATGTTATGCAATAAGAAGGTTTACTTTTAGCTTCATGTGGTATTAGTAAAAGTACAGAGTTATCAGAACTAACACACATCAATGAACAAACACCAGACAGACACAAAAGAGAAACTTAAATACACACAGGGTTAACAGGATTCAGGTGGAAACAATGAGAGCTAAAAAGGGACACAGGGACAAAATGGCCTCATCTAGTGGTGAAAAACAGGAAACACAAGGTAAAGAAAAAAAACTAAAGGCTAGAGACAGTAGTATGGAGGCGGATGATCCTCTGTGGCGACCCCTAATGGAAGCAGCCGAAAACAGAAGAAGTACGCAGCACATAACATGTAACATAGTGCCATCTAGTGGCATTTTTAGGTAACAAGCTCAATCTAATATCACGTCCACTTTTATTTAAAGCAAAGACTAAACACTAAACTTAATGTTATTTTATAACATGTCTAAACGTGTAACATTTACATTTATGGCATTTACATTTACGGCATTTAGCAGATGCCCTTATCCAGAGCGACTACAAAAGTGCTTCGAGTCTCTATTAATGAAAAAATCAACACGTTCGCTAAATTACAAACTTAATACACAATTCACGATTTTTGTTAATGCAACTGATAAACTATAAACATTAAATAATTTTACTGATGCATTTTAAACAATTTCTTACAGGTTTAATATATTAAGTCTTTTAATGCATCTAGACCTTATAAGTAGGAGTGCATGACTGTTAATGTTTCTGTGTGCGAATCAGAGTTACAGTCTTTTGTTGTGTACAATGCAGTTGAATCAGACTCAGTATTGCTTTGATTCAAGTCTTTTACTTGAAAAAATATTTTTCAACAGATCACTTCTTGCCTAACTGTCGCTTTTTTCCTCTAGAAGTACATCACTACTGAATCTGATGACATCATCCTTTACCAATAGTTGTAGCTGGTTTGCAGTCCTGTTATAGTAGAACATTAGTTTTCTTTCAGTTGCTGGGGTTTTTGCTTCATTTTTACAGATCCTTTCTGTTTTAAACATGATGGCAGTGTCTTCCAGCCGAGAACCAGTGAGGTCCTTTACACAGAGATTTTTCAGGTTTCGCAGTGGTTTCTTTACTGAAGAGAGCAAACCTGTTGGAGACAAGAGGATTGGAGTGGTGCTCCTGTAGACAATCTTTAAACAATAGACTTGGTGCCGGATTTCTTACTCTGCCTTAGTACTGCTCTCACTCTCCCTACCCCTCTCTTGAATGTGAATGATCAGCAGCCTGGGGTGACTGGTGCAGAGCAAAAACTCCCTTAGATGTTATGAGGAAGAAACCTTGAGAGGAAAAGGGGAATTGTTCTCATCTGGGTGATATCAAGAGTGTGATTATAAATATTAAAGCAATAAGAGTGAGAACTACCATGAGCACCGGAATGTACGTTTTTGAGTAATGTCTTTTCTACAGTCTTATACAGTCATTTTAGGTTATGGAACCAGGAGCTACTAAGCGACTCATAAAATAGCTAAACATTTGATAGATCCTACATAGATCCAACACCAGCTTCTCTTCCAACACCAGAGCCTTTAAACACTCAAAAACACTTTTTTGGATGCCCACCTTATTAGAGAACTTATGTAGGTTAGTGTGGTTTCTTTAGCTTGTTTTTTGCATTTACAGACACTTGCTGCTGCATTCTCGACTAACAGGAGCTTATTTATGCACATATTGGAACATCCAGACTATTAGGCATTACAATATTCCAACCTAGAAGTACCAAAAGCTTGAACTATTTCTTCTGCATCATGTAACATCATTTCATATCCAAGCAATACTTCTAAAATGATATGACGCTATTCTAGTAATATTACCTAAGGAAAGGCTGGAGTCAATAATCACATTAAGGTCTTTTACTGCTGCCCATTAAAAGACAGAAATATCACCTAGTGATACCATGTACAGTAATCAGAAAGCAGCAAATTGCTTCAAGGAATGAGTTCAGGAGACACAGACTAATTGTATATATACTTTACTATATACTATATATACTCCAGTATGTCTTTAAGGTTGTAACAACACACAGATAGAAATGTAGGTAAACTGTATTTAATAAATCCAGGCATAGTTCAGGTAATCAACAAAAAAACTAAAACAAGGCAGACATGATCAGAAACGTGGACAATAACAGTTCAGTAATAAAAAAACAATCCAATAAATCTTCTTAAAATGATATAAATAAATGATCTTGCCTGCTATATGTGGTTTTTTTTCCAAACTGTTACCACAAAGCTGGAGGCACTTAATTGTACAGGACATCTTTAGATGTGCTATAATAAAATTTTGTCTTCACTTGAACTTGGAAACCCAAACCTGTTCAAGCATGGCGATGCCCATGTGCACAAAGTGAGCTCCTTGATGATCTGGTTTACATGTTTTGGAGAGGAAGATCTTCTGTGACCTGCTATAGAGCTCTGATCTCATCCCTATTGAACACCTTTGGGATGAATGTGAACACTGACTGCACCCCAGGTCTCCTCACCTACATCAGTAGCTGCCTTTTGTAAAACCCTTGTGGCTGATGAACACAAATATCCATAAGCACACTCCAAAATCTAGTGGAGCATCTTCCCTGAAGAGTGGAGAGAATTATAATAGCAAATTGGGACTAAATATGAAATGCAATGCTCAAAAATTACATACCGTACTTATGACCAGGTGACCCAATACTTTTGGAAATATAGTGTACTATACCCAACTACTACTATCCAACTTGTAAATGATGTAAAATGCTAAACTCTCTTTTTAAGCTATCACAGTTGTCCTACGACAAAACACTACATCTAAACATCGGGTGGGGCTGAATTTAAAGTGTTAATAATAATTCTTACTGGTATTATTCTAATGGGTTTTATCTGATTTGGATAAAAAAAATATTTTATGCAAATGAAAAAAAGTTCGGAGATTACATTTTCTTTAAGTATAATTAATGTGGCGCCCCCTAATGGGAGAAGCTGAAAGAAGAAGAAATACTTAATTAAAAAAAAATTGTTGTTGTTTGAAATCGTTTTTTAAAATTGAGAATATAAATAAATCAAATGTCTCTGAACTGTAATGAATCTTGCTATCAAAGGGCAATTATTCTGACACTATTTACAAATACTCTATACAAGGATGTGGATTTTTTAGCTCAAGCATTTACTGCATATCTAATGTAAAGAAAACCTGGAGTGTAAGCAGACGGGACTGTATAAACAACGGAGCAGACCTGGTGATTATAAACAGCACAGAGAAACAGGTAAGAGAGAGAGAGAGAGAGAGAGAGAGAGAGAGAGAGAGAGAGAGAGAGAGAGAGAGAGAGAGAGAGAGAAAGTTTATATTAATGCTCTGCTGTTACAATTACAGGAGTTCATCAGTAAAAGATTTGGAAACGCTATGGCTTGGATTGGTCTGTCTGACAGAGTTATCGAGGGGAATTTTAAATGGGTTGATGGTACACTACTGACAACTTCGTAAGAAATCATTACTGAAATTTATTCCCAATGTGTTTTTTTTTATTATCTATATTTCTAGGTGAGAACTGACATTTTGACTCTTTGTGTTTTTAAAGGTTCTGGTGGGACGGAGAACCCAATGACTATGGGGGAAATGAGGACTGTGCTATAACAGGTTATAAATCCGCTAAATCTAATATTTCAACCTGGGCTGATTTTCCCTGTGACTTTCCTGTGTTTGGAATTTGTGAGATGAAAATATTTAACTGAGCACATTGGAGTCAGACACTGTAATAAAAAATAAAAAATGTTGGATTTCAATTACAGAACAACTGTGTGAAACTAATGTATGTGTTTCTTTTACATTTATTCTCACAATTGTATTCCTTAAGTAGCTTGAATGATTCTGTGTAATGGTCTTGTGTAGGCTGAAAAAGAAAACAAAACTCAAGTCTGTACTTCAACAGCAAAGAAAATTTTTTTTTGGACTTACAGGATAAAAATCTGATAAAAAAATTTTGCTTTTTAAAAAAAAAAAAAAATGTAAATGTGCTGTAACTGTGTCTCAGTCTGTTATTTTATTATTTAACCATTAGCACAAAGTATTCAGAAATGACTAGATGTTCACATGACTAGAAATTTTCATCTTATCATGTTTGACTTAGACAAGACTGTTTATTGTTTTATCTTTGTTTTGACTATGCATGATTTGGTTTAAAAGAGAACTGCATTTAAGTAACACAGTGAATACAGATTTATACTGAAGTCAATAAACTTTAATAGCTTTTGCAATAAATGTTATTATATTCATCAATTCCTGCTACAAGAAAAAGCAGAAATGATTTTACTGTTTTGTAAAGCTTTTTATTTTATTACTTATAATTCAATTAAACTTTCTACTGCAAGAATTTCTCCGAATGAATAAGAGCAGTGATATTAGCGGTGTTGCCTTGTATTTATTGTATTTGTTCGAAGCCATAAATATTCTTTACGAAAATGCTGCCACTGTTGTCAAATGTTTGTAAGAAATTTTAGACTGCCTCAGTAATATGTGTAGAAATAGTACTGTAATATGTGTAGTTTTGTAATATTAGTGGAAAATTGAGTAAATAACCATTAATCAGTCTTAGAATGGGGGAGGCAAAAAAAATATTTATTTGACTGTGATGACTATAAACCAGGGGTCACCAACATGAGTCGCCTGTTATTGCTGTTACTGTTATTCCTCTTTTTTAAGTTATTGTGAAACAGCGCCTCACAGTGGTGAAGAGAAAAGCTGATTCTAAAAACAGAGCCTTTCAAAACCGATGGGATTCTGAGTGTATGTTTACTGACACTGCCGGTAAACACGTGCGTCTTATTTGTGGAGCGAATGCGGCTGTAATTAAGGAATTAAATCTAATACGGAACTACGAGACAAAACATCAGGAGAAGCTGAAAACCCTGAATGCAGAGCAGAAGATCCAGGAAGTAGAAGAGTTAAAGTGAAGCTGGTGTGAAAACAGAGGAGAAATCAGAGGCACATCAGCCGGTTATTTACTGAGGGAGAGTTTTTGAAGAGCTGCATGATGAAGCTTTGAGACGTCTGGTGTTTGACAGGAGATATTTTTATGGAGAGCAAAATATTTTAAGTTATTTAAAGTTTAAGATTATTTTTTATAAAATGGCATAAGAGCAAAGAAATCTGATTGTTTTGATTTGTTGTTATTTTAACGTTTTCTTAAAAGCACAATTTAGATTGTGGCCTCTGCAACTCTTCTTCTTCTTTCGGCTGCTCCCATTAGGGGGCGCCACAGCGGATCATCCGTCCCCATACTCCCTCTGTCTTCTACATCTGCCTCTTTCACACCAACTACCTGCACGTCTCCCCTCACCACATCCATAAACCTCCTCCTTGGTCTTCATCTTCTCCTCCTTCCTGGTGACTCCATCCTCAGCATTCTCCTACTGCACTCCTCTGCACATGTCCAAATCATCTCAATCTCGCCTCCCTCACCTTGTCTCCAAAACATCCTACATGCGCTGTCCCTCTAATAAACTCATTTCTAATCCTGTCCATCGTCATCACTCTCAACGAAAACCTCAACATCTTCAGCTCTGCTACCTCCAGCTTCACCTCGTCTTTTACTCACCGCCACTGTCTCTAAACCATACAACATCGCAGGTCTCACCACAGTCCTATAAACTTTCCCTTTCACTCTTGCAGATACCCTTCTACCACAAATCACTCCTGCTATCACTCTTCTCCACCCACTCCACCCTGCCTGCAATCTTTCCTTTACTTCTCTAACACACACTCCATCACTTTGCACTGTTGACCCCAGATACCTGAACTCCTCCAGCTTCTCCACCTTTTCCTGCAACCGCACCCCTCCACTGCCCTCCCTCTTATTCACACACATGTACTCTGTCTTACTCCTACTGACTTTCATTCCCCTTCTCTCCAGCACGTACCTCCACCCCTCCAGGCTCTTCTCAACCTGCTCCCTACTCTCACAGTTTAAGTTCTAGAAAGTAATGAATGCAGGGACATGTGACCTGTAGTTGTAGTCAGATAGTACATTCATTGTCTGGGATTAACAATTAGATTTACACACTTCAACTTTACCTCTTTTTTTTTTTTTTTTTACAAAATCACTGGCATGCAAAATGTAGGAATTGAAAGCAAGTGCAGGAAATTTACTTTAAAATGCACATCCAAATACAAAAATACAAACCAAACCTCTAAAGACTAAACACATGCACAATGAACAAAACCTGAATATGAGCAATGACAATCAGGAACAGCATTTAAAAGTCACAGAGTG
This sequence comes from Silurus lanzhouensis, assembly GCA_039877035.1. Taxonomy (NCBI): domain Eukaryota; kingdom Metazoa; phylum Chordata; class Actinopteri; order Siluriformes; family Siluridae; genus Silurus; species Silurus lanzhouensis. Next base: position 1,904,611 of record JBCEWE010000127.1, on the reverse strand, counting down.
AGGAGGGCAGTAAGTTGATATATAGTAGTACTAATAAATATGAACAAGATTAAAAGGATCAGGGAAAAAACAGTTCAGCAACAACATACAGTATTAATTGGTATAACAAAGGCTTGTTAACATCAGAGAATAAAGTCACAGCGGACATTTAATTCACATGAGTTAAGTTGGGTTTGTGCACAAAGTAAGGATTTGATACTTAGACAGATTTGAGCGAGGAGCAGTATTAAATTCAGTGACACCCTCTGGCAAGTTGAATTAGCCAAAATGTCATAATGAAAGTTACAATTTACAGTCAGTACACTTAACAATTTAAGTCAGCTTATCATGTAAGCCATGGTCATAGTTTATTAGGCAAGATTAAAAATGGGATCCAGTAATACCTCAGTAATTTTCTGTAATTTGTTCCAAGACTCGTGACAAGTGCTGAAACTGACTTTTTTATGCAGTACTGTACTGTATAGAACGCTTTGGATAGCACTCTGTGACACTGTTCATGAGGAGACTTTTCAGGCATCTGTTTTACCAAAAGACTGAATCGCTAAAGAGTTTCATCACGAGAGTTAGTGTCAAGTTCTGAGCCTGAGCACAAGATAGAAATTTTTTTTTCAGTTGTCATAAAGTGACGAGTAACAAATATAATGAGTTCCGCAGCCGACGAGAACCGAGGTTTTACTGTACAAAATAGTTTAACACCAAAATGTGTACAGAGACAAAGCATATACTTCAGATGTGCATGAGTGAACTGAGTCCTTTTAACTTTCATTCAGTTTTTTATTTATTGCCAAACCCATTTAAGAATGATCTTTTGTGTGTAATTTTTTTTTTATATATCCTCAAACTCTAGATTGCAATTCTGTCTCTTGATTATATCTGGGGTGTCTGAGAATTTTTGTGTCTCTGCAATCTAATGTATATGTCAATAAATGTACAGTATGTGCTGAAAAAATTGGCAACTTTTATAAAAATAAAAAAGACCAAAAAGGTATTAGAAAGATTTTCTGTATGATTTATTTCATGCAGGCTTTTAGATAATTTAATTACACACGTGTTTCTTTACCTCTGTGTTCAGTCTTGATGTTGGTATCATCTTTCTCCAGTTTGGGATTGTGACCTTTAACAGCATCAGCACTGTCATAGATTTCCACCACCCTCTCAATGTGCTGTCCATGATCCTCTAAGTAGTTTACACACTCAGTAATCTGTGACATCTCTGTCTAATTAATAAAAACACTAAACTGGTGATTTATCGTGTATCTGCTGTTCTGTGCACATCATTGATGGAACGGGGAAGTCAATAGTAGTCCTAGTAGTAATAAGAGTAGTCATTATAATGTTATGGCTGGGGGGCATTAGTCAGAGAAGCACACTGTATATAGTTCCTCTTCTAGTTTCAAATAATAATTTGCATTTCAAGCACACTGTATATAGTTCCTCTTCTAGTTTCAAATAATAATTTGCATTTCAAAGAAAGTAAATTTAGTTCCCAGATACAGGGAGCACTGAGCAGTTCAATGTAACACCCAGTGAATAGCAGCCTAAACTAATGAATAAAAATAAAATTACATTTTGCAACCCAACATTTAAAAACAACAGTCTTTGACTGTGGCAAAATGAAAAGGTTATAAATAGTTGTGTTCCACAAAATAATTACCAGGACAAAAGTGCATTTGCTTGATGTGATTTTTATAAAGAGTACACCAGAGATAACTTGTGGAATAAAAGATTTATGTCACAGATAAACAGGATAAATTAAGGAGTCACTGAGAGATGGACTGAAGGGAGACATAAAAACAACATGCTCAAATATATGCAAAATATTGAGCAGGAAACAAAACAGTGATGTACAAATTAGGGGGAAATAAATCACACCTTAAACCAACCAGGAACAAAACCAATACCAACAAATTAATACATTTAGAAACTACATGCTTTAAGATGTAAGAGAGGACAATCACCTAAGCATGAAAAAGACTGAACATTTTAAACTATGGAAGGTTGTTTGACAACATCCTGGAGTCACTGTATGTACCTTTTTGTATAGTATCAAAAACCGTTCAAGACTAATTTGGTAACATGGCAATAGATGGTGCAAAGTGACAGAGAGCAGCGACCTTCAAAAGACAGTGTGCTAAAAGACATCGTCCTGTGTACATTGGGAGCTGTGCAAGTAGTGCTTTTCTCACAACTTATGTTACGATATCTGAGATTTCATCATAAACAGCAAGCAACTCGTGAAAATTACGATGAATATATAAATAATACAGAACTTTTCTATAAAACTTTTGATACCACCTAAAATATATATATATTTTTTTTTTTTTTTTTTTTTTTGGACATTAGCAATATGGTCACAAAAAACTATGTAATATTTGTTTAATGTAATTATATTGTAGAAAACAGTTTCTCCCTTCAGAATGTCAGTCACCTGAAAATATATTGTCCATGTAGACTTTCGTGACAGGATGGAAAGTGTTACATGACAAGGATTTGGTTTGAATTGGATGAAATATATAATAGGCATGTACAATAAGCAGGTCCATTTAGAAAGAGCTACAGGATGCTTCAACTGCTAATTTAGCACATTATATAGACATACAAAATTAACTTTACAGAAACACATTTTTCTCACAGATCCAGGATAATGTAACAAAACACGAAACATCATTCCATTGTTTACCAAGTTGATTAGTCTCGATCTTAACACAGCGCTCATTATTATTATTATTATTTGGTTGCCCCGCGTACCAGAACCTGAAATCCAGAGAATCAGAATTAGACTCTGATCAGTGTGCAATGCCTTTAGGTACAGTATACACTAATTGCTAATCGGAGTTAATCACCATAACGAAAACAACTTATTTTGTCTGTATAAGAAGAATATCTACAAAATAGATTTTGTTATACATTTTTGAAACAAAGTTTTTATTATAGTTTTTATGTTTGTGTTTTAGTTGTGCACCTATCAGATGGTGGGAAAACCTGATGTAAACATACAGTATAATAAATCACTTACGCAGTGGTCAGTGGTGAACCGTCCACCCATTTCCAAACCTGCACTGTCTCAATGTCACTCAGACCAATCCAAGCCTCCTTGTTGTTGGGCTGATTAACGATGAACTTCTGCAAATGACATCACCATATACTGTATAATTACATCTTTTTCTCTCTCTCTCTCTCTCTCTCTCTCTCTCTCTCTCTCTCTCTCTCTCTCTCTCTCTCTCTCACTCTCTCTCTCTCTCTCTCTCTCTTTCTCTCTCACTTGTTCCTCTGCGCTGTTTATGATCACCAGGTCTGCTCCTCTGTTGATGCAGTCCTGTCTGCTTCCAGTCCAGGTTTTCATCCCAGTAAAGATGTAGTAAAAACTGCTGTTAAAATATTTCCATCCCAGTCTGGTATATGTGTCTAAATACATAATTGTACATGTAACAGCAAGCAATATTGTATTTCCTTCTCATTTTTATTTTAACCTAAATCAACACCAGACTTTATGTACAGTATGTGGCATAGATGTGTCTGAATATACAATAATACGTTTTTTTTGTTTTTTTTTTACAAAACGATCTCAGTTTTTACATAAGAAAAATAAACAATATGGCATCCTGTTCAAGGAAACTGCTCAGTGGCGAGGTGGCATAATGAAGAGGAGTATCTGATATTTAATTTTATCCAATACAAATTTCATTGTAAGTTTGCCTTGTAACTGAAAAATCTTTTTCTTATTTATTTATGATTTGTGAATTATGAATAACACCCTACAGTTAGTGCTGCTGTAAAAGAAAATGAATACTGAAATTCAGTACATTCTGGTTAATACTTCTGAATCAAGAATTTACCAGCTCTATAGTAAAAGGACTTGAAAACCACCTGCAAACTGGGACATAAAAAATGTATGCTTTCTGATTGCCTTGGAGCTCATTTAAGAATACTGACTGACTAAGTATAAGATTTTCCCAAACTTACCTGTCAACATTCTCTGAAGTCTGTCTTTCTCATTCTGTAGCTGGTTCTTTTGGGTTATCAGGTTGCTGTTGTTGGTTTGCAGCTGGTTTTTCTCTATAGTCAGGTTGTTGTAACTGGTCTGTAACTGGTCTCTCTCTTTAGTCAGGTTATTGTAATTGGTTTGTAACTGGTCTGTCTTTACAGTCAGGTTATTGTACCTGGTCTGTAATTGTTCTCTCTCTACAGTCAGATTGTTGTAACTGGTCTGTAAGTGGTCTCTCTCTAGAGTCAGATTGTTGTAACTGGTCTGTAAGTGGTCTCTCTCTAGAGTCAGATTGTTGTATCTGGTCTGTAACTGGTCTCTTTCCATAGTCAGGTTATTGTAACTTGTCTGGAACTGGTCTCTCTCTATAGTTAGGCTGTTGTAACTGGTCAGTAACTGGTCTCTCTCTTTAGTCAGGTTATTGTAACTGGTTTGTAACTGGTCTCTCTCTATAGTCAGGTTATTGTAACTGGTCTGTAACTGGTCTTTCTCTATAGTAAGGTTGTTGTAATTTGTCTGTAACCAGCCTCTCTCTATAGTCAGGTTGTTATATCTGGTTTGTAACTGGTCGCTCTCTATAGTCAGATTGTTGTAACTGGTCTTTAACTGGTCTCTCTCTCTATTCAGATTGTTGTAACTGGTCTGTAACTGGCCTCTCTCTATTGTCAGGTTGTTATATCTGGTCTGTAACTGGTCTCTCTCTACAGTCAGGTTGTTGTAACTGGTCTGAAACTGGTCTCTTTCTATAGTCAGGTTATTGTCACTGTATATTGTATTGTTGCATGTGATCCACAGCACTGTGATGGCAGCCAGCAGAAGCACACACAGCATCACCACACACACTACAATCACTATGTAACATCTACTCCAGTTCTTGTCTTTTCCTACAGTCACAAAAACAGATTTGCTCTAGTATCACTTTACATTCATAAGATAAAATATGAAAGCCTTGGCAGCATTCTGTTTTAGGACAATAATCAGTGGTGGGGTGGGTTTTCTGTTAGCATGCCAAAGTTGATCTTCCAAAAATAATCTGTGCGAATGCTGTCATGAGCTACTGTCAACGCTCCTTTTAGAGAAAATAAATAAACACTTTCTGACCAATCAGAATCAAGAAATCTAAATCTCTGTGGTAGACACTCTGATCTCAATTAAACATAGGAGCTCCTTTTAATGCTATCTGGTGTTTTTTTTATGAAACTAATTTGTCTCAGTAGGAGCTCTCAGATCCACCATCTTCTTAACCATTTCCATTCATTGGACATAAGAGTACAAATACGAATGTTTTCTATTGGAATTTTATTTCTTTTTCTGTCTGCATTTCTGACTTCTGATAATGTATTGGGGTGTCCAATATTGTATCTCAGCAGTCAAACATATTAATTAATACAATATGATAGCATGTACTAAAAATAATAAGGTAAAATGTTAATAATGTCAATAAACAATCATATCTATTGTAAAAAAACTGTTCAAGACTGAAATGAATAAATAAAAAATAAAAGTAGTAATCATGAGAACGTTTTTTACCTGGTTGTTGAGTCTTAATGTTGGGATCATTTGTTGGTATTTGAATATGATCTCTAACAGCGTCTGCACTTTCATAGATTTCCACCACCCTCTCGATGTGCTCTCCTCTATCCTCGGTGTATTTCACATTCTCAACAGTCTGAGACATCTCTAATCAATTAAAAAAATAATAAAAAATTATATATATATATATATATATATATATATATATATATATATATATATATATATATATATAAAATAAATTAAATGACTAAATTGGTAAATTATAGGGTATCTGCTCTTCTGTACACAACTAATCAACACATTTATTGTGTAGGCAGCAAGTGCACAGCTTTTAAACTGTAGTGCAATGAAACAGGAAAGTCTGTATAATAGTCATTATTATGTGATGGCCAGAGGGCATTAGTCAAAAAGGCAACCAGCACAATGTATGTAGTCCTAGTGTGGTTTTAAATAATAATTTGCATCTCACAAAAATAAATGTTGTTACCAGACTACAGTCCAATGTATAGCCTCTTGTATAAACCTAACCTATACCAAAAATTACTGAATAATTTAAAATAAAAGTTTTGCAATCCATTAGTTAAAAACTAAACAATTTTAACAAAACAAAATATTAAAAGAGTTGTGTTCCATTAAACAATTACCAGGTCACAAGTGCATGTGCTTGATATGGCTTTTATTAAGAGTACACCAGATGTAATTGTAAATTTATAAAAGGTTCAGGTTACAGAAACACTGAGTAAAGTAACAGTCACAATCATAATTAAAAAGCACCCAAGAAACTGATTAGAGGAAGGCCAGGACTATGAGCTGACACCATTTGCAGCACTTCATTAACTGAAAGAAAGCAATGGGCTCGAATATACACTGTATGGACTAAAGTATTGAGACACCTGACTTTTTGAAAAACTGTTACAACACAGTTAAAGGCATGCAATTGTATAGAAAGTCTTTAGATGCAACAAAATGTAATAAATGGGGAAGACCCTGGAAATTCTCCAGAAAAAGGCTGTCAAGATTCGGAGAATTTTCTGGGTAATGCTCCCACCCGGGACTTGTTACTGTATGTATAAATAGCTCTACTTTAATTACTTTTTTAAAAAAATTTTATGCTGGTTTGTTTGCTTGTTTTTCCAAACATCTGTTCAGTAAATCGTGTTTTTCTTTTGGACATTTTGTATCGTAGCTTTCTGTGTAATCTAGCCTTTAAGTTTTGTTTTCCATAAGTTCTTTTTTCCTGTTCCTGATTCCTTGATTTTTCATTGCCATTAGGTTAAATGTGTTTTTGTCCCATGTTTGCCCTCCTTCCCAAACACCCTCCCCCACAAAGAGCATTGCTCCACCCCCTGGCTCAGCTGAGCATGTCACTTTATTCCAAGCGCTAACTGCTTCTACCTGGGATTCGTTTCAGTGTGTATAAACAGCTCTCCCTTTATGCCGTCCTTTTGCCGGTTTGTCTGCTTTGTTTTTTCCTAATGTTTTTCAATCAAGTGCAGCAGTTTTACATTTAAGGGCCCATGAGTGAACAGTTAATGTCAACAATTATGGAACTGAATGGACATTAGATGTCACCAGATAAGGATGGTTTCCATTTATAGTCTGGTTCCTCATATGATCTAAATGTTTTTTCTTGCGACTGTCACCACTGGCTCGCTCATTAGGGATGAATTTATTAAAACAGAATTATCCATTTAAAATGAATATTTATAATCTATTTATTTCTGTAAAGCTGTTATGTGACAATGTCCATTTTAAAAGTGCTATTTAATTAAATTAAATTGAAGTGAATAAACTGCCCATTTTTCAATTAAAATGAATAAATATAAAAATATTACATATACTGTATCTCCTCTACAACAATTTGGGCTCATTGAAAGTTCTAGGAATTAAATACACTAAAATATCAATATAATCTAAATTATGGCCAAAATAACTTCCATAAACATCACACAGTTAATTATTTTATATTGTATCTTTTACATGCTACAAAAACAAACAAAAAAGCTTATCACAAAAATATGCTACTAATCAAACATTTACCATGAACAAATTTATATAGAAACAGTCGTGACTGAACTTCAAGTGAGCTTTGAGGGTAGCAGGGGAGCATGCAAAGAACCATCACAAGAACATATTTCATTAACAAAAACTTTGTCAATAGTTTATTCATTCACAGAAATGTTTTAAAGCAAAGCCATTAGCAGCTTGTAGTTAAAATTGAAGCAAAATAAATGTTCAACATACAATATCAGAATTTAAAGAAGATAAGATAGTGTCATTGCCCCACACATTATGGGCAAATGAGATAAGCTGAGTTGACCTGCTCACCATACAACATTTTCTTTCACATTTTGTTGAATGGTCATTAAAACAAATGGCAAAATTGTCAATGTAAATGTGGTGTAAAAAGGTCTAATTAGAATTGCTACATGATGCTCTGATTGTTAATTCATCACAATATTTTACACATACTGAATTAACTTTACAGAAACACATTTTTCTCACAGATCCAGAATAATGTAGAAGAACACGGAACATTATTCCATTGTTTACCACGTAGATCAGTCTCGATCTTAACACAGCGCTCATCGTTAATATTATTTGGTTCCCCTTCATACCAGAACCTGAAAAACAGAAAATCAGACTCTGATCAGCGTTCATTTGCCTTTAAATATGCACCTTTAACACAACTCTTAATAAAAGTTATTCATCATAACAACCTATTTAGTCTGTCTAATAATAATGAAAATAAACTGATTGTGTTATCAAGGGTTAATCCAAGGCCAAGATATTATGGTTGTGTTTCAGTTCCTATCAGATGGTGGGAAAACCTGCTAATAAACATACAGTATAATAAATCACTTACGCAGTGGTCAGTGGTGAACCGTCCACCCATTTCCAAACCTGCACTGTCTCAATGTCACTCAGACCAATCCAAGCCTCCGTGTTGTTGAGCTGATTAACGATGAACTCCTGCAAATGACATCACAATATACTGTATAATTACATCTCTCTCTCTCTTTCTCTCTCTCTCTCTCTCTCTCTCTCTCTCTCTCTCTCTCTCTCTCTCTCTCTCTCTCTCTCTCTCTCTCTCACCTCTTCCTCTGGGCTGTTTATGGTCACCAGGTCTGCTCCTCTGTTAATGCAGTCCTGTCTGCTTCTAATCCAATCTTTTTTTTCAGTAGAGATGGAGTAAAAACTCCAGTTGGAATATTTCCATTCCAGACTGGTATATGTGTCTAAATACACAGTGGGACATGTTACAGCATGGAACAATATATTGTCTTTTTTACATGCCAACACCAGACAACACATTTTACATAACATCCTGTAACTGTAACTGATTACTTTTTTAAATAGCATCATTGAGGGTTTTTCAGCATTTTTCAACAACTGTGGTTTTAATTTATTACACTGTTAAATGAGTTCTTTAAATCATTTTTTTAATTTTTAATTTAATTTTACCTTTTTTTATTTGTTCCCCATTCGGGAAGTTCTAGCTGCATCAAAACGCTTTGGGAACGCCCCTGCGTTGTCCATGCTCTGAACCACGTGTGAGATCTGGCCAATAGGCAAGATGTGTGGGGGGTACACGCAGTGGATGTGTTGTTTGCTTAGCTTAGGAGCATGCTTAGTCGGCTCTAGAGAGAATCGGCTATTAGCATTTTGAGCCCACGTGTCACAGCCTCAGCGCCTTCCCCTACCTGCACACCCAGGTGTCCGGGTCCTGGGAGACCCGTTTGCAGCACGCGCTTTTCCCAGTGTTCTCGCTGTGCGCTAATGTAGTTGGGGCTAAGTAGTGCGACTACGAGACAATGCCGCGTGAGGTAGAGACGCTAGCTAGCTAGCTCTCCCAAAGTGTTGCATCAATGAAGGCTTCAGTTTGCCCACAAAAGAGCCACTTTGGCTCTGGTAGGTAGGGCTACACGGCAGGTCAGGCTGCGAGTTGCCTCCACACGATGAGTGTGTTGCAGGCATACCAGGCTGGCCTGCTATGAGAGATGGTGAGGGCTCCCTTCTGAGTGCCACGGTGGCCCCTCCTGGCCTGATCTGGTGACGCTGTAGGTAAGGGCGATTGCTTAGGAGACCGCTTACTTACAAGGAAGTACCACTGAAATTCTGCCCGTTTACAGCCCCTGGCTAGGAGATACACAACCGACTGTGTCCAGTGCGAGCCAGATTTTACACATGGTTTAAAGCGTGGACAACACAGAGGCGTTCCCAAAATGTTTCGACGCAGCGTCTCGTTCCCTCTGGGAACTAGGGTTACATATGTAACCTAGAGACGTTAGTATTTATTTATTTAATATTATTTCAGAATTCGATTTTTTTGTAAACTTACAGCACTTATCGCATTTTCTTTCTTCTCTGTCTTAAAGTTGTGAAAAAAAACTAAATAAGCTTTTCATATATCATGAAAATAAGTTATATAGTAAAATATATTAGATTTTATAGTAAAATAGATTTTTAAACAAGCTGCAAACTGGAACATACCCAATGTATTTCTGCTGGATTGTGATGCTCATTTAAGAATACTAAATGAGGATTGCAATGATTTTCTCATCCATACCTATCAACTATATAAAATCCACCATTCATCAATGCAATATTCTGTATTTTAACAAGCGCATTTATATTAACATGTACATTTAATTATAATTAACCTGTTAAAAATCTATGGATTTAATTACAAGCTGTAAAAACTAAAACGTACCAAATGTATGTTTTCTGATTTTCCCTGGTGACCATTTAAGAATATTAACTGAGGAATTAAATGATTTTCTCACCCATATCTGTCAACATTCTCTGGAGTCTGTCTTTCTCCTTCTGTAACTGGTCCCTTTGGTTTATCACATTGCTGTTATTGGTTTGCAGCTGGTTTCTCTCAACATTTAGATTATTGTATTTTGTCTGTAGCTGATTGTTTTCTGTAGTCAGGTTGTTGTAACTGGTCTGTAACTGGTCTTTTTCTATCATGAGGTTGTTGTATTTGGTCTCTAACCTCTCTCGCTGTACAGCCAGGTTGTTGTAACTGGTCTGTAACTGGTCTCTCTGTACAGTCAGGTTGTTGTAACTATCCTGTAACTGGTCTTTTTCTATCATGAGGTTGTTGTATTTGGTCTCTAACCTCTCTCGCTGTACAGCCAGGTTGTTGTAACTAGTCTGTAACTGGTCTCTCTGTACAGTCAGGTTGTTGTTACTGGTCTGTAACTGGTCTCTCTCTACATTCAGGTTGTTGTATCTGGTCTCTAGCTGGTCTTCTTCTGTAGTCAGGTTTTTGTACCTGGTCTGTAACTGGTCTCTCTGTACAGTCAGGTTGTTGTTTGCTGTATTCAAAATGTTGAATTTAATCCACAGCACTGTGGTGGAAACCAGCAGGAAAACACACAGGAGCACCAAACACACTACAGTCACTGAGTAAAATCTGCTTCCTTTCTGCACTTCTCCTAGAGAGAAATGGACACATAGAAAGAGTCAAATCAAATCAAATCAAATCAAATCAAAGTTGCTGTAGTGTCATTTGCATTTTTGTAAGATAAATGTTTTGGAACAATAAACAGTGGTGTGGTGGTTTACTGTAACCACAATGTCCGGTAAAGAAAAATGCATGTGAAATGCATGTCAAAATATTAAATGATAACCAGGCAAACATATCCAGAACAAACATTACAGTAGGCAAGGGCCAGAAGATATACAGTCAGACTATAGTAGATTAGAAAAGATTAAGATTAAAAAAAGCTTGCCAAATCTAAAATTTCAGCAAGGTCAACAAGATAATAAAAAATAAATCAACATTTTCTGAATAATTAGAATTCGGGAATCAACAGATATACTGTTTGCGCTTGGTTCGGCAAGCACATGTACCATGGTTGGATTGCTCCACAAAAGGTTAGCGATGGACAGAAGACATTGGACTACTGATCGAAAGATCAGATTTTCAATATATTACATTTTCATAAGTTAAAATTTGTTTGCAAAGCAGTTTTTAGATTTACAGCCGTGAGATGCATAACCATCTAAAATCTATGGGAAATACAACGGTTTATAAAATACCCATGTTTTGTGTTTGAATATGTGTCATGGTGCGAGCGAAACAGAGGGCGGAAGCTGGAGTACAGCTCGCTCGGGTTTTAATGACCAGTATTAGGGAGCGAGATACACACAAGCACACACAAGCGCACGCGCACACGGCAGCCCTTCGGTTGAGTAAGTCCGAGGAGCGCTTTGGGAGCAGCGTAGCTGACCCGAGATGCACGGGGAGGAGAAGCGCAGCCGGTACGGGATTGTGGAGTCCGAAAGGAGTCCTGTGTAAAGACCTGGACACGAAAACATAGACCATACGTTAAGACCAACACATACAATAACGAACGCTGGGTGAATGTGAGAGAGTGGTTTATATAGGAGCGGAGTGGAGTGATGAGGAGCTTCAGGTGTGTGTGATTAGGCCTGGAGCTCCAGAGAGAGTGAAGGCATGATTGATGATGAGCCCCAGGTGTGTGTGGTTAAACCTGGAGCTCTAGGGATAGAGGAAGCATAGAGTGTGACCATAGGGGGCGTGGCAGGTGGATCCCTGACAATATGATTCCTCTTTGTGTCCTTCATCTGTAGATTACATGTCTGTCCTGTGATTATGTCTGGGGTGTCCGAAAACTTGTGTGTCCCTGCAATCAAATGTTTTAAAAAATAACTTACAGTATGTACTAAAAAATAAAAAAACAAAAAACATCATTCACCAATTACAAATATTTTCTATGTTTAAGGTAAAAATAAATACATAAAGAACAAAGTTGAAATGAATTGTTTTCAACTAATTTTACCTGTGTGTGGGGTTTTCATGCTGCTATCCGTCTTCTTGGTTTCGGGATTATGATCTCTAACTGCATCTTCACTCTCGTAGATTTCTACCACCCTCTCGATGCGCTCCCCTCGATTCTCAGTGTAGTTCACATACTCAACATTCTGAGACATCTCTGATCACTTAAAACAAAACCTCACTAAACTGGTGAATCTTCTTCTGTCTGCAAAGAAGCGACACACTGATTGTGTGTGCAAAAAGTGCACAGATTAAATAATATGCTTTTCTAAAAAATATGGTAGTCTGTATATTAGAGAAGTTATTGTGTGTAACCCAGTAAACTGTATCTGGTTCCTTTTAAATATTACGGTTGGATTTACAATAAAGTTCATTTAATTCCCAGAATCCATTTTATGCCATTAAATCTTAATATAATAACACATAAATATCTTTAAAGATTGTGTAGGACTGGTCATCTGATGGAGCACTCCATCACTCTTCTTCTCTAATAAAGCTCTAGGAATAACCTGAAGGTGTATTTAACATTTTTGATTGATTAAAACCTCTTAGGCTTCGTGGTTGTGTGAACGCAACTAATAGCCAATTGTTCTCAGCTGTTAATGTTTAGCAATAGATTAAATAAATAGGGAGAAGAGTAACCATGACTAACTATACATCATTCTAAAGCTCTAAGTCTCAAGCAGCGATTTCAGATCACTGTTTTTCAATGGAAAACGTATAACGAATGTATTTGCTGAATTTGTGTGAGCAGTACACAACAACAACATGCGTAAAAAAAAACGCACTACTTACATAAATATTGTAATAACGAGTCACAAACTCATCCACTGCTGCTAATCCCGGTTTAATAGAAAAGATAAGGGTCCAGTGAACAACATGCCGTAAGCATTTCTGCTCCAAACAAACAATAGTGTTGTAATTTAGATGTTTATTCCGATGTTTACGTCACAGAACTTCGGCTGGTGTTTGTGTTTATATATTTCCGAATAACTTTCACATAAAAAAACGACATCTTGGTGACAAAAAACAAATATGGCTGGTAGAATATAGTGTTACAAAACGGTTGAGACCACAAAAAAAGTAAAAAAAAAAAAAAAAATGATAAAGTAAAAGAGTATAAATCTTGGGTGGAGTCTCCTCTCTCTCTGCAGGTGTTTGAAGGTGTTCATTTCAAACCTTTTATTTCCCAGCCAATAGCATTATGGAAACAAAATGACTGATTGACAATGTAGCCAATAAGTGCAGGATTCTAACGATATATGGGAGGATTTTATTCTCCACGTGTGTGAGGCTTGGTTTTATTACTCTTTACAAACTATTACTGGCTGAATCAGGGAAGAAGCAGTGATGAACCAGGAAGTGATGCAGCTCTCAGGTCAACATAAACAGCTGTTTATAGCTCGTGCCAACTGGACTTTGTTTACAAAAAAAAAAGAAAACAAGGGGAAAAAATGGACAATCAAATAAGTTGTTTTATCGGAGATTTGCAAAAAAAGCAGCGATGTGGAAAATATTTTTGGGGGCGGAGTAACAACAGAGACATGGAGCTCTACATCTGTAAGTTACAATAAATCTCCCCTTATAGCTTTATACGATTTTTTTGGTGCTATTGCCTGTTTTGTTTTTATAAGAGAAATGCTTGAAAGGTAAGTGTGTGTGTGTGTGTGTGTGTGTGTGTGTGTGTGTGTGTGTGTGTGTGTGTGTGTGTGTGTGTGTATTGTTGAGATTGGAATAGCCAGACATCAATATAAATGGCCATGACTGTATAACAATAGTTTGTCTGGCTACCTGGCCATCAATATGAATGGAAAATTAACATCAATAGCCCCAAACATGTATAACAAAAGCCTTTAATGGTCAGCCATTCATTAATATGCAGACTTTATGAATAGAGTATCAATAATCACCTGAGTTTAGCAGGTGTTTCTCAAACACAGGGAGGGAGAAAAAGGCTCAGACAGTCTCAGATAAATGTTTGTAGGAATCTCATTTGTTATGACAATCTTCATAAAATTTGAAATATAAACTCATGAGACATGTGGCGTTCAACCCAGTACTTTTCTGGATTGCTCCAGGACTAATTTCATGTATTTATATATAAAATAAAAATAATGTTCAATGCAGGAAATGTTTATCTATGGAACTTCATCATCTATAACTCAATATCTTTTTAAGCAATATCAACTTTGCTGATGGACAGTAAAGCTCAAAGTGTCTTCTTTTCAAAGATATTTTAATTGTGTATGTAGCACATTTTTATCAGGAACTGTTAACATTTAAAGTTAGGTAGAGCATTTCAGCTGGGAGTCCTAAAATTTGGGTAGGGAGGGCGAACCAGACATAGTATCAGATAAATGTTTGTAGGAATCTCATTTTTTATGATATCTTCATTCAATTTAAAATATAAACTCATGAGACATGTGGCTTTCAACCCATTACTTTTCTGGATTGCTATATATTTTATATACTTTATATATGGAGGAAAAAAAAACATTTTAAGGAATATTTTTCTACAGTACTTAATCATCTATATCATTATTTTTTTGAACAATATCAACAGTGAATAATCTACAGTAAAGCTCAAAGTGTCTTCTTTTCAGAGATATTAATTGTGTATGAAGCCCATTTTTATCAGGAACTGTTAACATTTAAAGTTAGGTAGGGCATTTCAGCTGTGAGTCCCAAAATCTGTGTCGAAGGCTAACATAATTTCATAATGTAATGATGGACTGTCTTTTCTCTTTACTTAACTGAGGGTGTTTTCTGCCATAATATGGATTTGTAAGTAATTGGGGTAGCTCTAATAGGGCTACCTACTCTGTACTCACTCTTTTTACTGCAAAGGGCAAGAAATGTCACAAAAAAACACTGACAAAGTACACCAGTTTACCAAGCGGAAAATGTAGCTGAAAACCTTAGCATGCTATATGAACAGTTTGCTACAATGGCAAAGGACTACATTTGCCATGAATAGTTTTGCAGTCAAGTGTTTATCAGTGAACCTGTAATAACCTCAATTATGATGGAACTAAATTGAATGGACATTTGTTGTCACCCAGATGAGGATGGGATTCCTTTTGAGTCTGGTCCCTCTCAACATTTATTCCAAATATGATCTCAGGGAGTTTTGCCCTGCTACACTTTGACTTGCTCATACATTAGAGATTGAATTAAATTTTAATTGAGGGAAACAATAAATAAAGATAAAGGATAGAATACACTGTTAATTTACACCAACTGTAGTTTGTGAGGTGATGATATTAATATAATTTGCATTGCATTGTGGGCAATTTCTGTGATGGCACTTATTCATTATAGTAACAATTACAAACTGTAAATAATAGTAGCAAGGTAGTAAAAAAAAACTAACTTTTGAGAAATAATCATCTGTCATATGTCCACTTTTAATGTTGGATTGTATCTGCTTTAGCATTAGACTGTGTCTCCATCTCGCATCAATTTCTATTAATCAGTTTTGGCAAATTAAGAAAAAAATATTAAATTAATAAATCATCTGCTTTTGTATATATGTTAGTTTTAAGCCTATTTGTCAGGGTACAGTTAACTGATGACTCCAGTTCCCAGCAGCCATCGCAATCCCCCAATATGCCCGGCACAGATTTTAAATCGGAGTCAACACACAAACACTTTCGTGCTCTGCATCTCCAAGCTACTGATGAAGTACAGGTGTGCCCAATTACACACTATATACTAGACTCCCTCTAACCATCTTGTTGGTAAAGAAAACCATTAAGAATGCTGCGTTTTACTGAGCTAGTATGTTGATTTTTTTTTCTTCCATATTTCACTGTTCATTTCTTTCTTGTTTATGCCCTAGTAGTGGGGTTTGTCTATTACCTAACCATGGCCTGTTATATATTTTTTTATTCTGACTGCTGATTAGTATTTGTTTGCTTGTTTTATACTTAACCTTTTTACCCAGCATATGTATCCCCCTCTGCCATTGTGTTTTCAGTGCATGTATGTAACAGTATTATTAATTTTTTAAATCTTTATAAAATTAAGACCTATCTACACTGAGAAACATAGTTTTATCTACTTTTTAAATGAAGAAATCAAATCTTATAGATATTGTTACACATTGGCAGTAACTAAGTAAGAAATGAAACACTTTTCCTGAGCCTGTACCTCTGAATACTGTGAGGTGTCCACAAACCTTTGGTCATAGTGAACACAGGACAGACGTTCCTTCTAGCTGAAATTAAAATATTACTTAAAATATCTTTTAAACTTATGTAAGTGTAATTGTTTTTATTGCTTCTGGAACATTTGTCAAAGATGCTGTTAGAAAAAATGTTGATTGACCTCTGACTAATCATATTTAGGAATTCAACACCAGTGTTGGGCAAAGTTACTTTTAAAAGTAATGCATTACAATATTGCTAATTACGTTACTTTGTTACTTTTTATGGAAAGTAATGCGTTATTTTACTTTTGCGTTACTTGTATCTCTTTCACGCCTTACAGGTGTAACAGGTGTAATATAGATAATTGGCATTAAGAAATGTTATATTAGGGCAAAAGATGTCTTACACATTTAAAATGTTTAATAACTTCTTAGAGAACAATAAGATGATAGACTAACTTTTGACCACAAGGCTGAACACTTTCCAGTCGCTCTTCTGTACACTGCTTTGCAATCTGCCTTCACCGTCAGGAATGTAACTATCGTTCGTGTATATAAGGTTAAGGGTGTGGGCTGCACACCGGTGATGTGGAGGGAGAACATACCTTTCGCTGTCATCTCGTAAAACGTGCAATTCCGTAAATATGACCTCGTCCTCGTCTACATCATTCTCTGCTTCATCATCAGCTTGAAACATTCTGAACGCTTTTACAAAGTTCACGCTATTATCAGTGACCGTGGCAGTTTATCTTCCCACAAAGAGCAAATGAGCTGTTAATTTGCTCTCTTTCTCCGCTGCGATGGCATCGTACATGTGTCTCCCATGGAAAACGTTTATTCTGAGCAGTCCATAGATATGCAGTGGAAACATATTCCAAGTCGGCAAAAGTTTTCCTTAGTTCTG
Organism: Silurus lanzhouensis; assembly: GCA_039877035.1. Classification (NCBI taxonomy): domain Eukaryota; kingdom Metazoa; phylum Chordata; class Actinopteri; order Siluriformes; family Siluridae; genus Silurus; species Silurus lanzhouensis. Next base: position 1,887,222 of record JBCEWE010000127.1, on the reverse strand, counting down.
TCTCCATTTCCATATATGCCTTTTAAGCCCCCCCGCGCACACACACATCATTATCAAAATAATGAGAATACTTCCGTCGCAGTAATGTAATGCTCTGGCCTGCCATCTCCGCTTCTGACCAGCTTCTGTCCAAACGGCTCGCCGGTATGAGTGCGCGATTCTTCGTGACTACGTTCATTTTAATTCAGTATTTTTTTTTTGAATGCAAAATAATTTATTTAAGTCGCATTATTTTTTTTTAAAAGTTACTCAGATATTAATGTGTAAATTTATAAAGTAACGCGCAAATTAACTCGTTAATAGAGAAAAGTAATATTATGTAACGCACGTTACTTGTAACGCGTTACCCCCAACACTGTTCAACACCTTTCTGATATGTTTTAGCAATTAAAAATTAATACTTGAACTTTGAGTTTGTAGAAGTCTCTATGTTATTGACTTTAAACATTTTTCACACACATTAACAGTGTAGTTCACATATTCAGAAACTATTTGAGGCATTTCTTGAAAATAACCATGACCATGACTAACTATACATCATTCTAAAGGTCTAAGCCTTTGTAGGGGTGATCCTGAAGGAAGAGTACAGTAAGAGTGTAGAGGAAGTGAAGAGAGTTTCTGATCGGGTGATGAAAGTGAAGCTGGAAGTTGAAGTGCTGATGATAAATGTCATCAGTGCTTATGCTTCACAAGTGGGTTGTGAGATTGAGGAGACCGGTATCACTTCTCTCCTTTCTTTCGAAATCTCTGGAACTCACTGTTTTTAACCAACTGTCTGGCTATCTCTCACAGAACAACCTCCATGATCCGAACCTGTCTGGGTTCAAAGCGGCACATTCCACAGAGACGGCCCTTTTGGCTGTTTCTGAGAAACTGCATGCTGCTCGATCAGCCAAGCTGTCATCTGTACTTATCTTCCTGGACCTTTCAGCAGCATTTGACACAGTCAACCACAAGACTCTCTTGCCTACCCTCAGAAGCCTTGGTATCCACGGAACAGCATGGGAATGGTTTGCTTCCTACCTGGAAGGTTGCTCATACCAGGTAACATGGAGAAGAGACATGGTGGTGGCATGAGGAAGTGAAGGAAGGCATAAGGAGAAAGAGGTTGGGGAAACAGACTTGGGATTGACAGAGTGATGAGAAAAGTAGGCAGGAGTATGTGTATGTGAAGTTGGACACTAAGGAAGGAGAAAAGGATTTGTAGCGATTGGCCAGACAGAGGGACCGAGCTGGGAAGGATGTGCTGCAAGTTAGAGCAATAAAGGATAGAGATGGAAATGTGTTGACTAGTGAGGAGAGTGTGTTGAGAAGATGAAAGGATACTTTTGAGCAGCTGATGAATGACGAAAATGAGAGAGAAAAAGAAGGTTGGATGATGTGGAGATGGTGAAGCAGGAAGTGGAAGGATTAGTAAGGAGGAAGTGAGCGCAGCAATTAAGAGGATGAAGGGTGGAAAGTCGGTAGGACCAGATGACATACTGGTAGAAGCATGGAGATGTTTAGGAGAGATGCAGTGGAGTTTTTAACCAGATTGTTTAACAAGATTCTGGAAGGTGAGAGGATGCCTGAGGAATGGAGAAGGAGTGTGCTGGTACCGATCTTTAAGCATAAGGGACATGTGCAGACCTGCAGTAACTACAGGGGAATTAAGTTGATCAGTCACACCATGAAGTTATGTGAAAGAGTAGTGGAAGCCAGGCTGAGAAAAGAGGTGACCATCTGTGAGGAGCAGTATGGTTTCATGCCAAGGAAGAGCACTAAAGATGCAATATTTGCATTGAGAATGTTAATACAGCAGGTAGAGAAGAGCCTGGAGAGGTGAAGGTACATGCTGGAGAGAAGTGGAATGAAAGCCAGTAGTATATTACAGCAGGTTAATGTCATGCTCTGAGTGAACCTGGGTTGTTTGGTATATTGGTACATGAAAGTGGTCAGATGTAACAGTCACTTCAGGCCTTTCATGGGCTCCTTTGCAACCTGATAATAATGAAGGAAACTCAAACTGTGCAGGGGTTGATAAAGGACTTTTCTATGATTCATCCTGCAACAACCTGAACTATTTCTTCTGCCACACTAGTAGGTTATTTGTTTTCTTATCTATTGACACTAATCTGTAGAAGATTGTATCTGGGGAAGGACAGAGATTACAGTATTAACTTCAGATTCTCTCAGAATGTGCCACAGGGGAAAAAAAAATATTAAAAAAGATAATACATCTCAAAGACCTTGGACATAAAATCAAGCATCCAAACAGGCTAAATAAAACCTTTAAATAAAATAATAATAATAATAATAATAAACCTTTACCAAAATCCTCACAAAACTTAAAATGGATTGACAGGTGTGGGGAAACGGGAATAAAAGACAAAAGTACTGGTCACACAACTTTAAAAATCAAGCAACAAAACTGAGACAAACGGAAATGTAAATACACGGAGATTAATAGAATACAGGTGGCACTGATTAACCTAACAAACGGAGAGAGCAACATGAGGAAACAATGGGGGCATCTGGTGGACAGCGAAAGTAATGCACAGTCAAAATACTGACATTGTAACTTAATACAACCTGAATTCATTCTATATTTACGTTTTTCTCACGTTATCAAAAGTCAAAAATATTTTTTTAATGCATTTAAAAAAAAAAACCTGTGTTTCCAAAATTAAAATATAGAAAAAAAGTAAAAGATTGATAAAAAAAAAAAAAAAAAAATGGTATGTTGCTCTATGTGATACTATGTTATTACTCTACTTTTCTACATTATACTTTGCAGTGTTTCAGTATAGTTATAATAAATGGCTATACCTTATAGTCAGTGCTGGAGTGTTCAGGGCCTCCTAAATAAACTGTCTTTCACAAAATAACTGCTATAAAGTGAAGAGAGGGATGGTTAATGTGAACTCATTATAATTTTAAAATTAAGATGTTAGCATATTAAACCATTTGTTCAGACTCTGTAGTACTATGGGGAAATTAATCAACTTTTTTTCTGTGTGTGTGTGTGTGTGTGTGTTATACTAAAAGGAGTCAGACAATTAGACTGCAGGTGCAGGCTGATAGGAGTGTGTTTCATCCTGCTGTGCAGTCCTCCATTTTGGAGCAGGTGAGCTGCAGGATGTCTCCGGAATATCCCTGTTAGCATTCTCAGTAATCACCTGCTCAAAAATTCTGTTATTCTCAAAAATATTACTTCTTTTATTAATGATTGCCTGCTTCATATTCCTTTCATTTTAGCTTTGAGTAAATAAAATATATTTCTGGTTGTCAGATAAAGCAGAAACTGGTCAAATAAAATCTCATGTTGAACAACACAGTGACCTGGAAGGTGCAGCCAGATGAAAACATCTTCCAGAAGAAAAAGAACAATCACCTGTGACATCTAAATACTCCCCTTCATACCAAATAGAATAAAAACAACATTTTTATTTAACATACTAGCGTTTAAACTTCAAACAGTACAAAGAGTCAGAGGATTAGTCTGTAGTAGAGGAAGAAATGTATCATGTCAGTGCTCCAACATCCTTTTTTTCACTTTGTCACTGTAGTAATCCACAGTAGACAATGCCAAAAAGGTAATTCTAATTGTAGTCAATAAAAAGGAAACGTTCAGGCATTTAACAAACAAACTATAACGGCACGCAAAAATCAGAAACGTGGACAAAAATTGTTCAGCAACAATATAATAAATCATAGTTGGGTAAAATCAGCAGTACTACATTAGGATGAAAAAAAGTGAGCAAGAACTTCACAATTTCTGAATGATTTTATATTCTCTGTTTGGGCATGTGGGTACCTGGGCACAAGTGTGTTTAGTCAGTATGGTCAGGTTGTGATATTGTTTTGACCTCGTGTTATATGCCATTATATCAATTAATCAACTTTAAACAATGGTTTAATTGAACTGATTTCTATCTGTCATTCATTTTAATATATACTGAATAGTCTCTTGATTCCTAATTCTTGGTAATATCCATAGCACTAAAGGATTTGCAAAAAAAAATCTATTGCTTTTATTGTTTATTTTTGTTCCTGTTTTCTTTCTTTCTTTTTTTTCCTCATTTATACATATCATTGTTAGTTTTTCAATTGTTTCCAGTTTTGTCAAATTGCTTATATTTAAGCTCATTTTTAACTTCTGTACATGAAGTACTGCAGTTCTGATGTTTTGTATATTTTCTCTTTTTAATCCTTCTCCTATTACTCCTTGATTTACTCAGTGTGTCTGACACATGAACCTTTAATGGAGCAAAACTAGTTTTTTGTAAATCTTTAATAAAAGCTACATTAAGCACATGCACTTTGGGCCTTAATTTTTTTTACACAACTGTTTAAATATTCAGTTTTTCTATAGTCTTGTTGGAATAAACTGATAGATTGCACAATTTGTATTTCACATTATGGTATAAAAAGATTAAATAGGAACTACGGTATTTACATATTAATGGTTGAAGCAACAATGACTTCTCTGTATGTACAGACTTCCCATTTTCATAGCACTACATCAGTGTGCAGTTGTTGCCTTTACAATCAGTTCACACAAAAGACCAGAGATACTAAAATCCAGCAATAGAGTGAGTTAAAAAAATTATTAGAAATGTCTCAGCTTGTTGCGTATGTGAACTATGCTGTAGATAGTGGAGAGCACATTGAGAGGGTGGTGGAAATCTACGAAAGTGCCGACTGTATTAGTGGTCAAAATCCCAGAACAGAGAAGGAGAACGCCAACATGAAGACTCAGCAAACTGGTAAAAAAAAAATAAGCATATTTTATAAAATAATAATAATAATAAATAATAATAATATACAGTAGATAAACGAAAAGTAAATAATCACCCTGACAAAAAAAAACATTGTATAACTTTTGGTCTCTCTGCATTTATAAAAGTTTTAACAATGCTCAAAATAGATATGATTAGTTTGATGCTTTTATTGCATTTTATTTAGTACTTGCTGTCCATTTATTGATTAATGCACTTGTTGTCAGTGACACCTAAAGTCTCGGACACACCAGACATCATCAAGGGACAGAAATATAATCTAGAGATGGAGGACACAAAAGGAAGTCACATTCAAATGCAGAACATGGGTATAATCTGTATCATTTGTAATATACTTCTATTTCCCATGCATATTGGATGGATATGTATCTCACAGACATAAGATATGAAAGAAAAAGTTAGTCATGCATGATGGTTATAGAATATATATAATAGAAGATAAAAATCCAGACGATATTAAAAGAGAGGAGGACAAGGGGTCTACCACAGAACTGATGATTATTTAATTCTTTAATTAAGACAGTTTTGATAAATTTTCTGTAATAGCAGCTTAGACAGTATTTTGGGCTGTATTTCAAATCTAAGGATATTTGTAACAGGGATTGTTATTAGAAAAATAACCCACATGTTATGGTGGCCGAGAAGTTCAAAACACAAACAAATCAGAAAACAAATTAATTATAGTGAAAGTTTAGATTAGTTTGTGAAATTAACTTGTTTTTGCCACGTTGTTTGTATATGGATAATTGCTTAATAAAAATAAATAAATACAAAAAACACTATTCCTGTATATCTTGAATGACAGGTGTTTAGATAGTGTTTAGGTAATTGTTTCATTCACAAACTATATCTACCTTTTCCGGTTTGTCTGAATTGTTGTGTTTTCAGGTTTGTTAATGTGTTTGCGGATTTGTTATTTTGTTTTTGCATTGGTTATTTTGTTTTCGGATTTGTTAGTGTTTTCTAATTTCCTCTTTTGTTTTCGGATTTGTTAATGTGTTTTGCACTTCCTGGCCACCGTAATATGTTTTGTCACAGCAAACCACATACTCCAAATCCCAGCAGCCACCATGACCTACAAACATGGTTGCTATACACTACACTGTGCGGACTTTACACTTACACACACACACACACACACACACACACACACACACACACACACACACACACACACACACAGTATTTGAACCTGTCCTGCCCCTTGTCTGTGTTCATTGTCTCTGTTGTCATGTTATAGATTTGCCTGGCTTTATTTAAAACAGTTGACCTGCATTTCTATTTGCCTTCATCTTTACCTGACAGTGTGGGAACAGTAACACCCACCTTACCAGTTATTGTTTTTCTAAAGCAGAATCTTATAAATATTCAAATGAAACTAGCATATCTGTCTCTGTGTTCACTGAAATCTAGGAGCAGACAAAAAAGTGAGCAGATGTTACACAATCACTGTAGTGTGTGTGGTGGTGCTGCTGTGTGTTCTCCTGCTGGCTGCCATCACAGTGCTGTGGATCAAATTCAACAACCTGACTGTAGAGAGAAACCAGCTACAAACCAATAATAGCTATCTGATAAACCAAAGGAATCAGTTTCAGAAGGAGAAAGACAGACTCCAGAGAATGTTGGAAGACATGGGTGAGAAAATCATTTAATTCCTCAGTTAATATTCCTAAATGGTCACCAGACAATCAGAAAACATACTTTTGTTACGTTTTAGTTTTTACAGCTTGTAATTAAATCCAATTTAAACATTGTGCATAGATTTTTAACAGGTAGATTATAATTCAATTTACATGGTCATATAAATGCGCTTGTTAAAATACAGACTATTGCATTGATGAATGGTTCATTTTATACTTCAGTGGTGTCCTACTTGAGTCAATCCACCTCTTAATCCCATCATTATGATAGAGCTACATAACCCATCAATATTATACAGAAATGCAGTACAAAAAAAGCGTTTCATCACAGACAGGAATCTCATACAGTGAGAAAAAATGCCATTTCAAAAAGCAAAAAACCTAAACATCATCTCTAGCAGAAGCATCAATATTTAACTCATAAAATGACTCCCGGTTTTCCATGCATTTTTGTGCATTTTATCTGTGCAATACGGTCTTTCTAAGGATTTTAAATGAAGGTAAATTAAATAAATTTTAGTTTTTGTGCAAATTTTACAACAAAGAAAATGCAAAAGAATAACTGGCTCATGAAAAAGCTATTTTGAGCTGTTTTGGTCGACTTTTACTCATGATGTCCAGCTTTTCTTGAAAATTCAGTCTTGTAAATGTCCTTGTATGTGTATCTGTGACCACATCAATTTCTACTCCTCTGTTGGCTGTTGTGGAATAAGAAACCTTTTGAGAGAAACACTATGAAATGAAGACAATAGACTATTAGGAAATATTTTATAAATATTAATGGACAACAATATAAAAAGTCAGTGATTCTGATGAATTGTCAATTTAATACCAATTTACACAAGGATTTGTATGGAGGATGTACTACATACAATATGACAAATAGTGAAGAAATTTGAAAAATTTGTTAACACGTTTATGGAAAGAGGAAGCCCTATTTTGGTATGTGATACTTCTGTTTTACTTACCTTCTCATGATGGGGAATATTGTGATTTCTCAATTACATGGCAAGCTTAATTTCTCTGCGTTTTTGTGTCATTAGTTTCAAGAAAATAAAGAAAATGTTTATAGGTGCTATAAAATAGGTGGTAACTATAACAAAAAATATAATTTTCAAATAAAATTAATTATAGAAAAAAAAATGACATACTACTATAATACTAATTTTACCAAATAAAAATCACACTTGTTAAAAAGAATGCTAAAAACCCTCCATGATGGGCTGTTAGTGGACAAGAGAAAACATCAGTTGCGCCTCTTCATCATGCCACCTTGTGATTGAAAATGTTTCTGTAACAGGACAAAGCAATGCATTTTTTTCCTAATGTAAAATAAAGTGATCTTTTTGTAAAGAAATATGGAAAAACAATACATTGTTGTTGCTGTAACATGTCCCACTGTGCACTCAGACACATATACTAGACTGGAATGGAAATATTTCAACAGCAGTTTTTACTACATCTCTACTGTAATGAAAAATTGGACTGAGAGCCGAAATGACTGCATCAACCGTGGAGCAGACCTGGTGATCATAAACAGCACAGAGGAAGAGGTGTGAGAGTGAAAGAGAGAGAGAGAGAGAGAGAGAGAGAGAGAGAGAGAGAGAGAGAGAGAGAGAGAGAGATACTTATACAGTATTTTGTGATGTTATTTGCAGGAGTTCATCATTAATCAGATCAACAACAATGAGGCTTGGATTGGCCTGAGTGACACTGAGACCGAGGGGATTTGGAAATGGGTGGATGGATCAAAACTGACTATAGTGTAAGTGATTTATCTCATAATTTTATAACGGAAACACAATCACAGGAAACACAGCCAAAATCACTTCAATAAGAACTTGACCTTGATGTTTTCAGCAGATAGATTAAACTGTAAAAGCACAATCAGTTTTTATTTTGTTTTGTTTTTTTGCACATGTTCTTAAAAGACAGAAAAAATAGCTTGTTGTGTTTATGATGATTAACTCTGATTTGGAGTTGTCTGATTCTGATTCTCTGGATTTCAGGTTCTGGCACGAGACTGAACCAAATAACCATAATAATAATGAGGACTGTGTTAAGATCGAGACTGATAAACGTGATAAAAAATGGAATGATGTTCCATGTTTTACTACTATAAAATGGATCTGTGAGAAAAATGTTTTTTAGTAATTCAGTATGTGTAGTATATTGTGCTGAATTAGCAGTGAGAGCATCATGCAGTACATTTTAATTAGACCTGCTTAAAACCTATTTTACATGTGTTCAAATTCATATATTGAAGTCGACATAACCGATAAAAAATGCTTAGAAAAAGCGAGAATTTGGCGGTTCTACTTCAAAAACGTTGACTTAAAAGGGTTGTCGAGGTAACCGAGGGCGAGATAAGCGGGTTCCACTGTGTGTGTGTGTGTGTATATATATATATATATATATATATATATATATATATATATATATATATATATATATATATATATATATATATATATATAATTTTCTTTTCCAGCATGATCTAAATGCATTTGAATTAAATGCTAACTAACATGTTTTTAGCTAATGTAACACCTAAGACTTAAATCCTAAAGTAGACTAATAAACATAGAACAAGAAGTAGCAGGCCCTAATTTGATCTGAATTAAACATTGCATTGACATGACATCTGCTGTGGTGATGCTGGTCAAGTTATTGTCCTGAATGACATGGATAGGTTTACAAAAACATTTTCACAGATGCAATTAAATAAAAAATATAGTGCCTGACTGAGACATTTCATAATAATTTAGTGTATTCTGCTCCTGCTTGTATATATATAGTCAAATAAACATTTATGTTGGATGTTTTGTATTTGCTTTATTGTTTTTAAGTGTAGGCAATATTAATTTTCATATGAAGTACAAGGTATTTTCAATTTACAAAGTGTTCTGTTTCCAAATAATTTTCCATTGTGTTTTGCATTTTTAACAGTAATCTTGCATTTTCATTTATTGAATTTTCCTTTTCCCATCTACTGCATTCCCATTTCTTTTCTCAAAAGAACCCTTCTATTTTGTATAAAGTCAGCAGGACTTTCATCTGTCAGGAAAGTGTGTAAAAATAACATTAAAAATTTTCGAGCTAATGTACATTATATATTTTTAATGTGGCCATTCCTTTCCACCTAATGTGGATAACAGGTCCTCGAAAAACTTAAATGAGATCTGGATATAGAAGAATCTACACTATATTTCCAAAAGTAGTAGGTCACCTGCTATATGTGGTTCTTTTTTGAACTGTTACCACAAAGCTGGAGGCACTCAATTGTATAGGACGTCTTTAGATGCGCTATAATTATACAATCATACTGCAATCATCATCAATCTACAAGATTTACTGCATCAGAATCATAAGAAAGAAAGATAAATGAAATGAACAGTTATGAACAATCTCAGTGCACTGTGAGAAAACAAAAACAGACACTGAGACACAATGCTTATCAAAAAATCTTTTACACTGTATAAATTTGGCTCATTTTGTGTAAATTCAATTTACTTCAGGGAGAATTTTTTTTTTACAGACCCAATGTTGTTGTTTAGTGCAGCTATTGTCATTCCATAAGTTCATAGTTGAAGATTTGTAAATCTCACCACAATTCTCATTCTCTTTACCATTCGGTTCGTCTGGACCCCAATACCTGAAACCCAGAAAATTTAACTTAGACTCAGATCAGTGTTAGGCTTCCTTCAATTCCACATCTTTAACTGAATCATTTCAGTATTTGAACATTAGAACAATATAAACATACAAATATAATAGAGATTCAAATGTCCATGATTTTTAAGATAAAATATTACTGAAACCGTATTTATAAATAATTTCTTACTTGAAGGTCAGTGGTGAAGCGTCCACCCATTTCCACTCTCCCTCTTTATCTCTGTCACTCATACCAATCCAGACCCCACTGATACTGCTGATGTGTTTACTGATGAACTCCTGCATACAACAGCACATATTACACATCTTGCTCTCGCTCTCGCTCTCCCCCAACCCCTCTCTCTCTTTCTCACCTGTTCCTCTTTGCTGTTGATGATCATCAGATCTGCTCCTTTATCCCTGCAGTTCTGTCTGCTCTCCTCCCAGCTCTTTCTCTCATTAGAGACGTAGTAAAAACTGGAGCTAAAGATGATCCATCTGCATTTACCTGTAGAGAGAAATGGTGAGAATTTACAATGAATTTAAATGAATTTGTTGCTGAACTATGGTTTTTAAATAGCCATGATTTCTATTTCACAATATAGGTTATATATAATATCAGGAATAAATATATAAAAACACGTGGATTCACCTTTTATTAACTCTTTAATGGATTTTATTTAATTATTATTTAATTTAAGAAAGGTTGCTTTTACTCTTATTGGCTTCTTTGTGGAATGAAAAATAGGCTTAAATTAATAACTTGGTTCAATTATACAGTGATGTCATACTGCACATAGTTTTGGGACACCTGACTTTTAAAGACATGTGGTTTTTCCCCAAACTGTTACAGACACAGTTGTGGAGAAGCAATTGTATAGCACGTCTTTAAATACGATAGCATAACATTTTTCAATCACTTTAACTAGGAGACCCAAACCTGTTTAAGCATAGCAATGTGCCTGTGCACAAAGCCAGCTTCATGAAGATATGCTTGACATGGGTTGGAGTGGAAGAGCTCCTGCTAAAGAGAGCTGACCTCAACCCTGCTGAACATCATTAGATGAATGTGAACATTGACTGCACCCCAGAACTCCTCACCTTCTCACCTACATCAGTACCTGACTTTACCAACACCCTTGTGATTGAATGAATAAAATCTCCATAAAACACAGTCCAACAAACATCTTCCCAGAAGAATGCAGGGTTATTATAACAGGAAATGAGGACTAAATGAAGTTAAATAAACTGCATTTTGGCAGCAATACAGCTTGTAATTTTATATAATCTGATAATAGGGTATAGTTGAGTATTTGTCTCTTTAGGCTGACTGGATAAAGAACAGTGAATTCACTATGAACAAAACTGTGGACCAATGACTGATATAGTCATTGTCAGGATTATACCCAGAATCACATACTATGATTTCCATAACCCACTGCCCACCTGTTTCACTTTCTTGATCATAATAACTTGTGTATATATACTATACCTTTCACAGCACTACGTATCTTTTTAGCAAATCCTACACATAACACACATCACATCATAACCTTGTGCTCCAGTACATCTGATCAAATGCACATTATCAACTTGTGCTGTTAATATCATGAACAGCAGCTACGCTAATGCCTCTCCACTGCTTCCCAAGGCATCCTGAGGTTGCTCCAGCCCCAGTCACATCCCACCTTATAAAGATTGTGGACCTTTAAAGAAGTAGATGCCGACCCCGCAAATACCCCGAACCATCTAAAGTTTGGACACTGGACCTCCTTGAGTGTTTAAAGGCTCTGGAATGGAGAAGCTGGTGTTGGATCTGTGATGATCGCAAATGTTGAGCTATTTTATGAGTTGCTCAGTAGCTTCTAGTTTTATAACCACAAATGTCTGTAAAAGACTGTAGAAAGGACATTACTCATAATCTTATATTCCAGTGCTCATGTTAGTTCTCACTCTCCAGTGTTCTGTATTGTTTAAAGACTATAATCACACTCTTGATATCACCCAAATGAGGATGGTTCCCTTTTGAGTCTGGTTCCTCTCAAGGTTTCTTCCGGGATAAATACACACCACTCACCTTAACTGTTAAATTCTGTAAAGCTGCTTTGAGTCAATGTCTGTTGTGAAAAGCGCAATAGAAATAAACTTGACTTGACAGCACTTATTGTCTCTCATTAGTTGTCTTTAACAGTTTTGTCAACTCACAACCTTTTGAGGTCATAATTTAATGTGAACTGAGGTGGGATCAGATCACATTCAAACGACACCGGACGACAAAACAAGATATGGAAGTGCAGTGAAGTTTATATACAAGTGGTAATAAACCATACATTTTAAATAGGTACAAACGTCCATGTTACATGAAACTAGGAGGTGCAGTGGCTGATGGGAAATGTAGCTCTTCTCCAAACTCTTACCACAAAGCTAGAGGCACACTACAGCATAACTTTGTAAATTTTGCGTTCACTTGAACTTGGAAACCCAAACCAGTTCCAGCATGGCAATGATCCTGTGCGCAAAGCCAGCTCCATTAAGATATGGCCTACATGTTTTGGAGAGGAAGATCTTGAGTCGCCATCTATAGAGCTCTGATCTCAACCCTACTGAACTCCTTCAGGAGGAATGTGAACACTGACTGCACCCCAGGCCTCCTCACCTCACCTACACCAGTACCTGACTTTACTAACACACTTGTGGTTGATGAACACAAATGTCCACATGCACACTCCAAAATCTCATGGAACATCTTCCCTGAGGAGTGGAGGGAATTATTTGAGTAAATTGGTAGTAAATGTAAAATGCGATGCTCAAAAAGCATCACATTTTATTTGGCAATATAGTGTATTTCTGAGGTTTAAAATGGCACTGAATTTACATGAAGGGAATTTAAATGTTGAACAGAAAATCTACTTACACAAATCAAAATTTATCTTCAGGAATGCATCCATCTCCTTTTGTAACTGGTCTCTCTCCGTAGTCAGGTTGTTGTATCTGGTCTGTAACTGGTCTCTCTCCGTAGTCAGGTTGTTGTATCTGGTCTGTAACTGGTCTCTCTCCGTAGTCAGGTTGTTGTATCTGGTCTGTAACTGGTCTCTCTCCGTAGTCAGGTTGTTGTATCTGGTCTGTAACTGGTCTCTCTCCGTAGTCAGGTTGTTGTATCTGGTCTGTAACTGGTCTCTCTCCGTAGTCAGGTTGTTGTAACTGGTCTGTAACTGTTCTCTCTCCGTAGTCAGGTTGTTGAAACTGGTCTGTAACTGGTCTCTTTCTGTAGTCAGGTTGTTGAATCTGGTCTGTAACTGGTCTCTCTCTGTAGTCAGGTTGTTGTTTGTGGTCAGTAGCAGGTTGTTTTTTCTAGTCAAGTTGTTGAATTCAATCAACAGCACTGTAATGGCAGTCAGCAGGAGAACACCCAACAACACAACACCCAATACAGTCAATATGCAACCTCTGCTCACCTTTTTGTCTTCTCCTATAGAGCAATGGACACAATGCAATAAATGTTAAATGAAATCCAAAATGTTTTATGATAGAGAAAATTCACACAGAACAATCTATCACGTTTTTTACAACAATGTATGCGTATGTATATTGATATGTTTCTTTACCTGGGTGTTGAGTTTCCTTGTTGGTATCCTCCTTTTCTGGTTTGGGATTGTGACCTTTAACAGCATCAGCACTCTCGTAGATTTCCACCTCTCTCTCGATGTGCTCTCCTCTCTCCTCAGTGTACCTCCCATACTCAAAAGTTTGAGACATCTCTGGTTAATTATTTTTGTTTTAAATTTTAGTGTCTCTTGTCTTTTGTGTGCAACAAAGTGACACACTGATGGCTGATGCCACAAGTGCACACTTTATTTGTTACAGTGCTATAAAAGTGGGAAGTCTGAAAGAGAACTAATTGTTTTGTGAACGTCAAATCGTAATTAGTTCCTATAAAGTTTTTTATATTATAATTTGTACTGCAAAACTGTAACATCATAATTTAAAGCCAAAATAATTGTCTGAACTGGCAAAATCAAGTATTGAAATTGTTGTGTAAATTAAACTAATTCACAGGACACAAATGCAGAGTCTTTACATGTTTTTTTTTTACTAAACATAGACAAATAATTAATGGTGTTCAACGAAAGGTTCAGGTTGCAGACACAAAGGATAAATCAAGTAGTGTAGTTCAAAACAGGAAATTATACAAAACACCAGAACTCTGAGAGGAAATAAACTTGATGAACAGAGGGAAATTTAAATGGCCTATACAATATATATATATATATATATATATATATATATATATATATATATATATATATATATATATATATATATATATATATATTTATGTGTGTGTAATAAATGAGTGATTTCAACTGAATCAGGTCATTGTGGCAACACAAATGTAAGCATAGTAAAAACTTTGTGTGTCTGTGTGTCTGTGTCTGTGTCTGTGTGTGTGTGTGTGTGTGTGTGTGTGTGTGTGTGTGTGTGTGTGTGTGTGTGTGTGTGTGTGTGTGTAACTGATAGTAAATAGTAAATTTTTCACTTGCTCTACCACTCTGCTTTCCAGTAAAACCCATTTAGGTGCCTGTCAAGGTAACAGCTGCTCTTATTTCCCTGAAACAGGCACCCCACAGATTTAAAAGCAGTAGATGGCTGGGTTTGGTGACACAAAAAAAGCCGGGTAGTATAGACAAAGACCATCCTTAAAAAGGCAAACTGAACAATCCAATTATTAACCCATTTTGTCTATCCATTAACTAGGTTGCAAACCCATACCTGTAAAAAGATGAGCCCCATGTACATTAGCCCTCGCAATCAATACAGTAACCTACAAGCTTGACTTACCTTGCTATAGCTTAAGGGACTGACAAGTAAAACCTTTTACTGAGTAAAACCCCAAAAATATCAATGACTCCCACAGAAAACCTTTTGGGGAGATATTCGTCAAAGTAAGATCAAACAGCCTGCAGTGCTCTCACTCTTATTCCTCAAGTTACTGATGAAACTGCATCTGTGCTCAATCACACATGCACACACAGATCTGAACTTTGCTTGTTTTTCAACACTATTTTGGATCACTGATTTGCATTTGTCTACCCTGGATTTATTAATTATTGAATAAATATTGTCACAAACGCATGGTTTTAGTTGTGGCCACCAAAGGGTGGAACAACCAGTTATTACAGTAGAATTAGGGGGCAATTTATTTTTCACATAGAGCCAGGCAGGCTTGGACAGCTTATTCTTTTAATAAATGAAATTATCATTTCAAAACTGCATTTAGTATTTACTCTGGTTATCTTTGTGCGATATAAAAATGATCTGAATCATTAAAGTGTGACAAATATGCAAAAACCACGTTAACATGCATAGTCTACCAAGAATCCTTCCTCCTGGTCCTCCTTCCTCGTGTGGGCTGAGCACGTCCACACCACCCTGCATTCCTTCGCTCTGGAGACACTGGTCTACACCTCTCAGCAGTACCAAGCTCTGAGGGTTGGACGGAGGGTTTGCTTGTCCACAAAGAACTATGACTGGAGTCTCTGAAGAAGCTTGCACAGCACTACATCAGGCCCATCATGATAACCACCTTTCATGTTTCCATTCGCAAGCCCTTTGGGGCAAATTTAAAATGTCCTGTAGAAACCTGTGTCTCCCTTCAGAATGTCAAACACCAGAAAATGTATTGCTTTTTAGACAAGCAGGAAATAAATGTTAAATGATAAGAATTTGCAACACTGATTAATTTGGATGAAATGTACAATATGCGAGAGGAGCAGGTTCTATTAGAAGGTGCAGCAGAATGCATAATGTACTACATATACTTAATTACAGCTAAATCCAATTTTTCTCACAGATCCAGTATAATAATTCATAACATGGATAGTCATTCCATTTTTTTGAAAAGCGATCAGACAGGATCGCAGCACAGTCCTCATTATTCCCAAAATTATTGGGTTCCCCCGTATGCCAGAACCTGAAATCCATAGAATAAAACTTTGATCAGTTTTCATTTGCCTTCAAGCATGCAGAGTTACTCTTCATAGCATCAAAAAACTATTTTGTTTGTCTATTAGAAATATATACAAAAAGTTGATTGCGTTATCGCGGCTTAATCCATCTACTGACAACAACAAGGTCATATTCCCCAAAAAGCTTTTGATTGTTGCGCACCTTATAGGATGATAGCAAAACCTGTCAATAAATATTCAGTGTAATGAATCACTTACTGAGTAGTCAGTGGTGAACCGTCCACCCATTTAAACTCCCCCTCTGTCTCAATGTCATTTAGACCAATCCAAGCGTCACTGATGTTGAGCTGATTAAGGATAAACTCCTGCAAATTACATTGCAATATACTGTATAAATTAATCTCTCTCTCTCTCTCTCTCTCTCTCTCTCTCTCTCTCTCTCTCTCTCTCTCTCTCTCTCTCTTTCTGTCTCACCTCTTCCTCTGTGCTGTTTATGATCACCAGGTCTGCTCCTCTGTTGATGCAGTCCTGTCTGCTCTCATTCCAATTTTTCATCACAGTAGAGATGTAGTAAAAACTGCTGTTGTAATATTTCCATCCCAGTCTGGCATATGAGTCTGAAACACAATGTGACATATTACAGGTAATGTAATAATATAACACAATACCAGGGGCTGTTCTTTGTACATGGATTAGTCGGTTATGTGGATTTTATTTATAATTATTTGACTTGATTGCTTGGTCCTTTGAAACTTATCCTGGAGTTTTAGTCACATTGACAGGTTCGAAAACTATTCAGAAACATGCCTCATTTCACAAAAACAGGATTAGATCATTGCTTTATAAGCGGAGGTTAGGCGGGAAGTTTGTCACAGCCATATGATCTCTATTTATTTTTTACAAAAGCAAAAATAACATGGAGATTATATAAGGAGTTGTATGAGAAGTTGGACACTAAAGAAGAAGAAAAGGATTTGTACCGAAATGCCAGGCAGAGGGACTGAGATGGGAAGGATGTGCTGCAAATTAGGGCAATAAAAGATGCAGATGAAAATGTGTTGACTAGTGAGGAGAGTGTGTTGAGAAGATGGAGGAAGTATTTTTAGTAGCTAATATATGAAGAAAATGAGAGAGAGAGAGAAGGTTGGATGGTGTGGAGATGGTGATGCAGGAAGTGGATAGGATTAGTAAGGAGGAAGTGAGAGCAGTGATGGGTGAATAATAAAGGTGACAGAATCAATCCCTGTGGTACCACGCAAGTGAGGAGGGTCACAGAAGACACCTCTGAGAAAATTTCTCTTACATAAAAAGGACTGGAAACATGTACTGTACCATGCATGTGATACCAATTGACCGCTCCAGTCGAGATAAAAGAATATTGTGGTCAACAAAGTCAAAAGCTGAGCTTAAATTAAATGTCTAATTAACCTAATTAGCTGAAATGTGTTTGTCATTTGGTATCGGCTGTAGTTAATCAATTATATAGAAAAGGCCCCAGATTTAAATAAGAAAACCATGTTTTGTTAAAATACTTAATGACGAGGTGATGTGATAAAGATAAGGTAACTGATGTTTTAATAACAGCACATCTTAAAGGCTTATCAACATTTAATTAGTAATTTTTTTTACAATTATTTATTTATTTTATTTATTTATAAAAGATTTTTTAATAATTAGTACTTACCACTTACTGTCAGTGCTACTGTTAAAGAAAAATAATCACCACCTTCTGACCAATAAAAAAATCAGAAATTATACCTGTCAGTTCTCTCTGAAACTTCTGTAACTGGTCTCTGTCTATAGTCATGTTGTTGTAACTGGCCTGTAGTTGGTTGTTTTCTGTAGACAGGTTGTTGAATTTGATCCACAGCACTGTGATGGCAGCCAGCAGGAGAACATACAGCAGCACCACGCACACTACAGTCAGTGTGTAACATTTGCTCATGTTCTTCTCCTTTCCTAGAAATAAATAGACACAGAGACAGATTTGTTGTAGTTGCATTTGCACATTGTTCAAATAAAAGATACTACTCTTAAGGGGATTCTGTTTTTAGGAAAATAATCAAAGGTGGGTGGGGTGGGGTTACTGTTACCACTCTGTCAGGTAAGAATGAAGGCTTGTGGAAATACAAGACAAAATTCAAAAAAACTAACAAATATAAAACATCGCAAAATTATGAAATCAAGGCAAACAAGGTTTAGGAGACAAATAGAATATAGTGCCATACAAAATGTCTTTTTTAATAATATATATATATAAGCTATTACCTGTTTGTTGAGTTTTCATGTTGGTAGCCTCCTTTTCTATTTTAAGTTTGTGATTTCTAACAGTATCTGCATTTTCGTACATTTCCACTGAACTCTTGATGCACTCTCCTCTATTTACATCGTAGTTTTCATACTCATCAGTCTGAGACATCTCTAAGCAAATTAAAAAACCTCACTAAATTGGTAAATTATAATGTCTCTGGTCTTTTGTATGCAACAAATTGACTCTGATCCACTGACTGTGTGGGTGGCAAGTACACACATTAATATAGTGTTGTGAAATGCGGAAGTATATTACAGAAGTTATTGTTTCTGAAGTGACCATCTGTATCTACTTCCTATTAAAACTTCATTGCAAAAGAACAAATTGAAACAATTCTTGGATGGTTTTGAAAAAAAAAATTTAAACATTTTTAAACAGTTCATGTGCTTAAAGTAGCTTAATTAACATTTATTAACTTTTTATGTACACAAAATTGTATTGTTGTTCCAAAGAAGGTCCATGTCCCAGACACAAATAAATCATGGAGGAATTAGAAGATGGATTAAAAGGATTGATTATACAAAAATCAGCGATAAAGCCAATTAGAGCCCTTCAGGAACAGAAGGAAAAACAAGGGCACAAACATATTCAAATAAATGAGTGGAATCTGACTTGAGATGTTTTATTCTAACATCATTCATCCTGGGCACTGCATTTTATATAGCTTAAGCCAAGAATGAACTGAAAGAGAGCTGTAAGCATAGAAGAAGACATGGGAATGCGTCTGCCTACAAGTGGGAAATTAACCATCTGGTGGTCTGGTGAAGTCTGAACAGCCTGGAGCTCAACTCTGTTAAAACAGTGCTGATGGTTATAGACTGCAGGAGGAAACCAGCCTCACCTTTCCCTGACATACCATGTGACACTCCTGTTGTCACTGTCAACTCTTTCCACTTCCCTGGAGCCATCATTTCTTAAGAAATTAAGTGGAAGTTTAACATCAGCTCTCTGATTAACAGAGGTCGGAAGTAATGAAGTACAAATACTTCGTTACTGTACTTAAGTAGATTTCTTTTGTATCAGTACTTTACTCCACTATTTATTTTTCAGACTTTTTACTTATTACTTTTACTCATTACATTTTTTACACAAATATCTGTACTTTTTACTTCTTTCATTTTCAGTTACTTTAGTTTTAATCCATTGTTTGGTGAAATATATATTTTTTATTTTCACTGCACGCCGATTTCAGCTGAACAACCGATTTCCTGTCATTGTGCGTCTTTTTCAATCCACTGGTGTCTAAAGTCCTGTCTCTCTCACACATCACAGATGTAGACTAGTTTAAGAAGCTAAGAATAAGCAGGTAAGAAGTTTGGGGTTACTGGGATGAGACAGAGGGAGTCAGTGATGTAAACATGACTGAAAACAGACACATTCATGATCATCAACATCATCTTGTGTTCTATATGTGGATGTTCAGCCTGGACACATTCATTCGGTAACAACATTTTTAATTAGTATATTATATATATATATATATATATGTATCAATTCAGCGCGCATTTCTGTTTTTACCATTTTTATAAAAAATGTAAGTACATAAATAAATATCTAAATATAAAAGAGGCGAAATTAAAACCTTTGGCAAAAAATACATTTATCCACAACGTCCTTTCTTTACTTAGATATAAAATAAATAAATAAACTCCAGATAAAAATATTTTTAATCAGTAAACTTTTGTTTTATTTATCGCCAAGTCTCAAATCAAACACCAAATCCGACATGTTTTACACAATTAACCCTCTAGGTGGCGTTTTGTGGGTTTTTTCCTCATAATGGCGACACAAACTTAAATTACTGTCTTTATTGTTACATCCTTCTTCTCTATTGTTATTGTCGTACAGATAAGAACAATACACCATTCAAATCTGTAAAATGTCTATGTATATATATATATATATATATATATATATATATATATATATATATATATATATATATATATATATATAAAAGCTTCTTGACTTGAAGCGGTGCAGTTTCTAATATATATCCAGTGGAACTGGTTATGTCGAGGGCCTAGGGGACGCCAAAAAGTGTTGTTTTACACAACGACGTTGCCGCGATTTGTTTGATTGGTCATGCGGATCGAGATAACCTGTAATGCGGATAAGGAGGCGGAAGCCGAAGTAAACGCAAACAAAGTTTATTAAGAATACTCAGGAGATGATCCACCAATACTTGTAGTGAAGCAGTAATATCCAGTGGTGCGCTCCGGGAGCGCGGTCCACGAAGTTCTGTGAAAGCAGAGACAGTTCGTTTAGAGCCCATGGATCCGTGCTATGGAAAGTGCAGCACTGGGCAGCAACGGATAAATGTGGTGCAGACAGCATGAACATAGAAAACAGCAGGATCGGGAGAATGCGGAGTCTGAGAAGAAGGGTACGTAGCGGGATACGTATACGCGATTACACAGACCGCAATGAACCAACACATACGATCATGCACAAAAGATAACGGACCGCGAGTGTGTGGAGGTGAGGGGCTTAAATAGGGATGGGATGAGTGAGTGAATGAGAGTCAGGTGTGTGTCAGCATGACTGCGACGAGCTCCAAAAGCAGGGTGCTTCGGGGAATGCCGCCACCGAAGGGGGGGATTCCTGACAAGACCGACGTTAAGTGGCAAATTTGCCCCTCTTGTGCTCGAGATATTAGGGTTCGGCGACATAAAAAAATCGACATAACCGATTAAAAAATGCTAAGACAAAGCGAGAATTTGGCGGTTCCACTTCAAAAATGTCGACTTAATAGGGTTAGTGAGTTAACCGAGGTCGAGATAAGTGGGTTTGACTGTATATATATTTATTTATTAATGTATGAGGACAACAAAGATCTTAATGAAGAACAAATTTATGACAGTAAAAGCAGTTACAAAATACCAAAAGTACTTTGGGTTCATCAGAGTCAAAAAGAACACAGGACAAATCATTCTCATACATTTTAGAGTGTTCTGCTTGCTTGTAATGTAAAGTATGCATTAAATGCAAATGAATTGTAATAATTAATGGTTCAAATTGCCGAATGATATTATTGTCTAGCTGGATGTCTGTAATTGGTATTCACAGTCATGTACACGTTTGCTTGGTATTTCTATCAAATGGTCGAGTGATAGTATTTGTTAAATGGTAATCAGTCACATACACTTTTGGTCAGAGATGGTCTTTGCTGCTCCCATACTAAAATTAATTAAAGAATTTTCACCTGATTTTCTACACATATTACATAACTGCCTTAATGATATTTGAGCCATTTTGGAGATGAGCTCAATCTGACATATATCTTGGGAGTGGAATAAAGGTTGGTGCTGTCTTTAATCTCTTACATTCATAATTTATGTATTTGAGATGAGTGGGAAAGGTGTTGCATGAAAAGACTTTGTTAATGATTGGATGAAATGTACAATAGGTTAGGAGCAGATAAAATTAAAAAGTGCTGCAACTACTTTCAACTGCTAATTCAGCACATTATACTACGAATCAACCTTACAGCTGACCATAACAGCCAACATAAAACAGAATTATAGAAATGTCTGTAAATTGTTTGATAGTCAAACAGACTACAGTGGAGACATGGTAAACCAAAAACAAAGTAAAAAAATAAATAAAAGAAGAAAACCAACATAGTAACATAATCAACAGTTGGGCAGTGACAATCTGTGTGTATAATGAGTTTGAACTTGTGGCTGTGAGTAAATGTTTATCCAATAGCTGGATTACTGTAAGTGTGTGAGCGAAGTCTGTGTGGTCAGTGGTGACAATGTTTATAGTCCATTGCGTTAACTGGTTATTGAAGTAAATGGATCTCTGTGACTAACACACATTATCACAAGTCCCTTTGTAAGCTCTTGCAATAGAAACTACATCATATTAGAACTGCCCTGTCACAGTTCCTGTAAGATAAAAATAATTATCTCAGAATTGTGTCCCTGATAATGTATTACAGTTTTTCTTGGTTGCTTTGGAGCATTTCTTAGAAATTCTCAAACTACTTGTTCAACCTCTACATCATTTAGTCATTTGTTCTCATCATGAAATCATTTCTTGTTGCTTTGATCAAATTGTGAATGCTTTTGTACATTTAATCAATTGTGTTTTCTACATTATTAGTTGTTTATGTCATGTTGATCAAAATATATTATACTGGTTTTACCTAAATAGTCTTAACCCTCAAAAAATCTCGTCATCAGTTCATTGCATAAATCATTTAATGCAAAATGGTTAAACCAGATGAAATTGTCTAAATTATCTAAAATTTCTATTAAACCTTTTTTTTATTATTAATTGTGTAGATGAATCTTGAATGTCTGTAATGAAGGAGAGTGTATGACATCAGATCAACCAATAATCAACTATTTCTCTATAACTGGTCAAAGGTGAATCTTGTGACCCTTCAGTTGGAGAGGTTATACAGACAGAGAAAATTAAAATGGATAAACAACAAACGAACACTTGTAGAGTGTAAAAGTGTGAATCCTGTCTGGTCTCTTGCAATCAATATAAATTAAATATGCAATCAACTAAATTAATTTGTGCTGCTATAATTCATAGATGCCAAACAGAATGAAGTGAAAGTTTGTGCATTTTTAGTCACTGTGATCCAAACCATAGTTTATATCAAGAAATCCTGAAACTGTGTGACGACACGACTGTACATTCTGTTGATTTTGTATTTGAACAATCACAAAAATTCATTCTGATGGAAATGAGATGTTCATTGACACAAATACTTACTTTTGAGAGGTAACCTAAGGATTTTGAAAAAAGTACATGCTTTTGCAAGAAATCCTAATCAGCTGAGAAAAATGTAAGCAATTTTCAAGAGTTAAATAAAGAGACCTTTTTTTAGTTTTATTTACTATGCCATGCAAAATTGGATTTTTGTAATTTTATATATATATATATATATATATATATATATATATATTAGTATTACCTGTGTTTTGGGTCTTCATGTTGGAATCCTCCTTCTCAGTTTTGAGTTTGTGATTTCTAACAGCATCTGCATTTTCGTACATTTCCACCCAAGTCTCGATGCGCTCTCCTCTATTTTTAGTGTAGTTTTCATACTCAAGAGTCTGAGACATTTCTGATCAATTTAAAAAACCTCACTAAGTTGGTCAATTATAAGGTCTCTGGTCTTTTGTATGCAAAGAACTGACTGTGTGGACAACAAATGCACACTATAATATAGTGTTCTGAAATACAGAAGTCTAAAATTAAAGAAGCTCTGAAATTGAAGAAGTCATTGTTTCTAAAGCAACACGCCGTATCTAGTTCCTATGAAAACTTAAATCATATTTGCACTGCAAAATACCAAATTGCAACCCATTAGTTTGAAACTGAAAAAAACATTTGAAAACATTTAAACAGTTCATGTGCTTAACGTAGCTTTATTAAGGATACACAAAAGATTAATCTTGTTCTGTGAAAGGTTCAGACACACAGGATAAATCAAAGGGGAACTAAAAGATGGATAAAAAGAAGAAAATATCTCCAGAACTTAGATAAGCCAAATATATATGAAGCCAAATACAGCATTTCATGAACAAAATTAGGAGTGGTAGCTCACTGGTTAAGGTGCTGGGTTACTGATCGGAAGGTTGGGGGTTCAAGACCAGGTATCGCCAAGCTGCCACTTTTGGGCCCTTGAGCAAGGCCCTTAACCCTCTGTGCTCCAGAGGCACCGTATCATGGCTGACCCTGCACTCTGACCCCAGCTTCTGAGCAAGCTGGGATATACGAAGAATGAATTTCACTGTTCTGTAATGTATATGTGACAAATGAAGGCTATTCTATTCTAAAAGAAGGACACAAATATATGCAATTGAAAGAGTGGAAAGGTAAACAGCAATGTATTAAATGAGGAAATAACTCACACCTCAAACAAAACAGGAACCAGAGGGTAATCAACTCTTATTTTTCCCTCCTTTTGGCATGGTAAATATAAATTGGTTAAGAAAATGCTAGTATTTCTTTTTTTTTTTTTTTATTTTTGCAGAAAACAGAAACCTATACAGTGGAACCCGGTTATGTCGATGTCCTAGGGGGTCGCCAAAAAGCATCGAGGTAACCGATGATCGAGATAAACAAAAATCTAAATGGCGGCAGTATATTAACGTGCTTGAAATTTCTTTATGTACATGATGTGCGTTAATAAATGAGAATGTGCATGCACGTGTTTTTGGAGGTTTTTTTTACACAACAGCAGTTGCCGCGATTTGTTTGATGAAGGCATGCTATAAAAATCTACATACGTTTGTTAACAACAAAAGGCATAAGTGCACCTGCTAACAGCAGAGATTTACCAGTATACAATACAAACCACCGTCCATTCTCCATACAAACCTTTATTATATTCTCCAACATTATAAACACACAGATCACTCAAAAAAACAACAACAGCGGCTGCACAGTGCCGTCTCACATTTAGTCCACATGTGGAAAAAAAAGAAAAATAAACAGTAACTAAGTTTCTGAAAACTTATGACCATCAGGATGAAGTAATCCGCACAAACACACAAAGCAAAGTGTCCGAAAAAACTTACGTCCGCGATGCCGAGGGGGAGATAAGCCGAGAGAGAGAGAGAGAGAGAGAGAGAGAGAGGAGAGAGAGAGAGAGAGTTTGTGAATGAAAAAAAATATGGAAATAAAAAAATACCGCGACCGGCGGCACGGCGCGAAGCCGGAAAAAAAAACGGAAGATCCAAAACCGAACCCGAAACCAAAAACGAGGGACAGAAAAGTCTCAAACGTGAACGGCTGAAGGGGGCGTGGCAGGTGCTTGCTCGGCGGCTTTCTCTGAAGCTCCCAGCTTCAACTCCTTACCGAGAGAGCCGTGCTCCTTACCGAGCGCGCGCGCGTCGCTCCTTACCGAGAGAGCCGTGCTCCTTACCCTGCTCGCGCGCGCGCTCAGTAAGGAGCACGGCTCAAAGAAAGCGGCCGAGAAAGCACCTGCCACGCCCCCTTCACGTTCACGTTTGAGACTTTTCTGTCCCTCGTTGAATTTCCCTATTTTTCCATTCACAAACTTTATTTACTGTCCCTTTCTCTCTCTCTCTCTCTCTCTCTCTCTCTCTCTCTCCCTTTCTCTTTCTCTATCTCACTTTGTCTCTCTCTCTCGTTCTCTTTTTCACTGCGAGTGAAAGAAAGTGCTTCCATTATGTTTTACTGGAAGTGTGTATAAACCACAGCCGGTTGTTTCCTCAATAAAGCGTCTAATGTAAGCACACACATTAGAACTTTATTTACTGTCCCTTTCTCTCTCTCTCTCTCTCTCTCTCTCTCTCTCTCTCTCGCTCGGCTTATCTCCCCCTCGGCATCGCGGACGTATTTTTCGGACATTTTTTGTTTTTGTTTATTTCCTGATGTCTTTTTCACTTTTTTTTTTTTTTTTTTTTTTTTTTGTTTTTTTTTTTTTTTTTTTTTTTTTTTTTGTTTTTTTTTTTTTTTTTTTTTTTTTTTTTTTTTGTTACACGTATTATTTTTACTGCTTCATCAAAATCACGGCAACATTGTAAAAATTTAAAAACGTGATGCACATTTCATTATTAAACATATTAATAAAAATTTCAAGCACGTTCATTTACTGCGCATTTAGATTTTCGTTTATCTCGATCATCGGTTACCTCGATGCTTTTTGGCGTCCCCCTAGGACATCGACATAACCGGGTTCCACTGTACTAACAAATACTGATTGATCAGTAAGCTCAAAAGAGTGCTTTAGTCACATGCCCTCAAATGTTTATCTAGATTGTGTATCTGTTTTGGGGTCATATTAAAGCTGAAGCATATTTAATCTATAAAAGACTCAGTAACACATGAAATGACTGTGTCTCTGGCTGGACATGATGGAGAAGCTGCACTTCTGTTCTCTGTGCGAAGTGAAGGAAATGTGATGCTGTTAGCCAGCTTTGCTGCTGTTAGCACTGCTGCTGGTGTTTATAGCCTAGCTGATGTTAGCATTGCTGCTGCTGTTAGCCCTGCTGTGATCTAGTAGTTAAACAGTGGGAATGTAACAGTATGAGATACAGGAAAAGACATGAACAGTTTCTGTGCACTCTGAGAAAACAAGAACAGACACTGAGACACAATTCACATCCAAATATTGTCTTTATACTGAATATAATCAGCTCAAGTGTAAAAGTGATTTTCACTTCAGGGAGAATCATTTTTCTCACAGATCCAGTTTAGTTTTTCAGAACAATTTGGATCATTCCAGATGATGCTGTTTGAAGATTTGTAAATTTCACCACAATTCTCTTTCTCTTTACCACCCGGTTCCCCCTGACCCCAGTCCCTGAAACCCACAGAATCAGAATCAGATCAGTGTTCAGTTTCCTTCAATTCCACACATTTAACTCAAACATTTCAGTCTCTGTTTACTGATATGTACATTAGAACAATATAAAATATAAGAGTATAATAGAGAATAATCTTCATTAAGATTATTTTTATTTAATTGCATCATAAAAATAGAGAAATAATTTCTTACTTGAAGGTCAATGGTGAAGCGTCCACCCATTTCCACTCTCCCTCTTTATCTCTGTCACTCAGACCAATCCAGACCCCACTGATACTGCTGATGTGTTTACTGATGAACTCCTGCAAACAGCACAAATTACACCTCTCTCTCTCTCTCTCTCTCTCTCTCTCTCTCTCTCTCTCTCTCTCTCTCTCTCTCACCTGTTTCTCTCTGCTGTTGATGATCATCAGATCTGTTCCTTCATCCCTGCAGTTCTGTCTGCTCTCCTCCCAGCTCTTATAATCATTAGAGACGTAGTAAAAACTGGAGCTGAAGCTGATCCACTTCCATTTACCTGTAGAGAGAAATGGAGAGAATTTAAGAAACACTGTTTATGAACTAATGTTTGTGTACAGCCACAATTTCTATTTCTATAAAGTTTTTATTATTAAGGGAAAACAAAATTCTAAACTACATGGCCCCATGTGAAAAAGTGTTTGCCCCCTAAACCTAATAACTGGTCTGAAATGCGATGCTACTTTTACGGCAGATGTAACGGGACACACACCTTCCAGAAAGTTCAAATTTTGTCTCGCCAGTTCACAGAGTATTTTTCCAAAAGTCTTGGGAATCATCAAGATGTTTTCTGGCAAGAGATGAGATGAGTCTTTATGTTCTTTTTTCTCAGCAGCGGTTTTCATCTTGTAACTCTGCCATGCAGACCATTTTTGCCCAGTCTCTTTCTTATGGTGGAGTCATGAACACTGACCTTAACTGAGGCAAGTGAGGCCTGCAGATCTTTGGATGTTGTTGTGGGGTCTTGGATGAGTCGTTGCTGTACTCTTGGGATAATTTTGGTCTGCCTGGGAAGGTTCTCCACTGTTCCATGTTTTTGCCAGTTGTAAATAATGGCTCTCACTGTGGTTCGCTGGAGCCCCAAAGCTTTAGAAACGGCTTTATAACCTTTTCCAGACTGATAGATCTCAATTACTTTCTTTCTCATTTGTGTCTGAATTTATTTGGATCTCAGCATGATGTCTAGCTTGTGAGGATCTTTTGGTTTACTTCACTTTGTCAGGCAGGTCCTATTTAAGAGATTTCTTGATTGTGAACAGGTGTGACAGTAATCAGGCCTGGGTGTGGCGAGAGAAATCGAACTCGTGATAAACAACAGTTTTACAAACACTTTTTCACACAGGGCCATTTAATTTTGGATTTTGTTTTCTTTTTAATAATAAAAACCCTCATTTAAAAACTGCATGTTGTGTTCATTTGTGTTATCTTTTACTAATATTTAAGTTAGTTTGATGATCTAAAACATTAAAGTGTCAGATACATGTAAAAAATAAAAAAAATCAGGAAACCACTGTATGTTTTAGACACTGTGTGTTAGACATGTCCAGGGTACATCTATTATCTCCAGGAGGAAGGGAAGGTTTAGTCATTGGGAGTTAATGTTGAGGTGATCAGTAATTAATCAGGTGGTATTAATAAACAGTCATAGCTATTAGTTCTCCAGGAAAAATTTAAGACTCATTAAGACTCAGTAATCACTGTTTAGTTCATAGTAAGCTGAATTTTCACTGAGGGAACTCAACTGTTGTTACACAAATCTCTCTCTCTCTGTAACTGGTCTCTCTCTTTAGTCAGGTTGTTGTAACTGGTCTGTAACTGGTCTCTCTCTTTAGTCAGGTTGTTGTAACTGGTCTGTAACTGGTCTCTCTCTTTAATCAGGTTGTTGTAACTGGTCTGTAACTGGTCTCTCTCTTTAATCAGGTTGTTGTAACTGGTCTGTAACTGGTCTCTCTCTTTAGTCAGGTTGTTGTGTATGTTGATTTTGATCCACAGCACAGTGGAGAACACCAACACGAGGACACACAGTGGCACCACACACACTGCAGTCAGTCTTTTACACCTGCTCCATGCAGTGTCTCCTCCTAGAGATAAATGGACATAAAGACAAATATGAGCATGACAAAATAATCAGTAGTGGAAATTATTTACTGATTAAAATTATAAATTATTTCTTATTTTATTGATACTATGTCAATTAATCAACAAAATGTTGAATAATAAAAAGCATGAGCTACATCAGCTGAGGCCTTGTTAATAGCTCTGAGCAAAGAAACCTGCCTGTCCTTCATTTCTCTATTTTTTCTCAATGTTTTATAACTAAAACCACTGTTAATGTCTGTAGAAAATGGACTGCACTTGTCAAGCAAAATGTCTTTTTGTGTTTTGTGGAGTGCATTAAGACCAATAAACATAAAGTCACTGAATAAACATATATCTATATATTAAAAACAATGGCAAGAGTTCCATGTCCTGACAAAAAAAAATTCTAAGAAATACCATAATTTCCGGACTATTAAACGCACCCAAATATAAGCCGCACCCACTGAATTTGACAAAGATTTTTATTTTGAACATAAATAAGCCGCACCTGTCTATAAGCCGCTACTTACCGGCTGTCTACACTGAAACTAATGAACTTTACACAGGCTTTAATGAAAGACGGTGTCTGTTACACGGCTTGTATCTAAACAGTAGCCTACCAAAAAGTCATTGTTCACCGTCTTCCTCCTTCCTTTCACAACAATTTCTCTCATGAGTTTATCTTTTGGCATCGTCGTGCGTTTAAAAATCACCATCGGTGAAGCTTTTCTCCCGATGCCGTGCAGCTCAGAACACAGGTGAAGTGCGTTTTTTCATGCCCGTTTGTTTTCAGCGTGACGAATGATTCGCATTTCCTGTAGACAGTCCGAGTGAGCGGCAGGTCAAACGTCAGAGGAACATCATCCATATTTATGATGTGGTGCGGCCCGATTCAGTGGGAGCGCATCTGATTTAATATAAAGAGTTTCATTGGTTCACCTGAACCCGTTTGGCAATTTAATTGGTCTTATGTTACGGGGCTCATTTTTTTGCCGGCTTGAAGCTTGTGAAACCGGGAAAAACCCTGGAAAAAACCATAAATTAGCCGCTTCATTGTTTAAGCCGCGGGTTTCAAAGCGTGGGAAAAAAATAGCGGCTTATAGTCCAGAAAATACGGTAGTTTGGTCTGAAACATAGAAGTTACACTAAAAGAGCTGCCAGTCAGTAGTCAGTGATTTTACAGTATTATGATTTGTGTGACTGACAGGTGGAAAATTCTCCACACAAAGCTGATCACACAGCTGATCTGATATTTCACTGTACTGTAAACTTATACCCAATATATAGTTGCAGTGACTATAAACAGTACGAGTGAAAGCATGTCAAATAAAGTGACTATGAATTAATTGTTTATACCTATTGTAGTGTAATTTGTGTGTTTGTAGCTCTTGTAGTGCTTCTGCAGTTCACACTGCTGATGCATCATTATTGGAATCACTATTTATCTCTAAAAGCGCTTGTTAGACAATATTTTGTTCAGAGAATTTGTATCAGACATACAGTAATTTCGGTACACAGGTAATAATATTAATGTATGAAATGTACAGCCTTGAAAAGATGTTCAGGATTAGAAGGAGTGTTTGTAAATAGGCCAGTATTTCTATTTGGCTTTTATCAGAGCAGATGTGCACTACTGTACCAGGTGTTCAAGTGTACTGTGCTGCTAAATGCTGAAATTCTTATTTATTCATGTGAGCAATATAATGATTTACAAATAAAATTGAATATATTATATACGCTATTCATCCTAAACAGCAGTGGATTCATAAAAATATATTTTCTTTTTACTGCTAAGCAAATCCCTTGAATTGTTTCTCTTCTGTATCACTGTGTCACTGGAAGATTTGAGTATCACCATCATAATTCTACCATTAAGCCAGTGGTGCACAGTAATTAAGTAAATGTAATTTGTTACTATACCTAAGTAGCTTGTTCATTTATCTGTAAGTATTTCCATTTAGGGATCATTTTACTTCAATTTAACTACATTTCAAAGTCTCCTGTCTCCTGTTATTACTGTGTGTGTGTGTGTGTGTGTGTGTGTGTGGGTGCGACTGAGGATTATGTGTTTATTATTTTCTGATGCTCATTTCTAAGTTTCTTTGACTAACCCATAACGCTGTTGCCAAGAAAAATAAAAAAGCACGAGTTTTGGAAACCTGTCTGTGCTCATATGATTTCTGTTGTAACTGGAGTTTTAGTGAGCTCTCCCTTCACCCAGACTCAACGCGTTACAACGGCTTGTATCTAAAAAGTAGCCTACCAAGAAAGTCATTGTTCACCGTCTTCCTCCTTCCTTTCACAACTACAGTGGTACCTTGACCTACGAGTGCATTAATGTACGAGTTTTCCGAGGTATGAGCTGTCACTCGGTCAACTTTTTTTGTTATGCGAGTAAAAAATTGAGATACAAGAGACGCCGCTGCTAGATGGCTAAGCGAAGCCAGAAAGCGAAGATTGTGACGAGAATTAAGATAAGCAAAGAAGCAAAAGTAAAAATTTTAAAGTTTAGGGATACATAGTGTGATAGTAAAAAAACGAGTTTTCCCTCTGTCTCTGCTTATCGCCTCCCCCCTCCACACACACACACACACCGGCGTTTTTCGTTATTCGTCTTATCTCCAAGGAAAATACACTGAAAGATTTGTTATTTAGAAATGTATTTTCCTAATTTAATAACATGAAACATAAAAACAGGGTGTCATTTTGAGGGTTGGAATGAATTAATGGCATTTTAAGTATTTTCAATATGGAAAACTGATTTGATGTGCGAGCAAATTGAGATACAATCTCATCCATGGAACGAATTAAACTCGTAGGTCAAGGTACCACTGTATTTCTCTGGGGAGTTTATCTTTTGTTATCGTCGTGCTGGAATGGTGAGGTGTGTGCGTGAGGTGAGGTGCGTTTTTTCGTTTCCGTTCGGAAATTTAATTGGTCTAATGTTATGTCACTCAGTTTTTTGGCTTGAAATTTGTGAATCTGGGAAAAACCCAGGAAAAATCTATAAATAAGACGCTTCATTGTTTAAGATGCGGGGTTCAAAACGTGGGGAAATGTAGCAGCTTATAGTCCGAAAAATAAGGTAGATAAAATCTTAATATGGTGAATCACGCAGCAACCCACCAATCAGGGTCGAGCGTGTGCTCTGTTTTGAACGTGTTTTGATTGGCGCTTATTTGGCACCAACATATATTTCAGTCAGTTCAACAGCTAGCAGAACATTGTGAGAGGAATAAATTATTGAAGAAACTCCTGATTCTAACTTGCCACAACATTATAGCCATAATAAATCCTAGTACTTTGGATAAGTACATTTAAAGGCAACTACTTTTGTACTTTTACTTAAGTGAAAGTTTAAAGGGAGCACTTTTACGTTACTGGAGTAATATTTTACAGACTGTCTCTACTTTAACTAAAGTACAGGGTTTGTGTACTTCATCCACCACTGCATGAAGCCTTCATATTATTACAAGGAACAATATCATAAATGGCCTGTAGAGGGCATCTGTGTATGAAACGGTGGATCACATTTTCTGTCTGTCTGTTTCTCACACCTGTGGAAATTCATGGCCAGTTTGTGATAGTCCCCAGTTTGCCAGCACTGAATATGAAACCATTTTGAAACCATTTCAGAGTGGCTGGCAACATCTCGGCTTATTGAAAATTTTAACTTTTGCCTGTCTCTCATTCTTCATGCGTAGAAAAAGTGAGGTGTTACACAAACTTTACAGGAAAATAAGCATAAAAAACATGGCATAAAAAAACCTGCACAGCAAAAAGGAGACAGTTTGTCAGGACACAAGAAAAACAATAAACGTTTTTAAACTGGGTATCGGCAAAAAGAAAAAATCACAAAAATATGTAACTAGGACAAGGAAAAGTGTCATTTTGTGTCATTGCCGTTCTTTAATGTTCTTCCTAAAAGCTTGTAGGACGTGCTGACTGACTGCAATTAAAGCTGTTTTGCTCCATTTTTATCAAAAACTAAAAGCTTCCTCAATTTGGTAAAATGACATTTTTATATTTAGCAAAAATATTTAAATTTTTGGAAAGTAAAGTAACTTGCTACTATGTTCCTACTATTTTACTATTTAGAATTGAAATTTCAATAGTAGTTACATGATAATTAGTTAAACTTAATCAACATAACAAATCCAAAGCTTACTGGATAATTCTAAATATATTCTAAAATAGCTAAAATTCTAAATAGCAACTCTGTGAATGTGTCCACTCAGAAGAAGAAGGACATTTTCGCAGTGGCCCTGATGGAACCTGTACCCTCTTCATGATTACATAAATCTTACTACAGAGCTGTACAGAGAGTCATAAACTCATCATTTTCCT
The DNA here is from genome assembly GCA_039877035.1 of Silurus lanzhouensis. Taxonomy (NCBI): domain Eukaryota; kingdom Metazoa; phylum Chordata; class Actinopteri; order Siluriformes; family Siluridae; genus Silurus; species Silurus lanzhouensis. The sequence goes on along the minus strand of JBCEWE010000127.1, from coordinate 1,854,124 downwards.
TTTGATGCATCATAAACACCATTAAAATTAGGAAAAAACACATTAAATTAATTGAAATAAAATTCACCATAATGTGTTATCGAGACTGTATTGCATTCAGGCGTTAAACAGTTAAGCAGTAATTCTGCACAGGGAAGTGAGAGAGAATGAAGTTTCCCAGAGTGAAATAATGAACTAATGTTAGCAAGAGAATTAAGACATTTTGTACCTCTGTGTTTTGCTTGTAGGCGTCTCTCTGCTTTAAGATCTTCTGACTCTGGATCATGACCTTCTTCCATCACCTCATTAGAACGCTGAAGCATCTTTAATCTAAAAAGACATGAAGTGACCGTGTCTCTGTGTGGACGTAATGGACAGGCTGCACTTCTGTACTTCTGTTGAAGTGAATTAAATGTGCTGCTGTCAGTAAAAAAGTAAACTATCAGAGGAGGGGCATCAGTGGTCACTTGTGGTCAAAGTGTGAAGATGTTTGAGCTGCAATTCTCACACACACCAGAGATGTTCTTGTTAAAGTCCAGCAGTTTTATAAATACCAAAATAATATTGTTGTGTTGTAATGGTGTGTATACGTTTACAGATTCCTGATATTTTTGTTTCTAATACATTACAAAAAACTATTAGAATTTTCACATTTCACTGAACTTTAAATTGATTTAAATATTTATAGCAGGTTGAATTCAGTCGTATGAATTAGTCGACATGTTCCTGAAGTAGATCTGGAATTATTTTTATTTACTAGTATTTACTAGTTTTCATGCAGTGTTACTGTGAATTTGCAATACACAAATGTTGCTGGTTTAAAATTAGCATTAACCCCTGCTCTCTTTCACAGAAAAATAAATAAATGTTCACATCTATAACCACATAGACCACATACAGGGTGCACACACACACACATGCACACACTCACACACTCGCATGCACAGAGACCAGAAAATTATTAACTATTTACTTTGTAACCGCAGGTTTTCTTCACAGGAGCGTCTTTAGGACAGAGGAGTTTGTGTTTGTGGTTTTTAGTAACATGGCAAGCAAGTCATTTTTATTCTCTCATTAACTTCAAGAGAGTAAAAAAAAGGCTGCAGAGGAAATAACTCATTATACACGTATACATATTATATATACTGTACATAGAACACCAGTGGCTTTAGGAGGAACATCAGAGGCTTGTGGTCAGAGTGTGAAGACATTTGAGCTGCAAATAACATGTTCTTAGTTTTTATGTAAATACCAGTATAACATTGTTGTATTATAATGATGTGTAAACATTGCACCAATTTGTCATCTTTTTGTTCCTCGTAAAATTATTACACGATGCTCGAAGGCTTTTCATTACACACAGGCGTGCAGAAGAGTGAAGGATTTTGATTTATATTAATTTAATTATTTACTGTTAACATTTGTACATTTTACCTCCTGCGATGGTGTTCAGTACAGAGGAGTTTGTGATTTTGATGTAAAAAGGCAGCCCAGTATTTATTCTTATTAACGATTAAATGAATAAAAAAACAGAGGCTGTGGAGGAAATGACTGTTTATACACAATATGGCCAAAAGTACATTATACTCATATGTGGTTCTTCCCCAAACTATTGCTGCATCGTTGCCACATTTGTATAAACTCTCTTTGTACGCTGTGCTGTAGCTATGCTTAAGCTCATGTTTCTGCTGCTTTAACAGAGTCAGAGACACTAAGATAGAATTTTAACTCAAATGATCTCAATTCTACTGATTTAAGCCTGGAGTTTAAAATCAGCACCCTGGGGGTTAGTGTCAGAGAGAGGAAGTGTAGCCCTGCCGCTGTTAGCCTCGCTGCGGCTGTTATTGCTAAACTTGGTGTTGTTACAACTGCTGGTGTAGCCCTGCTGCTGTTAGCCTCGTTGTTAATAATCTTGGTTTTAGCATTGATGCTGTTAGCCCTGCTGTTAGCCCAGCCTCTGTTAGCCATGCTGTTGTTAGACCCGCATCTGTTATTCTTTTTTTTTGTTCGCATTGCTGAAGGCTAGCCTTACTGTTAGCATTGTTGCCGTTAGCCTTGTTGTTGCTAACCGTATTGTTGTTAGCCCTAACTTTGTTGTTAGACCTGCTGCTACTGCTGCTGCTGTTAGCATTGTTTCCGGTGTGATCTAGTAGTTAAACAGTTATTGTTGCTACACTCCCGTTAGGTTTCACCACAGTGGGAATGTAACAGTATGAGATACAGGAAAAGACATGAACAGTTTCTGTGCACTCTGAGAAAACAAGAACAGACACTGAGACATAATTCACATCAAAATATTGTCTTTATACTGAATATAATCAGCTCAAGTTGTGTAAAAGTGATTTTCACTTCAGGGAGAAACATTTTTCTCACAGATCCAGTTTAGTTTTTCAGAGCAGTTTTTGTCATTCCAGATGATGCTGTTTGAAGATTTGTAAATTTCACCACAATTCTCTTTCTCTTTACCACCCGGTTCCCCCTGACCCCAGTCCCTGAAACCCACAGAATCAGAATCAGATCAGTGTTCAGTTTCCTTCAATTCCACACATTTAACTCAAACATTTCAGTCTCTGTTTACTGATATGTACATTAGAACAATATAAAATATAAAAGTATAATAGAGAATAATCTTTATTAAGATTAATTTTATTTTATTGCATCATAAAATAGATAAATAATTTCTTACTTGAAGGTCAGTGGTGAAGCGTCCACCCATTTCCACTCTCCCTCTTTATCTCTGTCACTCAGACCAATCCAGACCCCACTGATACTGCTGATGTGTTTACTGATGAACTCCTGCAAACAACAGCACATATTACACCTCTCTCTCTCTCTCTCTCTCTCTCTCTCTCTCTCTCTCACACCTGTTCCTCTCTGCTGTTGATGATCATCAGATCTGTTCCTTCGTCCCTGCAGTTCTGTCTGCTCTCCTCCCAGCTCTTATAATCATTAGAGACGTAGTAAAAACTGGAGCTGAAGCTGATCCACTTCCATTTACCTGTAGAGAGAAATGGAGAGAAAATAAAACACACTGTTTATGAACTAATGTTTGTGTAAAGCCACAATTTCTATTTTACAACATAATCAGTATAATATGATAAAGTATTTAATATGCATGAAATCACATTTATGGATGTTTAAATTGATTATTTTTTTATTACTTGTTTGACTTTTTGGTGTGTTTTTAGACTGCATATGATTAAACAAACACAAAGTGGGGAAACAATGCTTATAACGCTAATTAATTCACTGCTTTTATACAGTTAATGGAAATGTAAAAAATATATTTTTTAGAAAATTTTACAATCAAAAATCACTCAAATAAGAACATACATTAGATAAATATTCACTGAATGTTTACTGCATCCAGAAATAATTTTTCTCCTTTTGTTTGACAGTTTAAATATGGCAAGCATGTGGAGTTTCTACAGGAAATAGTTGTTTATTTCTCTCTTTAGACTCTGACTGGATAAATAAAAACTGCACATTCATTTTAAACAGAACTCTGTAGATAATAATGACTTCTGTAGATATTTATGTTGTAGACATTGTGTGTTAGACATGTCCAGGGTACATCTTTAGGAAGGGAAGCTTTAGTCATTTGGAGTTAATGTTTAGGTGATCAGTAATTAATCAGGTGTTATTAATAAACTGTAATTAATAGCTGTCATAGCTATTAGTTCTCCAGGAAATATGTTAGACTCACAATTAAACACAAAAAAGTAAAAAAGTACATAATGATATATTAGCACATATGTTAGCATGAAGCAGTGATTAGCACGCATGCAAAATCCCGACACGCCTCAGCAAGTAACATCCGGGTGTACATCATACGAGATTCTGTATTGTTAGCGTTAACGTTAGCATGCCAGTTATCGCGCGTAATCTCCTCCGCCTTTAGCCAATAATAAATGAGCATTACACTGAGTGTATGATTTATAATCCTGATTATCCCACACAAATTGGATTAAAACCTTTTTACAAATTGGCCTTTCAACGCTTAAATGCCAAGAGTCTGTGGGCTCGTCATCAAGGCTTTAGAATGACAATCTTATTAACACTGAAAGATTCAGCTATGAGATATGGAACAGAATCGTTAAATCTTATAGTGTTAATAAGATTGTCATTGTAAGGCCTTGATGACGAAATATGGTTGAACATGTAAGAGGATTTGAGTTTTATATCCAGTTTTAAAATGGCACTGAATTTCAACTGTTGGGCAGAAAATTCAAGGATAAATTTATCTACTTACTAAAATCTCTCTCTTTCTGTAACTGGTCTCTCTCTTTAGTCAGGGTGTTGTAACTGGTCTGTAACTGGTCTCTCTCTGCTTTTAGGTTGTTGAATTTGATCCACAGCACAGTAGAGACCACAAACAGGAGGACACACAGCAGTCCCACACACACTGCAGTCAGTATGTTACACCTGCCCCATGCAGTGTCTCCTCCTAGAGATAAATGGTAATCATTTTCACAAATATTTGTAAAAGCAGACTGCATGATCATTGCATGAATTTATACACCTGTCAAAATGTGTCTGATTGAAACATCTTACATTTTTAAGAGAGGAGCCTCAGTACTTTTGTCCATATAGTATAGGTCAGAGGTTCTTAAAGTGGGGTCCACAGACCCCCGTTACCAGAATGCACTTCTTAAAGTAATATTATTAATAATAATTATAATAATATTAATAATAATAATAATAATAATAAAATATTATTCAATATATTGTGACTGTTTAATTCGTATAAATAATTGCATTCAACCATTATTTTATTTTATTATAATAATAGTTTAATTTTATTATAATCACAAATATCGTTTCCCATAATGAGATACTGAGTAAATATTAGCAATCGAACTTAAACATTTTGTACCTCTGTGTTGTGCTTGTAGGTGTCTCTCTGCCTTCTCTCTTCCTGCATCAGCATCTTCCTTCTCTCTGTTGGGGTCTTGACCCAAAGCATCTAAACTATCATATATATTCACCACCATGTCCACCCGCTCAGAGGAAGAATGAAGCATCTTTAATCTATAAAAGATTTATAACACATGAAGTCTTTGTGTGGACGTGACAGACAGCTGCACCTCTGTACTCTGTGTGCAGTGAATAAAATGTGCTGTTGTTAATTAGGGAAGTTAGAGGAAGTTAATAATCAGAGGAGGGGCATCAGTGACTTGTGGTCAATGTTTAAAGCATTTGAACAGCAATTCTCACGCATACCAGTCATATAAATACCTGAATAACATTGTCGCTCGTAATTTTGTTCCTCATAATACAATGAAACAAAATTATTAGGCTTTTTATATTCTGCTTTTATTTGACTTAAATATTTATAACAGGTCGAATCCAGTCATATAAATTAGACGACATGTTCCTGCAGTAGATCTGGAATTATATGTATTTACCTTTTCAGAAGCTTTGATGCAGCTTTACTGTGAGGTTACAAGACACAAGTGCCACTGGCCCAGCATTAACCCCTGCTCTCTTTTACAGAGAGAAATTTCTTTGAGTAATTCTTCTTCTATTAACTTTAATTGAGTGGAAAAAAAAGAGGAAATGAAAGGAAAGAGAGCGTGCGAAGGAAATTACTCTTTATACACCATACGGCCACCATAACATAACTGTGGTTTATCATATGTGGTTTAGGAGGAACATCAGTGGCTTGTGTTCAAAGTGTGATGGCATTTGAGCTGCAATTCTTACTCTAACCAGAGATGTTTTTTGTTCAAGTCTAGCAGTTAAACAATTACCAAAATTATATGGTTGTGTGTTATAATGATGTATAAATTGCACCAATTCATCATATATCATTCCTTGTAATGTCATTACACACATCATGACACATTTGGCCTGATATTTATTTTGATGTATATCTTTACAGCAGGTTAAATTCTGTCATTTAAAGTAGTTGCTCTCAGTAGATCTGAAAATATTTATATGCTTTGTGGTTTCTCAGTAACATGGTATCAGGATTATGTCGTAATGAACACTGGCCTGTAGGTTTGCACACCATGTCACGTCATTCTGCATGAAAATCCTATTCACAGTTTGTTAGCACTTGCATGTTTCCACACCCATTACAGCAGTGGCTCCTGAAAAATGTAGTCCAGTGTGGTTGTTGCTGTTCCTCCCTTTCCTCCTGAGGATGTTGCTGTGTCTCCTTGCCCTGTTGAGGATATCTCTCCTTGCTTTCCGTTCCCTTCTGCTTTTCTGAAGATAACAGACAGATGCTAGATGGATTCTTTGATTTACAGATCAAGAAGTTAACAGATAAAAGATCACAATGACAAGAAATAACTCCCTGTGAAATAAAAGCAAGAAACTTTGAGAGGGACCAGACTTGATAAATTAGGAATACAGTGGTACCTCGACATACGAGTGTCCTAACATACGAGTTTTTTAGATAGCAGTCACTCGGTTGATTTTTTGCTTTGATACGCGAGCAAAAACTTGAGATACGAGCTCGAGACGCCACTGCTAGATGGCGAATCAAAGCCAGAAAGCGAAGATTGTGAGAAAAATGAAGATAGTGTTGCATTAGAGGGAAAATGAGAGCTGTTTCTTTAAGGCTACTATCTCTGGGTATTGAAGTCCAGAGTAAAATGCATTATGGGTAGTGTAGTGCGGGAAAGAAGTGTGCGGGCTGGATGTTTTTTTCTGTGTGCGATTTATATGATTTGTGTTCTGCAGTGCGGTCTGTTAATCCAAGTTTATCCACCTGGGAGTTATATTATACTGTAACCCTGCGAATCTATCTTCATAAAAACAAGTAAAGTGGTTATGCATCGGCTAATGTTGTCCATCTCATCATTCCACGAGCATCAACTAATGAGTTGTTACGCTGCCGCCGGGAAAAGTTCAAGCGGATAAGTAACAATAAGCAAAGAAGAAAAAGTAAAACATTTAAAGTTTAGGGATACCCTCTTCCCCCCCCCCTCCGCACACACACACACCACCAGTGTTTTCATTAGCTCAAGTCTCTCATCTCTAAGGAAAATATACTGAATAAAACCTTATTATATCTTTACATTCTCTTTTATTATGTTTTATACAATATTTGTTATTTATAAATACATTTTTCTTATTCAAAAACACGTAACAAAAACAACTGGGGTCGCATTTTGGGGGCTGGAACGGATTAATGGCATTTCAATTAATTTCAATGGGGAAATTTGCTTTGAAATACGAGCAATTTGACATACGAGCAAGGTTACGGAACGAATTAAACTCGTATGTCGAGGTACCACTATATATATATATATATATATATATATATATATATATATATATATATATATATATATATATATATATATATATGTATTTATCATTAGTGAAGCAGTCAGGGAAATTTTCTGCCTACACCTAAGCTCCGCCCACAACAAATGTCTCAATGATTACTAACTGAAAAGAGGTCTATTCTATGGAAGCGCATTGCATTCACAAAGAAAAAAAAATTCACAGCCAGGATCTCATAATTATGATGTTACTGCTTTTTTTGCTCGGAAGCGCCTCATTGCGCAACAATGAAGACGTAGAAGCTATAATATGGTTTAGCTTGATAACTGTATATGTTAGTGTTAAGATGGTTCTTATACTGGTTCTCTAAACACAGTCCTATTATCTCACTGACCTGCTCTTCCTGATAATTAATTTAGTTACAGTAAGTCTTGTTTTAGTTAACAGATACGGGGCAATAACTATTATTATTATTATTATTATTATTATTATTATTATTATTATTATTATTAATTTTCAACATTGACTACTAATATATATGTTACATGTTACACATAAAACAAACTTTTATCAAGTGGACATTCAGAACGTGTAACATATATTAGTAGTCAAGGTTAAAATATAATAATAATAATAATAATAATAACAATAATAATAAGGGTAGGTCAGTGAGGAAATGTCAATTAGCTAATTAAACTAATATAATGTTAGATTTTTATTATGACCAAACAAAACTTCATTCTTGGAGAGGTTTTCCATGCGATCTGCGATGCCCGTGGAGCCTTTTCTGATCAGTGAAGAATCACACAGCACACAGAATGGTGTATATGTTTTTCTTTAATTCAATGCAGATAACAGAAAAGTATATATATACACACACACTGGAAAATACCTGAGCTAAAACTGTTCCTGATTGGGTAAGAAGACATAATAACCGGAGATGTGTGAGCCCAGATAAAGACTTCCTGTATACCTTACATACTCACATCATAAAGATCCTATAGACACTGAACAGATAATAGGACTGTGTTTAGAGAACCAGTGTGAGAACCATCTTAACACTAACATATACATTTATCAAGCTAAACCATAAAATAGCTTCTACATCTCCACTGTTGCGCTATGAGGCACTTCGGAGCAGAAAATGCAGTAACGTCAAATCCAGTGTTATTCGCTAAAGCGCTCCCCTGCCACAGACTTTTTTTTTCTTTGTGAATGCAATGCGTTTCCGTAATTTCATTCTGTTTTATGATAAAGAACAATTAACATTTGTCTTTAGGACCAACACAAACTTGTGTTTTGAGCTTTGCAGTTGTATTGTAGGCACATGGCCAGCAGGGGGCAGGCTATCACTAATAGCACTTAGACAATATTTTGCTCAATGAATTTGTATCAGACATACAGTAATTCAGTACACAGGTAATAATATTAATGTATGAAATTTACAGCCTTCAAAAGATGTTCAGGATTGAAAAGAGTGTTTGTAAATAGGTCAGTAATTAGATTTAGCTTTTCTCAGAGCAGATGTACACTACTGTGCCAGGTACATCGAGTGTACTGTGCTGCTAAATGCTGACATTTTTATTTATTCATGTGAGCAATATAATGATTACATAATTGTTGTAAAAGAGCTATATAGATACAATGGAATATATTATATACACTATTTATTCTAAACAGCGGTGGATTCATGAAAATACATTGTTGTATTATAATGATGTGTAAACATTGCACCAATTTGTCATCTTTCTGTTCTTCGTGAAATTATTACACAATGCTTGTAGGCTTTTCATTACACACAGGCGTGCAGAAGAGTGAAGGATTTTAATTTAATATTCACTGTGTAACATTTGTACATTTTCCCTGCGATGGTGTTCAGTAGAGAGTTTGTGATTTTAATGTAAAAAGGCAGCCCAGTATTTATTCTTATTAACGATTAAAAGAGTAAAAAACAGAGGTTGCAGAGAAAATGACTGTTTATACACAATATGGACAAAAGAATGCATCGTTGCCACAGTTGTATGAATTATCTTTGTATGCTGTGGCATCACAGTTTCCCTTTCCTTCTTTATTGTCCTCTTTTATTGTCCAGAATGCAGCAGCCAGAGTTCTTACAAGGTCAGGAAAATATGATCACATAACCCCGATCTTATCGTCCCTACATTGGCTTCCTGTTAAGTTTCGAATAGACTACAAACTACTACTACTCACTTATAAAGCACTAAATGGTTTGGCTCCCATGTATCTATCCAGTCTTTTAACACGCTACAATCCGTCACGCTCCCTAAGATCTCAAAACTCTGGGCTTCTAGTAGTTTCTAGAATAGCAAAGTCCACTAAAGGTGGTAGAGCATTTTCACATTTAGCTCCTAAACTCTGGAATAGTCTTCCTGACGGTGTTCGGGGCTCAGACACACTCTCCCAGTTTAAGTGTAGATTAAAAACATATCTTTTTAGCAAAGCCTACACATAACACACTTCACATATCATAACCTTGTGCTCCAGAACATCTGATCACATGCACATGATCAACTTGTGCTGTTAATATCATGAACAGCAGCTACGCTAATTCCTCTCCACTGCTTCTCTTTCTCTCCCCATCCCGAGACACCCTGAGGTTTGGCCAGCTCCAGTCACCTCCCACCATCTTGATGATTACGGACCTTTGAAGAAGTAGATGCCGAACTCGCAAACATCCCGAACCATCTAGAGACGTACTAGTGCCATTTGGATCCCGCTACATGTGTGGAGTTTGACATTGGACCTCCTGGAGTGTTTAAAGGCTCTGGCATGGAGAAGCTGATGCTGGATCTGTGATGATCACAAATGTTGAGCTCATAAAACTAGGAGCTACTAACCATATAGACTGTATAAGACTGCAGAAACATCACTTATAATCTTATACTCCAGTACTCATGTTAGTTCTCACTCTCCAGTGTTCTGTACTGTTGAAAGATTTATGATCAAACTCTTGATGTCACCCAAAATGAGGATGGGTTTCCCTTTTGAGTCTGGTTCCTCTCAAGGTTTCTTCCTCATAACATCTAAGGGAGATTTTCCTTGCCACAGTCGCCACGGCTGCACATCAGGGACAAATTCACACCATTCACCATCACTGTTGATTTGTGTAAAGCTGCTTTGAGACAATGTCTGTTGTGAAAAGCGCTATACAAATAAACCTGACTTGACTTGACTTGACTCTTTTGCACATTGTACTGTATAACACATTATAGTATAACACTGTAGGTTTACTAGTGGAGTTTGTTGTGTTTTGTGTATCTGTCTTACACCGTCTTGTGTTGTCTGTTTGCACTGTCTTTTGTCTGCACTGTCTGCACTCAGTTGCACACGATGCACTTTACTTTAGTCCTTAGCTGTGTTCTGTATGTAGCTCTGTTTTGTGATGTAGCTCTATATTGTGTGATGTAGCTCTGTGTTCTGTATGTAGCTCTGTTGTGTGATGTAGCTCTATATTGTGTGATGTAGCTCTGTGTTCTGTATGTAGCTCTGTTGTGTGATGTAGCTCTATATTGTGTGATGTAGCTCTGTGTTCTGTATGTAGCTCTGTTGTGTGATGTAGCTCTATACTGTGTGATGTTGCTCTATATATTGTGTGATTTAGCTTTGTATTCTGTATGTAGCTCTATATTGTGTGATGTAGCTCTGTTTTCTGTATGTAGTTCTGTGTTGTGTGATGTAGCTCTATGCTGTGTAATGTAGCTGTGTGTTTTGTATGTAGCTCTATGTTGTGTGACGTAGTTTTATATCAGGGGTCACCAACCTTTCTGACACCGAGAGCTACTTCTTGGGTACCGACTAATGTGAAGGGCTACCAGTTTGATACACAATTCTGAAATAACAAATTTATAACCTTTAATTATATGTTATTATTAATAATTAATTATATTTATGTTTGTCAAACTCAATTGCACATGGGGCCAAAACTCAAAGCACACTTTAGGTCATGGGCCGAACAGGATAAACATTTATTGAACACACTAATACAATGTTTTTTTTTAAACATATATATAAATAAATGCAGACAGAAATATTATTCCAGAATAAATAAACTTAAACTTTAAATAACTTAAAATATTTTGCTCTCCATAAAAATATCTCCTGTCAAACACCAGAGGTCTCACAGCCTGATCATGCAGCTCTTCAGAAACTCTCCCTCAGTAAATAAACAGCTGATGTGACTCTGATTTCTCCTCTGTTTTCACACCAGCTTCACTTGGTGATTTTGCTCTGGTGAAAAACATCTGCTGAAATGTCAGATTCTTCTTTAACTCTTCTACTTTCTGTATCCCAGACCCAGTAAAACATGAAGTGACCGTGTCTCTGTGTGGACGTAATGGACAGGCTGCACTTCTGTACTTCTGTTGAAGTGAATTAAATGTGCTGCTGTCAGTAAAAAAGTAAACTATCAGAGGAGGGGCATCAGTGGTCACTTGTGGTCAAAGTGTGAAGACGTTTGAGCTGCAATTCTCACACACACCAGAGATGTTCTTGTTAAAGTCCAGCAGTTTTATAAATACCAAAATAATATTGTTGTGTTCTAATGGTGTGTATACGTTTACAGATTCCTCATATTTTTGTTTCTAATAACTTCTTACAGAAAACTATTAGAATTTTCACATTTCACTTAAAATTTATTTTAATATTTATAGCAGGTTGAATTCAATCGTATGAATTAGTCGACATGTTCCTGCAGTAGATCTGGAATTATTTCTATTTACTTTTATTTATTTTTTTTGTTTGTTTGTTTTTTGAAGTTTTCATGCAGCTGAATTGTGAGGTGGCACTGGTCTAAAATTAGCATTAATCCCTGCTCTCTTTTGCGGAAATAAAAAAGTTCACACCTATAACCACATAGATCACATCCAGAGTGCCAACACACATGTGAGAAAGACACAAGACTATAATGCCATATGTAGCTCTATATGAGGCATCAGTGGCTTCAAAGTGTGAAGACATTTGAATTGCAATTTTCACTCTTACCAATGTTCATGTTAAAATCTATTACTTCTGTAAAGACAAAAATAAAATTGTTGTTTTATAATGATGCGTATGTTACACATCGGCACGCGACAAGAGCAGGATATTTATTACATATTTACTCTATAACATATGGTAAAACTCCCTCATGCAACTGTGCTAATTACAGAGGAGTTTGTGATTTGGGATTATTCTGTAACATGGCAACCCAGTATTAATTCTGGTTTTCACCACATCTGTCTTTGACTCACTCTTGATGCATGCAAGGTTTTGTTAGCCTTGCTATAGGCTTGTCTTGTTGTTGGAGGCTTTATTGTTTTTAGCCCCACTGCTGTTACCCTTGTTGGTGCCAGCCGTAGAGTTGTTGGCCATGCTGCTGTTAGCCATGCTTTTGCAAACCTGTGTGCTCTTAGCACTACTTTCTTTCAGCCCTATTGCTGTTAACCATGTTGGTGTTAGCCTTGTTGTTGCTAACCTTGCTGCTTTTAGCCCTTCTGCTGCTACTGTTAGCATTGCTGCTGCTGTTAGCCCTGCTGTTACTACGGTTAGACCTGCTGTTGTTAGCATTGCTGCTGTTGTTAGCCCTGCTGTGATCTAGTCGTTAAACAGTTATTGTTGCTACACTCCCGTTAGGTTTCACCACAGTGGGAATGTAACAGTATGAGATACAGGAAAAGACATGAACAGTTTCTGTGCACTCTGAGAAAACAAGAACAGACACTGAGACACAATTCACATCCAAATATTGTCTTTATACTGAATATAATCAGCTCAAGTTGTGTAAAAGTGATTTTCACTTCAGGGAGAAACATTTTTCTCACAGATCCAGTTTAGTTTTTCAGAGCAGTTCTTGTCATTCCAGATGATGCTGTTTGAAGATTTGTAAATTTCACCACAATTTTCTTCCTTGTTATCACCCGGTTCCTCCTGACCCCAGTCCCTGAAACCCACAGAATCAGAATCAGATCAGTGTTCAGTTTCCTTCAATTCCACACATTTAACTCAAACATTTCAGTCTCTGTTTACTGATATGTACATTAGAACAATATAAAATATAAGAGTATAATAGAGAATAATCTTTATTAAGATTAATTTTATTTTATTGCATCATAAAAATAGAGAAATAATTTCTTACTTGAAGGTCAATGGTGAAGCGTCCACCCATTTCCACTCTCCCTCTTTATCTCTGTCACTCAGACCAATCCAAACCCCACTGATACTGCTGATGTGTTTACTGATGAACTCCTGCAAACAACAGCACATATTACACCTCTCTCTCTCTCTCTCTCTCTCTCTCTCTCTCTCTCTCTCTCTCTCTCTCTCACCTGTTCCTCTCTGCTGTTGATGATAATCAGATCTGCTCCTTTGTCCCTGCAGTTCTGTCTGCTCTCCTCCCAGCTCTTATAATCATTAGAGACGTAGTAAAAACTGGAGCTGAAGCTGATCCACTTCCATTTATCTGTAGAGAAAAACAGAGAGATTTAACCCTAGATTTAAAACACTGTTTATGAACTAATGTTTGTGTAAAGCCACAATTTCTATTTCACAAAATAAGCAATATAATATGATAAAGTATTTAATATGCATGAAATCACCATTCATGGATGTTTAAATTGATTATTTTTTAATTATTAGTTTGACTTTTTGGTGTGTTTTCACACTGCATTTAATTAAACAAACACAAAGTGTGAAAGCGATGTTTATAACGTAATGAATTCACTGCATTTAAACATTTAATGGAAATTTTAGTGCATTAGTGCAAAAACAAGTGCATTGCATTTACAAAAAAACAAAAATAAGAAACAAAAAAAAAACAAGCGCATTGCATTCACACAAAAAAATTGATGAGTCTGTGGCAGGGAAGCATTTCTGCACATAACACTGGATCTGACGTTACTGCATTTTTGCCCCGTATCTGTTAACTGAAGCAAGACTTACCGTAACTTGATTAATTAGCAGGAGTGGCAGGTCAGGGAGGAAATGTTCAGTAGCTAATTAAACTAATATACAGTCATCAAGCTAAACCATATTTTAGCTGCTACATCTCCATTGTTGCGCAATGAGGCGCTTCTCGAGCAAAAAATGCAGTAACGTTAGATCCGGTGTTAAGCGCTAAAATGCTTCCCTGCCACAGACTGCCCCAACTTTTATTTATTTATTTATAGTTTTTGTGAATGCAATGTGCTTTTTTTGTATGTTTGTTTCTTTGTGTGAATTCAATGCGCTTCCGTAAATGAGAACATACATTAGATAAATATTTACTCTATTTTTACTGCATCCAGAATTTATTTTCTCTTTTTGTTTGTCAGTGTAAATATGGAGAGCATGTGGAGTTTCTGCAGCACTACAGCTGTACTTTTATAAAACCTGATAACAGGAAATAGTTGTTTATTTCTCTCTTTAGACTCTGACTGGATAAATAAAAACTGAACATTGACTCTAAACAGAACTCTGTAGATAATAATGACTTCTGTAGATATTTATGTTTTAGACACTGTGTGTTAGACATGTCCAGGGTACATCTATTATCTCCAGGAGGAAGGAAAGGTTTAGTCATTGGGAGTTAATGTTGAGGTGATCAGTAATTAATCAGGTGTTTTTAATAAACAGTCATAGCTATTAGTGCTCCAGGAGAAATGTAAGACTCATTAAGACTCAGTAATCACTGTTTAGTTTATAGTGAATTAATACAAGAACTACAATACAAGAACTTTTCCTTCATTCTATCTATGAGTTATGGAACAGAATCATTAAATCTTATCAGTGTTAAAAAGATCAATGTTAATGTCATTCTAACACCTTGGTGACGAAATATGATAGAACATGTGAGAAAATGTGAGTTAAAGATTTTATCCCCAGTTTCAAGACCGAACTGAATTTCCACTGAGGGAATTTATCTGTTGAGCAGAAAATCCAAGGATAGATTTATATACTTACTAAAATCTCTCTCTCTCTGTAACTGGTCTCTCTCTTTAGTCAGGGTGTTGTAACTGATCTGTAACTGGTCTCTCTTTTTAGTCAGGGTGTTGTAACTGATCTGTAACTGGTCTCTCTCTTTAGTCAGGGTGTTGTAACTGATCTGTAACTGGTCTCTCTCTTTAGTCGGGGTGTTGTAACTGATCTGTAACTGGTCTCTCTCTTTAGTCAGGGTGTTGTAACTGATCTGTAACTGGTCTCTCTCTTTAGTCAGGGTGTTGTAACTGATCTGTAACTGGTCTCTCTCTTTAGTCAGGGTGTTGAAACTGGTCTGTAACTGGTCTCTCTCTTTAGTCAGGGTGTTGTAACTGGTCTGTAACTGGTCTCTCTCTTTAGTCAGGGTGTTGTAACTGGTCTGTAACTGGTCTCTCTCTTTAGTCAGGGTGTTGAAACTGGTCTGTAACTGGTCTCTCTCTTTAGTCAGGTTGTTGTGTATGTTGATTTTGATCCACAGCACAGTGGAGACCACAAACAGGAGGACACACAGCAGTCCCACACACACTGCAGTCAGTATGTTACACCTGCCCCATGCAGTGTCTCCTCCTAGAGATAAATGGTCATCATTTTCACAAATATTTGTAAAAGCAGACTGCATGATCATTGCTTAAATTTATACACCTGTCAAAATGTGTCTGATTGAAACATCTTAAATTTTTAAGAGAGGAGCCTCAGTACTTTTGTCCATATAGTATAGGTCAGAGGTTCTCAAAGTGGGGTCCACAGACCCCCGTTACCAGAATGCACTTCTTAAAGTAATATTAATAATAATAATAATAATAATAATAATAATAATAATAAAATATTATTCAATATATTGTGTGACTGTTTAATTCGTATAAATAATTGCATTTAACCATTATTTTATTTTATTATAATAATAGTTTTATTTTATTATAATCACAAATATCATTTCCCATAATGAGATACTGAGTAAATATTAGCAATTAAACATTTTGTACCTCTATGTTGTGCTTGTAGGCGTCTCTCTGCCTTCTCTCTTCCTGCATCAGCATCTTCCTTCTCTCTGTTGGGGTCTTGACCCAAAGCATCTAAACTATCATAGATATGCACCACCATGTCCACCCGCTCAGAAGAAGAATGAAGCATCTTTAATCTATAAAAGATTCCTAACACATGAAGTGACTGTGTCTCTGTGTGGACGTGACAGACAGCTGCACCTCTGTACTCTGTGTGCAATGAATTAAATGTGCTGTTGTTAATTAGGGAAGTTAGAGGAAGTTAATAATCAGAGGAGGGGCATCAGTGACTTGTGGTCAATGTTCAAAGCATTTCAGCAGCAATTCTCACGCATGCGTTCAAAGTGTTAAAGCATTTCAGCTGCAATTCTCACTCTTACCAGAAAACAAGTCTAGCAGTTAAACAATTACCAAAATTATATGGTTGTGTGTTATAATGATGTGTAAATTGCACCAAGTTATTATATATCGTTCCTTGTAATGTCATTACACACATCATGACACATTTAGCCTAATATTTTAATTGTTGTATATCTTTACAGCAGGTTAAATTCTGTCATTTGAAGTAGTTGCCCTCAGTGGATCTAAAAATATTTATATGCTTTGTGGTTTCTCAGTAACATGGTATCAGAATTGTGTCGTAATTAACACTGGCCATCTCACGCATACCAGTCATATAAATACCTAAATAACATTGTTGCTTTTTACATTGTAATTTTGTTCCTCATAATACAATGAAACAAAACTGTTAGGCTTTTTAATTTCTGCTTTTATTTGACTTAAATATTCATAGCAGGTTAAATCCAGTCATATAAATTAGACGACATGTTCCTGCAGGAGATCTGGAATTATTTGTATTACTTTTCCAGATGCTTTTATGCAGCTTTACTGTGACACAAGTGCCACTGGCCCAGCATTAACCCCTGCTCTCTTTCACAGAGAGCAATTTCTTCAAGTAATTTTTCTCTTATTAACTTCAAGAGAGTGGAAAAAAAGAGGAAATAAAAGGAAAGAGAGAGTGCAGAGGAAATTACACTTTATACACCATACGGCCAAAAAGAGACATAACTGTAGTTTATCATATGTGGTTTAGGAGGAACCTGATATTTATTTTGATGTATATCTTTACAGCAGGTTAAATTCTGTCATTTGAAGTAGTTGCCCTCAGTAGATCTGAAAATATTTATATGCTTTGTGGTTTCTCAGTAACATGGTATCAGAATTATGTCATAATGAACACTGGCCTGCAGGTTCGCACACCATGTCACGTCATTCTGCATGTAAATCCTATTCACAGTTTGTTAGCACTTGCATGTTTCCACACCCATTACAGCAGTGGCTCCTGAAAAATGTAGTCCAGTGTTGATGTTGCTGTTCCTCCCTTTCCTGCTGAGGATGTTGCTGTACCTCCTTGCCCTGTTGAGGATATCTCTCCCTGCTTTCCGTTCCCTTCTGCACCAGGAGTGGGCCAAAATCCCTCCTGCAGTGTGTGCAAACCTGGTGAAAAACTACAGGAAACGTTTGACCTCTGTAATTGCAAACAAAGGCTACTGTACCAAATATTAACATAGACTTTCTCAGGTGTTCAAATACTTATTTGCAGCTGTATCACACAAATAAATAGTTAAAAATCATATATTGTGATTTCTGGATTTTTTTTTTTAGATTATGTCTCTTACAGTGGACATGCACCTACGATGACAATTTCAGACCCCTCCATGATTTCTAATTGGGAGAACTTGCAAAATAGCAGGGTGTTCAAATACTTATTTTTCTCACTGTATATATATTTATATATATACTGTATATCACTAACTGATAAGCCTTAGGTGAGTCAGTTGAATTCATCTACAGCGATTTACTGTGTCTGTTAAAAAGAACTTTTTCAAATAACAATCATGTTTCTGGACAGTAAATGACCGTACATAGTTTGATCAAATCGACTTTTAACCAGGTATTGTTTAACAAACGAACACAACTTAATGGTTATCATTAGTGAAGCAGTCAGGGAATTTTTCTGCCTACACCTAAGCTCCGCCCACAACAAATGTCTCAATGATTACTTACTGAAAAGAGGTCTATTCTACCATAAAGATCTCGTGTTATTACAATGAGCAATATCACTGATGGCCTGTAGAGGGCACCTGTTTACAGAGCTGTGGGTCACTTTGTTCTTTTAAACAGATCTGTTGGTCTTCATGTGACCCAATTGGAATGTATACACTTATCTGTTTTTCCAGGACAAGTGACCAAATGGTTCAAACATGTACAAAGCTGTTGTCTGAGTTCACTTATTACTGTGTTATCATCTTGTTCAAGGATTAAAAATTGTGGGCATTTTTTTTATTTCCTGCCGTTTCATACTGTGTGAACCTTTAGATTTACATGTAAATGGGGAAGAAGGACGGCCTTTTCCCCAACGCTTACTGGCTTTTTTGCAGTGGCCATAATGGAACCTGCACCCTCTTCATGTTTACGTGAAACTTAGTACAGAGCTGTGCAGAGAGTTGGGAACTAATTTCTTTTCTTTTGATGCATGAGAAACCTTGCCTTTGAAACATTGTCTAGAAAAAACACCTTAAAGTGTTATCACTCATCAGACACATGAAAGGAACGTTTAAGCAGGTAAGCAGTAATTCTGCACAGGGAAGAAAACAAGAATGGCGTTTTCCAAAGTAAAATACTGAACAAATGTTAGCAAGAGAATTAAAACATTTTGTACCTCTGTGTTGTGCTTGTAGACGTCTCTCTGCTTTAAGATCTTTCTTCTCTGACTCTGGTTCGTGACCTTCAACATTGTCTGCAATCTCATTGATAACTTCTACCATCACCTATTAGAACGCTAAAGCATCTTAAATCTGAACAAAGACTCAATAATACATGGAGTGACCGTGTCTCTGTGTGGACGTGACAAACAAGCTGCACTTCTTTACTGAATTAAATGTGCTGCTGTCAGTAAAGGAAGTGAATCATGAGAGGAGGAGCATCAGTGGCTCATGGTCAGAGTGTGAAGATGTTTGAGCTGCAATTCTCACACTTACCAGAGATGTTCCTTTTAGTAGTTTAATAAATACCAAAATAATATTGTTGTGTTCTAATGCTATACATTTACTGATTTATCATAATTTTGTTTCAAATAATTTCTTTACAGAAAGCTATTAGAATGTGTACATTTCAAATGAAATTGATTTAAACATTTATAGCAGGTTGAATTCAATTGTATGAATTAGTTGACCTGCAGTAAATATGGAATTATTAGTATTTATTTTTTTATTTTTTTATTTATTTATTTTTTTATAGTTTTTATGCAGCTGTATTGTGAGGTGGCACTGGTCTAAAATTAGCATTAAACCCTGCTCTCTTTTAAAGAAATGAAAAAAAAGTTCACACCTATAACCACATAGATCATATCCAGAGTGCACACACACACACACACACACACACACACACACACACACACACACACACACACATGTGCACATGCTCACACGCATGCACAGGGGCCAGGATATTTATTAACTATTTACTTTGTAACAGAAGGTTTAAGGAAAGAAAATGTCCCTCATTGGAGAGGAAGAGAGTTTTGTGCTTTGTGGTTTTTACTGACATGGCAACAAGTAATTTGTTCTCATTCATTTTAAGAAAGTGAAAAAAGAGAGGTGGCAGAGGAAATGACTCTATACATCATATAGCCAAAGTTAGAAAGACACTATAAATGCCATATGTGGCTCTATAAGAAGCATCAGTGGCTTTAAAGTGTGAAGACATTTAAATTGCAATTTTCACATTTACCAGAGAGGTTTATGTTAAAATCTAGAAGTTTTGTAAATACTAAAATAATGTTGTTTTATAATGATGTGTATGTTACACATCTGCACGCAACAAGAGCAGAATATTTATTACCAGTGTTGGGCAACGTTACTTTTAAAAGTAATGCGTTACAATATTGAGTTACTCCCCAAAAAAGTAACTAATTACGTTACTTTGTTACTTTTTATGGAAAGTAATGCGTTATATTACTTTTGTGTTACTTTTGCGTTACTTATATCTCTTTCACGCCTTACAGGTGTAACAGGTGTAATATAGATAATTGGCATTAAGAAATGTTATATTAGGGCAAAAGACATGTGTGGGCTGCACACCGGTGATGTGGAGGGAGAACATACCTTTCGCTGTCATCTCATAAAACTTCCGTAAATATGACCTCGTCCTCGTCTACATCATTCTCTGCTTCATCATCAGCTTGAAACATTCTGAACGCTTTTACAAAGTTTGCGCTATTATCAGTGACCGTGGCAGTTTATCTTCCCACAAAGAGCAAATGAGCTGTGAATTTGCTCTCTCTCTCTCTCTCTCTCTCTCTCTCCGCTGCAATGGCCATGTACATGTGTCTCCCATGGAAAACGTTTGTTCCATATATGCAACATTGCATAATGTTGCATATATTCAACATTATATAAACACACACACACACACACACACACACACACACACACACACACACACACACACACACACACATCTGTAGTGCTGTGCTTTGCATGCAGATGTTTTTTTTTTTTTTTTAAGTGGTATTTTTTGCAGTTGACAAGAGCTTTTCACCAACACATAATCTACACTTAACCATTATTCCTTTCTCCTTTTCCACGACTATTTTAAAATAATGAGAATACTTCCATCACAGTAATGTAATGCTCTGGTTTGCCATCTCCGCTTCTGACCAGCTTCTGTTCCCGCTGCTCGTATGACTGCGCGATTCTACGTGACTACGTTCATTTTAATTCAGTATTTATTTTTTTATGCAAAAAAATGTAACTGAAAAGTAACTCGCATTACTTTTTTAAAAAAGTAACTCAGATATTAATGTGTAAATGTATAAAGTAACGCGCTACTTTACTCGTTACTCCAGAAAAGTAATATTATTACGTAATGCGCGTTACTTGTAACGCGTTACCCCCAACACTGTTCTTACATATTTACTGTGTTCAGTACAGAGGAGTTTGTGATTTGGAGTTTGTTATTCTGTTACATGGCAACCCAGTATTAATTCTTATTAACTTTTAAAGAGTAAAGAAAGAGAGACTGCAGAGGAAGTGAATGTTTATACACAGCATGCTCATAGTGTTTTATTCTGCTGCCTCTGGAGCTCTGCTGTTCTACTATTGGTGGAGGCGCCTGTCAATCAGAATGCCGGTGTTAGCCCCGCCCCCGCTGTTATCCCTGCTCCTGTTACATTTTCAGCATTTATTACTTTTATATGTCCAGAGTGACATATAAAAGTGATTTGAGTCTCTGTGGTGAGTCAATCTACACTGGTACACTGATTATAAACTCAAGACAAATCAGACTACAACTCTTGTAGTTTTTTTAACAAAGGTTCATTCCACCACATCGGTGCCAGAACAGAGTGTTAGCCTTACTGGACTGGAGCCTAGCCATGCCATGGTGTTGTTAGCATTGCTGCTACTGTTAGCCCTGCTGTTACTACTGTTGGACCTGCTGTTGTTAGCATTGCTGCTGTTGTTAGCATTGCTGCTACTGTTAGCCCTGCTGTTTTTAGCATTGCTGCTGCTGTTAGCATTGCTGCTGTTGTTAGCATTACTGCAGCTGTTAGCCCTGCTGTGATCTAGTCGTTAAACAGTTATTGTTGCTACACTCCCGTTAGGTTTCACCACAGTTGGGAATGTAACAGTATGAGATACAGGAAAAGACATGAACAGTTTCTGTGCACTCTGAGAAAACAAGAACAGACACTGAGACACAATTCACATCAAAATATTGTCTTTATACTGAATATAATCAGCTCAAGTGTAAAAGTGATTTTCATTTCAGGGAGAAACATTTTTCTCACAGATCCAGTTTAGTTTTTCAGAGCAGTTCTGGTCATTCCAGATGATGCTGTTTGAAGATTTGTAAATTTCACCACAATTTTCTTCCTTGTTATCACCCAGTTCCCCCTGACCCCAGTCCCTGAAACCCACAGAATCAGAATCAGATCAGTGTTCAGTTTCCTTCAATTCCACACATTTAACTCAAACATTTCAGTCTCTGTTTACTGATATGTACATTAAAACAATATAAAATATAAGAGTATAATAGAGAATAATCTTTATTAAGATTAATTTTATTTTATTGCATCATAAAAAAGAGAAATAATTTCTTACTTGAAGGTCAGTGGTGAAGCGTCCACCCATTTCCACTCTCCCTCTTTATCTCTGTCACTCAGACCAATCCAGACCCCACTGATACTGCTGATGTGTTTACTGATGAACTCCTGCAAACAACAGCACATATTACACCTCTCTCTCTCTCTCTCTCTCTCTCTCTCTCTCTCTCTCTCTCTCTCTCTCACCTGTTCCTCTCTGCTGTTGATGATAATCAGATCTGTTCCTTCATCCCTGCAGTTCTGTCTGCTCTCCTCCCAGCTCTTATAATCATTAGAGACGTAGTAAAAACTGGAGCTGAAACTGATCCACTTCCATTTACCTGTAGAGAGAAATGGAGAGAATTTACGAAACACTGTTAAAGAATGAATGTTTGTGTAAAGCCACAATTTCTATTTCACAACATAAGAAAATAATATGAGTAAATCACCATTTAAAATGATCATGTGGTAATTATTAATTTGACTTTTTGGTGTGTTTTCAAACTGCATATGATGAAACAAACACTGCTTTTAAACATTTAATGAAAATTTCACATCACAAATAAGAACATACATTAAATAAATATGTACTGAATGTTTACTGCATCCAGAATTTATTTTCTCTTTTTGTTTGTCAGTGTAAATATGGAGAGCATGTGGAGTTTCTGCAGCACTACAGCTGTACTTTTATAAAACCTGGTAACAGGAAATAGTTGTTTATTTCACTCTTTAGACTCTGACTGGATAAATAAAAACAGAACATTGACTCTAAACAGAACTCTGTAGATAATAATGACTTCTGTAGATATTTATGTTTTAGACACTGTGTGTTAGACATGTCCAGGGTACATCTATATCAGGGGTCACCAACCTTTTTGACACCGAGAGCGACGTCTTGGGTACCGATTAATGTAAAGGGCTACCAGTTTGATACACAATTCTAAAATAACAAATTTGCTCAATTTACCTTTAATTATATGTTATTATTGATCATTAATGATATTTATCTATATCACACTCAATTGCAGATGGGGCCAAAACTCAAAGCACACTTTAGTTTGCGGGCCGAACAGGATAAACATTTATTGAACACACTAAAACAATGTTTTTTTTAACATAAATATGAATACAAACAGACAGGAATATTATTTCAGAATAAATAAACTTAAACTTTAAATAAATAGCTCTCCATAAAAATATCTCCTGCCAAAATTATACAAGTTAGAAATATGAACATGCTGCAAAAAAAACCCTGAACAAATAAATATAATTGTGCTTTTAAGTTCATGTTAAAATAACAACAAATCAAAACAATCAGATTTCTTTGCTCTTATGCCATTTTATAAAAAATTATCTTAAACTTTAAATAACTTAAAATATTTTGCTCTCCATAAAAATATCTCCTGTCAAACACCAGACGTCTCACAGCTTCATCATGCAGCTCTTCAAAAACTCTCCCTCAGTAAATAACCGGCTGATGTGCCTCTGATTTCTCCTCTGTTTTCACACCAGCTTCACTATAACTCTTCTACTTCCTGGATCTTCTGCTCTGCATTCAGGGTTTTCAGCTTCTCCTGATGTTTTGTCTCATAGTGTTGTTTTAGATTCAATTCCTTAATTACAGCCACATTCGCTTCACAAATAAGACACACGTGTTTACCGGCAGTGTCAGTAAACATACACTCAGAATCCCATCGGTTTTGAAAGGCTCTGTTTTTAGAATCAGCTTTTCTCTTCACCACTGTGAGGCGCTGTTTCACAATAACTTTACAATAGGGTTAAATACATCAACAGAAGCTCGACTTGATTGACGCTGGAATGTAAAACAGCTGAAGCGCTGCATTATGGGATCTGTAGTTTGTGTTATCAGCGATTTATATCGCCGGGACATTAATAACAATAATGATAGATCTTTATAAAATCATCTCGCGGGCCGGATATAATTGTGCGTCGGGCCGGATTTGACACCCCTGATCTATGTGAAGACACTGATCATGTTAATAATTTCTCACAATAATCATCAACAATCATTTAACAAGGTAGGAAACAACTATTTTTAGAAACGGCCCACGGGTGACTCATGTGGTCCTTGCGTTGGTGACCCCTGATCTATTCTCTCCAGGAGGATCCCTTCCTCCTGGAGATAATAGATGTACCCCGGACATGTCTTCTGTAGCCTTAGTCATTGGGAGTTAATGTTGAGGTGATCAGTAATTAATCAGGTGTTATTAATAAACAGTCATAGCTATTAGTGCTCCAGGAGAAATGTAAGACTCATTAAGACTCAGTAATCACTGCTTAGTTTATAGTGAATTAATACAAGTATAATACAAGAACTTTTCCTTCATTCTTTCCTCCTCTGCAGTCAGCTATGAGTTATGGAACAGAATCATTAAATCTTATCAGTGTTAATAAGATCAATGTTAATGTCATTCTAACACCTTGGTGACAAAATATGGTGGAACATGTGAGAAAATGTGAGTTAAAGATTTTATCCCCAGTTTCAAGACAGAACTAAATTTCCACTGAGGGAACTCAACTGTTGAGCAGAAAATTCAAGGATAAATTTATCTACTTACTAAAATCTCTTTCTCTCTGTAACTGGTCTCTCTCTTTAATCAGGTTGTTGTAACTGGTCTGTAACTGGTCTCTCTCTTTAGTCAGGTTGTTGTAACTGGTCTGTAACTGGTCTCTCTCTTTAATCAGGTTGTTGTAACTGGTCTGTAACTGGTCTCTCTCTTTAATCAGGTTGTTGTAACTGGTCTGTAACTGGTCTCTCTCTTTAGTCAGGTTGTTGTGTATGTTGATTTTGATCCACAGCACAGTGGAGAACACCAACACGAGGACACACAGCGGCACCACACACACTGCAGTCAGTCTTTTACACCTGCTCCATGCAGTGTCTCCTCCTAGAGATAAATGGACATAAAGACAAATATGAGCATGACAAAATAATCAGTAGTGAAAATGATTTACTGATTAGAAGTGGAAATCATTTATTTATTATTTGATTAATACTTTAACTAATAAAATTTCGAATAAGAAGAAATACGCATTACATCAGCTGAACCTTTTTAACAGCTCTGAGTAGAGAAACCTGCCTGACCTTCATTTCTCAAATTTTGTTTTATAGCTAAAACCACTGTTAATGTCTGTAGAAAATGGAATGCACTTGTCAAGCAAATCATCTTTCTGTGTTTTGTGGAGAGCATTAAGACCAATGAACATAAAGTCACTGAATAAAAGGGCACGTACATCTTCTTCTTTTTCTTTTGGCTTCTCCCATTAGGGGTCGCCACAGCGGATCATCCGTCTCCATACCCCCCTGTCCTCTACATCTGCCTCTTTCACACCAACTACCTGCATGTCTTCCCTCACCACATCCATAAACCTCCTCCTTGGCCTTCATCTTTTCCTCCTTCCTGGTGGCTCCATCCTCAGCATTCTTCTACCAATATAACTCATGTCCCTCCTCTGCACATGTCCAAACCATCTCAATCTCGCCTCCCTCACCTTGTCACCAAAACGTCCTACATACCCTGTCCCTCTTATAAACTAATTTCTAATCTTGTCCATCCTCATTACTCCCAACGAAAACCTTAACAACTTCAGCTCTGCTACCTCCAGCTCCACCTCCTTTCTTTTACTCAATGCCACTGTCGCTAATCCATACATCCAACATCTCAGGTCTCACCACAGTCCTATAAACTTTCCCTTTCATTCTTACAGATACTCTTCTATCACAAATCACTCCTGCTATCACTCTTCTCCACCCACTCCACCCTGCCTGCACTCTTTTCTTCACTTCCCTAACACACTCTTCATTACTTTGCACTGTTGACCCCCAGGTACCTGGCTTCCACTACTCTTTCCCATAACTTCATGGTGTGACTGATCTACTTAATTCCCCTGTAGTTACTGCAGGTCTGCACATCTCCCTTATGCTTAAAGATCGGTACCAGCACACTCCTCCATTCCTCAGGCATCTTCTCACCTTCCAGAATCTTGTTAAACAATCTGGTTAAAAACTCCACTGCATCTCTCCTAAACATCTCCATACTTCTACAGGTATGTCATCTGGTCCAACAGACTTTCCACTCTTCATTCTCTTAATCGCTGATCTCACTTCCTCCTTACTAATCCTATCCACTTCCTGTTTCACCAACTCCACATCATCCAACCTTCTCTCTCTCTGATTTTCCTCATTCATCAGCTGCTCAAAATCGGTATGAATCCTTTTCTTCTTCCTTAGTCAAGTCAAGTCAAGTCAAGTCAAGTTTATTTGTATAGCGCTTTTCACAACAGACATTGTCTCAAAGCAGCTTTACACAAATCAACAGTGAAGGTGAATGGTGTGAATTTGTCCCTGATGAGCAAGCTGTGGCGACTGTGGCAAGGAAAAACTCCCTTAGATGTTATGAGGAAGAAACCTTGAGAGGAACCAGACTCAAAAGGGAAACCCATCCTCATTTTGGGTGACATCAAGAGTTTGATCATAAATCTTTCAACAATACAGAACACTGGAGAGTGAGAGCTAACATGAGCACTGGAGTATAAGATTATAAGTGATGTTCTTTCTGCAGTCTTATACAGTCTATATGGTTAGTAGCTCCGAGTTTTATGAGCTCAGCATTTGTGATCACCACAGATCCAGCATCAGCTTCTCCATGCCAGAGCCTTTAACACTCCAGGAGGTCCAATGCCAAACTCCACACATGTAGCGGGATCCAAATGGCACTGGTACGTCTCTAGATGGTTCGGGATGTTTGTGAGTTCGGCATCTACTTCTTCAAAGGTCCGTAATCATCACGAGGTGGGAGGTGACCGGAGCTGGCCAAACCTCAGGGTGTCTCGGGATGGGGAGAGAAAGAGAAGCAGTGGAGAGCAATTAGCGTAGCTGCTGTTCATGATATTAACAGCACAAGTTGATAATGTGCATGTGATCAGATGTTCTGGAGCACAAGGTTATGATGTGATGTGTGTTATGTGTAGGCTTTGCTAAAAAGATATGTTTTTAATCTACACTTAAACTGGGAGAGTGTGTCTGAGCCCCGAACACCGTCAGGAAGACTATTCCAGAGTTTAGGAGCTAAATGTGAAAAAGCTCTACCACCTTTAGTGGACTTTGCTATTCTAGGAACTACTAGAAGCCCAGAGTTTTGAGATCTCAGGGAGCGTGGCGGATTGTACCGTGTTAAAAGACTGGATAGATATATGGGAGCCAAACCATTTAGTGCTTTATAAGTGAGAAGTAATAGTTTGTAGTCTATTCGAAACTTAACAGGAAGCCAATGTAGGGACGATAAGATCGGGGTTATGTGATCATATTTTCTTGCCCTTGTAAGAACTCTGGCTGCTGCATTCTGGACTAACTGAAGCTTGTTTATTAATGATGCAG
Organism: Silurus lanzhouensis; assembly: GCA_039877035.1. Lineage (NCBI taxonomy): Eukaryota > Metazoa > Chordata > Actinopteri > Siluriformes > Siluridae > Silurus > Silurus lanzhouensis. Next base: position 1,826,409 of record JBCEWE010000127.1, on the reverse strand, counting down.
GACATCCACCTAGTAACGCATTACAGTAGTCTATTCTGGAGGTCATGAACGCATGGACGAGCTTTTCTGCATCGGATATGGACAACATATTTCTTAGCTTAGAAATATTTCTAAGGTGAAAGAAGGCTGTTTTAGTAACTTGATTGATATGATTTTTGAAAGACAAGTCGCTGTCTAAAATAACACCCAGGTCTTTTACTGTTGAATTAGTGGTTACAGAACATCCGTCTAAATGCAGGTTGAGATGCTGGAGCTTCTGTATACTAGTTTTTGGTCCGATGAGCAAAATCTCAGTCTTATCGGAATTTAAAAGTAGAAAGTTATGGGTCATCCAATCTCTTATTTCCTTAACACACTCAGTTATCCGACTTAATTGAGCTATATCGCCTGGTTTAGATGAAATATATAGCTGAGTATCATCAGCATAACAATGGAAGCTAATTCCATGCCTTCTAATAATATTTCCTAACGGAAGCATGTATATTGTGAACAGCAGGGGTCCTAGAACTGAACCTTGCGGCACGCCATAATTTACTTGCATTAGCCTGGATAGCTCTCCATTTAAATCTACGAAATGGTAACGATCGGACAGGTAGGATTTAAACCAGCTTAATGCCTGTCCCTGAATGCCGATGTAATTTTGTAATCGATCTAGGAGGAGATCATGGTCTATAGTGTCGAATGCAGCACTAAGATCAAGTAAAACCAACAGCGAAATGAAGCCTTGGTCTGAAGCTAAAAACAGGTCATTAGTTATTTTAACTAGAGCAGTTTCTGTGCTATGATGGGGCCTAAAACCTGACTGAAATTCTTCAAAGATGTTGTTCTCTTGCAGGTAGGAACATAACTGGGCAGCGACAATCTTTTCTAAAATCTTAGACATAAATGGGAGATTTGAAATGGGTCTGTAATTTGATAACGTGTTTGGATCCAGATTAGGTTTTTTAATGAGGGGCTTAATAACTGCTAACTTGAGGGATTTAGGGACGTGACCTAAAGATAGTGAGGAGTTAATAATATTTAGAAGAGGTTCACCAGTTGTATATAACACTTCCTTCAGTAATTTAGTAGGAATTGGATCTAACTGACATGTTGTCGATTTAGCTTTGGCAATAACATTATACAGCTCTTCCTGTCCTATACATGTAAAACAGTGGAGTTGTGGAGTTGAAGGTAACACTGTCTCAGGAGATGTCAGAGGTTGAACTGCCACAATTGTTTTTCTAATGTTATCTATTTTTTCAGTGAAGAAAATCATAAAGTCCTCACTACTAAACTGTGATGGAACACAATTTTCAGATCCCTGATTTGTAGTTAGTTTAGCTACTGTACTGAAAAGGAACCTGGGATTGTTTTTGTTGTTTTCTATAAGTTTGCTCAGGTGTTCAGCTCTAGCAGCTTTTAGCGCCTGTCTGTAGCTGAGCATACTGTCTTTATACGCGATTCTAAATACCTCCAATTTAGTTTTCCTCCATTTTCTCTCCAGATTACGTGCTGTTCTCTTGAGGGCATGCGTATGACTATTATACCAAGGTGCAGGTGCTTGTTCTTTAACCTTTTTTAACCGGATGGGGGCAACGGTGTCTATTGTGCTAGTGAGGATAAGGTCTATGTTGTTAGTTATCTCATCAAGATTATTGGTAGTTATGGGTTTAGTGAGAAATTGAGATAAATCAGGCAGGTTATTTATGAATCTGTCCTTAGTGGTTGGAACAATAGTCCTACCAAGTCGATAACGTGGTGCAACACGGCTAATCTGCTCTACCGGTAGTGTGTACAGTATGAGGTAATGGTCTGTGATGTCATCACTCTGAGGTAAAATATCTATATTAGTGACGTCTGCTCCGTGGGATATTAGTGTCCAACCTTTCATACAGCTCCTCATATGCCTTTTCATTGGCTCTCGCCACATCCCTCTTTACCTGCTGCCGCATCTCCTTGTTCTCCTGCCTACTTTTCTCATCACTCTGTCTATCCCACTTCTGTTTTGCCAACCTATTTTTCCTTATGCTCTCCTGCACTTCCTCATTCCACCACCACGTCTTCTTGTCTTCCTTTCTATTTCCAGATGTTACACCAAGTACTTTTCTAGCTGCATCCCTCATCACTCCTGCAATAGTTACCCAATCATCCAGCACAAAGGGAACGTACATATATGTATATAATAAAAACAACGACAAGAGTTCCATGTCCTGACAAAAAACCTAAGAAATGTTTGGTCTCAAACATAGAAGTAACACTAAAAGAGTTGCCAGTCAATAGTCAGTGATGTTACAGTAATATGATCTGTGTGACTGACATGTAAAAAATACTCAACACCAAGCTGATCACACAGCTGATTTGACTGTAGACACTGTACTGTAAACTTATACCCAATATATAGTTGCATTGACTATAAACAGTATGAGTGAAAGCATGTCAAATAAAATAACTATTAATTGATTGTTTATACCTATTGGAGTTTAATGTGTGTGTTTGTAGCTCTTGTAGTGCTTCTGCAGGTCACACTGTTGATGCATCACTATTATAGAGAAAATGATCATGGCCTTTAGATGATTGGAACCATAAACTCAATTCAAATGTGCTTATGATCTCTTACCAGCGAAGCCAATAATCCACCCACAGTGTTAAACTACCGTATTTTTTCGGACTATAAGCCGCTACTTTTTTCCCACGGTTTGAACCCCGCGGCTTAAACAACGAAGCGGCTTATTTATGAATTTTTCCTGGGTTTTTCCTGGTTTCACAAACTTCGAACCAAAAAACTGAACCCCATAACATTAGACCAATGAAATTTCCGAATGGAAACGAAAAAACGCACCTCACCTGTGTTCTGAGCTGCACGGCATCAGGAGAAAAAACCTTTTTCTTAAACGCACGACAATGCTAAAAGAAAAACTATATCTTGTCAGGGCACAAGAAAAACAATAGACGTTTTCAAACTGGGTATATGAAAAGAGAAAAAATCACATAAATATGCAACTAGGACAAGGAAGAGTGCCATTTTGTGTCAGTGCCGTTCTGTAATGTTCTTTCTAAGAGCTTGTAGGACGTGCTGACTGACTGCAATTAAAGCTGTTTTGATCCATTCTCATCAAAAACTAAAAGCTTCTTCATTTTGGTAAAATTAAATTTTTATATTTAGCAAAGATAATTTTATTTTTGGTTTAGTAAACTCACTTGCTACTATGTTTCTACTATTTTACTATTTGGAATTGGAATTTCAATAGTAGTTACATGATAATTAGCTAAAATGTGAATATAACAAATCCAAAGCTTACTGGATAATTCTAAAAATATTATAAAATAGCTACAATTCTAAATAGTCACTCTGTGAATGTGTCCACTCAGAAGAAGAAGGACAGCCTTTTCCCCGGAGCTTTTTTGCTTTTTTGCAGTGGCCATGATGAAACCTGTACCCTCTTCATGATTACATGAAACAGAGTCATAAACTCATCGTTTTCCTTTTGGTGCATGATAAACACTATTAAAATTAGGAAAAACCACAAAGTTGAGATAAAATTCACCATAATGTGTTATTGAGACTGTATTGCATTCAGGCGTTAAGCAGGTAAGCAGTAATTCTGCACAGGGAAGTGAGAGAGAATGACGTTTCCCAGAGTGAAATACTGAACTAATGTTAGCAAGGAAATTAAAACATTTTGTACCTCTGTGTTGTGCTTGTAGGCGTCTCTCTGCTTTAAGATCTTCTGACTCTGGATCATGACCTTCTTCCATTACCTCATTAGAACGCTGAAGCATCTTTAATCTAAAAAGACATGAAGTGACCGTGTCTCTGTGTGGACGTGATGGACAGGCTGCACTTCTGTACTTCTGTTGAAGTGAATTAAATGTGCTGCTGTCAGTAAAAAAGTAAACTATCAGAGGAGGGGCATCAGTGGTCACTTGTGGTCAAAGTGTGAAGACGTTTGAGCTGCAATTCTCACACACACCAGAGATGTTCTTGTTAAAGTCCAGCAGTTTTATAAATACCAAAATAATATTGTTGTGTTCTAATGGTGTGTATACGTTTACAGATTCCTCATATTTTTGTTTCTAATACATTACAAAAAACTATTAGAATTTTCACATTTCACTAAACTTGAAATTGATTTAAATATTTATAGCAGGTTGAATTCAGTCGTATGAATTAGTCGACATGTTCCTGCAGTAGATCTGGAATTAATTGTATTTACTTTTTCAGAAGTTTTTATGCAGCATTACTTTGATGTTGCAAGACACAAATGTCACTGGTTTGAAATTATCATTAACCCCTGCTCTCTTTCACAAAAAGAAAAAACATTTTCACATCTATAACTACATAGACCACATACAGGGTGCACACACACAATGACTGTAAAAGACTGTAGAAAGAACATGACTTATAATCTTACATTACAGTGCTCATGTTAGTTCTCACTCTACAGTGTTCTTTATTGTTTAAAGATTTATGATCACACTCTTGATGTCACCCAAATGAGGATGTGTTCCTCCATTTTGAGTCTGGTTCCTCTCAAGGTTTCTTTCTCATAACATCTAACAAAGTTTTTCCTTGCCACAGTCACCACGGCTGCTCATCAGGGATAAATACACACCATTCACCTTAACTCTTAAAATTCTGTAAAGCTGCTTTGAGACAATGTCTGTTGTAAAAAGCACTATAGAAATAAACTTGACTTGACTTGACACACATGTGCACACACTCACACACTCGCATGCATAGAGACCCGGATCTTTATTTACTATTTACTTTGTAACAGCAGGTTTTCTTCACGGGAGAGTCTCCAGAACAGAGGAGTTTGTGTTTGTGGTTTTTAGTAACATGGCAAGCAAGTCATTTTTATTCTCTTATTAACTCTAAGAGAGTAAAAAAAGACAGCAGAGGAAACTACTCTTTATACACGTATACATATTATACAGTGCCCTCCACAATTATTGGCACCCCTGTTTAAGATGTGGTCGTGGACTTCAAAAAATTCCCTTTTTTTTTTTAAACAACATAAAACCCAAATGCAAAAAAGAGAAAAATCCAACCTTTTATTTAAGTACATTACTTTGGTGGTAAAAAAAATCACACATTTAGAAGAAAAAAAAAACTTGAAATCATGTGTGCCACAATTATTGGCACCCCTGATGTTAATACTTTGTACAACCTCCTTTTGCCAACAAGACAGCACTTAATCTCCTCCTATAACATTTCACAAGATTAGAGAACACAGAGAGAGGGATTTTTGACCATTCTTCTTTGCACAATCTTTCTAGATCATCCAGTGTCCTGGGTCCTCTCTTATGCACTCTTCTCTTTAGCTCGCCCCACAGGTTTTCGATTGGGTTGGGGTCTGGGGACTGAGATGGCCATGGGAGGACCTTGAGTTTGTGACTGCTGAACCACTTTTGTGTAGATTTTGCCACATGTTTTGGATCATTATCCTGCTGAAAGACCCAATGACGACCCATCTTCAGCTTTCTGGCAGAGGCCATCAGGTTTTTATTTAAAATATCCTGGTACTTCAAAGCGTTCATAATGCCATGCACCCTAACAAGGTTCCCAGGGCCTTTGGAAGAGAAACAGGCCCACAGCATCACAGATCCTCCACCATACTTCACGGTGGGCATGAGGTGCTTTTCGGCATACTCATCTTTTGTTTTACGCCAGACCCACTTAGAGTGTTTGTTGCCAAAAAGCTCAATCTTAGTCTCATCTGACCAAAGCACACGATCCCAGTTGAAGTCCCAGTACCGCTTAGCAAACTCCAGACGTTTACGTTTGTGAGTGTTAGTGAGAAAAGGCTTTTTCCTTGCATGCCTCCCAAACAGCTTGTTGGCATGTAGAGAGCATCTGATGGTTGTTTTGGAGACTCTGTGACCCCAAGATGCCACTCTTTGATGCAATTCTGTGACGGTGAGCTTGGGAAATTTTTTTACTTCTCTTACCATCCTCCTCACTGTGCGTTGTGGCAAGATAAACTTGGGACCTCTTCCAGCCTTGTTTGTCACTGTTCCAGTTGTTTTAAACTTCTTAATGATTCCTCTGACTGTAGATACCGGCAAGTTAAGGCGAGTGGCTATTTTTTTGTAGCCATTGCCTGACTTATGAAGGTCGACACACATCTGCCTTACTTGAATGGTGTGTTCTCTTGTCTTTGCCATGTTGACAAATGGGTAAGAGAATTAGGCCTCTGTGTCACGTCATATTTATACCCCAGGGAAACAGGAAATCATGAATTACTAATTAAAAGTCCCTAGATACCCTGACCAACCTTAGCAACTACAGAAAAATATATTGAAAAAAAAAAAAAAAACAATAAAATTTTTCAGAGGAATTGTTAGGGGTGCCAATAATTGTGGGACACATGATTAAAATTTTTTTTTTCTTCTAAATGTATGATTTTTTTTTACCACCAAAGTTATGTTCTTAAATAAAAGGTTGGATTTTTCTCTTTTTTTGCATTTGGGTTCTATGTTGTTTTAAAAAAAAAGGAGAATTTTTAAAAGTCCACGACCACATCTTAAACAGGGGTGCCAATAATTGTGGAGGGCACTGTATGTGGTTCTTCCCCAAACTATTGCTGCATCGTTGCCACAGTTGTATAAACTCTATTTGTATGCTGAATCGACTACAAACTACTGCTATTTACTTACTAAACACTAAATGGTTTAGCTCCCATGTATCTATCCAAGTCTTCTAACACGCTACAATCTGTCACGCTTCCTGAGATCTCAAAACTCTGGACTCATAGTAGCTCCTAGAATAGCAAAGTCCACTAAAGGTGGTAGAACATTCTCACATTTAGCTCCTAAACTTTGGAATAGTCTTCCTGCATTGTTCGGGGCTCAGACACACTCTCCCAGTTTAAGTGCAGATTAAAGACGTATATTTTTAGCGAGTTCTACACATAACACACTTCACATATCATAACCTTGTGCTCCAGAACATCTGATCAAATGCACATTATCAACTTGTGCTGTTAATATCATGAACAGCAGCTACACTAATTCCTCTCCACTGCTTCTCGTTCTCTACCCATCCCAAGGCATCCTGAGGTTGCTCCAGCCCCTGTCACGTCCCACCTTATAAAGATTGTGGAACTTTAAAGAAGTAGATGCCGAATCCGCAAACACCCCAAACCATCTAGAGACGTACCAGTGCTAATTGGATCCCACTTTATGTGGAGTTTGGACACTGGACCTCCTTGAGTGTTTAAAGGCTCTGGCATGGAGAAACTGGTGTTGGATCTGTGATGATCTCAAATGTTGAGCTATTTTATGAGTTGCTTAGTAGCTCCTAGTTTTATAACCACAAACGACTGTATAAGACTGTAGAAAGAACATTACTCATAATCTTACATTCCAGTGCTCATGTTAGTTCTCACTCTCCAGTGTTCTGTATTGTTTAAAGACTATAATCACACTCTTGATATCACCCAAATGAGGATGGGTTCCCCTTTTAATTCTCCGTTTAGGTTGCAATGGTGCTCATCAGGGATAAATACACATCATTCACCTTAACTATTAAAATTCTTTAGAGCTGCTTTGAGACAATGTCTGTTGTGAAAAGTGCTATAGAAATAAACTTGACTTGACTGTAGCATTACAGTTTCCCTTCCCTTCTTTATTGTTCTCTTTTGCACATTGTATAACACATTATACTGTAGGTTAACTGGTGGAGTTTGTTGTGTTTTGTGTATCTGTCTTACACTGTCTTGTGTTGTCTGTTTGCACTGTCTTTTGTCTGCACTGTTTGCACTCGGTTGTACAGGATACACTTTACTTTAGTCCTTAGCTGTGTTCTGTGTGTAACTCTATGTTGTGTTATGTAGCTTTGTGTTCTGTATGTTGCTCTGTGTTCCATATGTAGCTCTATGTTGTGTGACGTAGCTCTGTTTTGTGATGTATTTTTGTGTTCCATATGTAGCTCTATGTTGTGTGACGTAGCTCTATGTTGTGTGGTGTAGCTCTATGTTTGTAATGTAGCTCTGTTTTGTGATGTATCTCTGTGTTTTGTATGTAGCTCTATGTCGTGTGACATAGCTCTATGTCGTGTGGTGTAGCTCTATGTTGTGTGACGTAGCTCTATGTTGTGTGGTGTATCTATTTGTACTGTATGTAGCTCTAAGTCGTGTGACGTAGCTCTATGTTTGTAATGTAGCTCTGTTTTGTGATGTATCTCTGTGTTTTGTATGTAGCTCTATGTCGTGTGACATAGCTCTATGTCGTGTGGTGTAGCTCTATGTTGTGTGGTGTATCTCTGTGTTTTGTATGTAGTTCTATGTCGTGTGACGTAGCTCTATGCTGTGTGATATAGCTACTTTTGGTGTTGACTCAGCTGGTGTTAGCCCTTGTTATTTTTAGCATTGCTGCTGTTAGCCTTGTTGTTGCTAACCTTGGTGTTGTTAGCCTTGTTGCTGTTAGCCCTGTCATTAGCCTTGATGTTGCTAGCCTTGGTGTTGTTAGCCCTGCTGCTGCTAACCCTCCTGTTGATAGCCTTGTTGTTGCTAATCTTGTTGTTGTTAGCCCTGCTGCTGTTAGCCCAGCCTCTGTTATTCTTATTGTTGTTAGGCTTGTTGCTTTTAGCCTTGCTGGAGTCCAGCCTTGCTGCTGTTTGGCTTGATGTTGTTAGCCCTGCTGCTGTTTGCCTCAATGCTATTGGCCCTGCTGTTGTTAGCCTTACTATTGTAAGTCTTGATGCTTTTAGTCCTACTGCTGTTAGCCCTGCTTTTGCTGGCCCTACTGCTGTTAGCCTTGTTGTTGCTAACACTGCTGCTGCTATCCTTGCTTCTGTTAGCCCTGCTGCAGTTAACCTTGTTGTTGCTAATCTTGGTGTTGTTAGCCTAGCTGGTGTTAGCCCTTGCTGTTGTTAGCCTTTTTGCTACTAGCCCATGTCATGTTAGCCCTGCTGCTGTTAGCATTGCTGAAGGCTAGCATTTGTGTTCTAAGCATTGCTATTAGCCTTGTTGTTGCTAACCTTGGTGTTGTTAGCCTTGCTGGTGTTAGCTCTGCTGTTGTTGGCCCTGTTGCTGTTAGCCAAGATTTTGTTAGCCCTACTGCTGTTGTTAGCACTGCTGCTGATACTGTTAGCATTGCTGTTGATCTTAGCATTGCTGCTGTTGTTAGCATTACTGCTGCTGTTAGCCCTGCTGTGATCTAGTAGTTAAACAGTTATTGTTGCTACACTCCCACAGTGGGAATGTAACAGTATGAGATACAGGAAAAGACATGAACAGTTTCTGTGCACTCTGAGAAAACAAGAACAGACACTGAGACACAATTTACATCCAAATATTGTCTTTATACTGAATATAATCAGCTCAAGTTGTGTAAACGTGATTTTCATTTCAGGGAGAAACATTTTTCTCACAGATCCAGTTTAGTTTTTCAGAGCAGTTCTGGTCATTCCAGATGATGCTGTTTGAAGATTTGTAAATTTCACCACAATTTCTTTCCTTGTTATCACCCGGTTCCTCCTGACCCCAGTCCCTGAAACCCACAGAATCAGAATCAGATCAGTGTTCAGTTTCCTTCAATTCCACACATTTAACTCAAACATTTCAGTCTCTGTTTACTGATATGTGCATTAGAACAATATAAAATATAAGAGTATAATAGAGAATAATCTTTATTAAGATTAATTTTATTTTATTGCATCATAAAAATAGAGAAATCATTTCTTACTTGAAGGTCAGTGGTGAAGCGTCCACCCATTTCCACTCTCCCTCTTTATCTCTGTCACTCAGACCAATCCAGACCCCTCTGATACTGCTGATGTGTTTACTGATGAACTCCTGCAAACAACAGCACATATTACACCTCTCTCTCTCTCTCTCTCTCTCTCTCTCTCTCTCTCTCTCTCTCTCTCTCTCTCTCTCACCTGTTCCTCTCTGCTGTTGATGATCATCAGATCTGTTCCTTCGTCCCTGCAGTTCTGTCTGCTCTCCTCCCAGCTCTTATAATCATTAGAGACGTAGTAAAAACTGGAGCTGAAGCTGATCCACTTCCATTTACCTGTAGAGAGAAATGGAGAGAATTTAAAACACAGTTTTTGAACTAATGTTTCTGTGCCGCCACAATTTCTATTTCACAACATAAGCATTATAATATGATAAAGTATTTAATATGCATGAAATCACTATTTATGGATTTTAAATTGATCATTTGGTAATTATTAGTTTTATATTTGATATTAATATCAAAACTCACTCAAATAAGAACATACATTAGATAAATATGTACTGAATGTTTACTGCATCCAGAATTTATTTTCTCTTTTTGTTTGTCAGTGTAAATATGGAGAGCATGTGGAGTTTCTGCAGCACTACAGCTGTACTTTTATAAAACCTGATACAGTGGAACCCCGTTGTACGAGCATAATTCGTTCTTGAAAATTGCTTGTATGTTCGAACTGATTTTCCCCATAGGAATGAATGTAAAAGTGATTTAATCCGTTCCGAGATCTCATTCGATCGCTTATTTCTGCACTTAAAAAGTATTTGTTGCCTATTTTTTAAAAACAAATACACCGCAAATTACCATAATATAAACATCATTTAACACTTACTCGTGATAGTGGTTGATTGTGAGTGTGAGACGCGCACCACGCTCATAACCTCCTCGGTTTCCATGGTAATTCTATTTACGTTCGTTTTCACAGCACCATCACTGATTTTCTTGGAAGACATTTTCCAAGATTTCTAGTGAAATAAAAATATAAAACTAAAAAAAGTTACTGTGGGAGAGCGTATGAATACGGGAGCCCCTTGTATTTTTTATTTTTTTTTGTGTAGGTCTGCTTAGTGGCAGGCAGGCACGCACACACACACACACACACGCTCTTCATCTTAAATGCACCCTCCGATCACTTGAAAAGAGAGAACAATCATTAGGTCACATTAACTTTAGGTGAGGCAATCACCTGCCTATCTGCTCCCGGACCCGCCCTCCATTCACAAACCGCCGCTCGGCCACGCCCCCGCTGCCACAGTTACGTTTTTGCTGCACTGAACAATGAGAGCGACTGAGTGATACGTCATCAACTAGGCGACTGATGCGACCCTCCGCCGAAAACAAGGAACCGGCAGCGTGGGTTTGCTCGTGCTTTCGAAATTTGCTCGTGAAACAGGGTAAAATTTTGCGAGTGAGTTTGCTCGTATCTCCGTTTGCTCGTACTATAGGTTGCTCGTACAACGGGGTTTCACTGTAACAGGAAATAGTTGTTTGGACTCTAAAATACTCTTTAGACTCTGACTGGATAAATAAAAACTGCACACTGACTCTAAACAGAACTCTGTAGATAATAATGACTTCTGTAGATATTTATGTTTTAGACACTGTGTGTTAGACATGTCCAGGGTACATCTATTATCTCCAGGAGGAAGGGAAGGTTTAGTCATTGGGAGTTAATGTTGAGGTGATCAGTAATTATTCAGGTGTTATTAATAAACAGTCATAGATATTAGTTTTCCAGGAGAAATTTAAGACTCATGAAGACTCAGTAATCACTGTTTAGTTCATAGTGAATTAATACAAGAACTACAATACAATAACTTTTCCTTCATTATTTCTTCCTCTGCAGTCAGCTATGAGTTATGGAACAGAATCATTAAATCTTATCAGTGTTAATAAAAATCAATGTTAATGTCAAACTAAGACCTTGGTGACAAAATATGATAGAACATGTGAGAAAATGTGAGTTAAAGATTTTATCCCCAGTTTTAAGACAGAACTGAATTTCCACTGAGGGAACTCAACTGTTGAGCAGAAAATCCAAGGATAAATTTATCTACTTACTAAAATCTCTCTCTCTCTGTAACTGGTCTCTCTCTTTCGTCAGGGTGTTGTAACTGATCTGTAACTGGTCTCTCTCTCTGTAACTGGTCTCTCTCTTTAGTCAGGGTGTTGTAACTGATCTGTAACTGGTCTCTCTCTTTAGTCAGGTTGTTGTAACTGGTCTGTAACTGGTCTCTCTCTTTAGTCAGGTTGTTGTAACTGGTCTGTAACTGGTCTCTCTCTTTAGTCAGGTTGTTGTATCTGGTCTGTAACTGGTCTCTCTCTTTAGTCAGGTTGTTGTATCTGGTCTGTAACTGGTCTCTCTCTTTAATCAGGTTAGTGTAACTGTTTTGTAGCTGGTTGTTTTCTGGACTCTGGTTGTTGAATTTAATCCACAGCACAGTGGAGGCCACAAACACGAGGACACACAGCAGCACCACACACACTACAGTCAGTCTGTTACACCTGCCCCATGCAGTGTCTCCTCCTAGAGGTAGATGGACATAAAGACAAATATAAACATAACAAAATTATCAGTAGTGGAATTTATTTACAAATTCTATTCTAATAATAAAAAGCATGCACTACATCAGCTAAGGCCTTTTTATCAGCTCTGAGAAGCGGTCTAGATACTGTGAATAACCATCACTCTCCTCTCATAAATCATCAGATGAGAATCTGCTGATTAATGGAAACAGTGTCAATGATATACAAATAATACCCAATGAAGGTAGAAAGAAATGTACAGCAGTCTGCCTAAAGCTCCGCCACACCAGTATAACCAGTTCAGGGTGAAGATTCCATTTACCATATGCAGGATTTCATCTGTACAGTTTCCTGTTCATTATTTCAGGAATATGCTTTCTACACAGTTACAGGAGGTTTTCAATTATCCACATAATGTTGTCTGTGGACTTATATAACCTGAGAAATGTGTGATGATTTTTCGAGAAAATGCATAAAATGTTTTAGAGTTTAAACCACTGTTAAATCTGCATAAAATGGATATGCACTTATAAAAAAGACGTACTTTGAGGTTCTCTATAGCATTGGTTAGGGTTTGCAACACCCACTAGGGTTCGTTGAAAATTTTCAAGGGGTCGCCAAGCGCACTCTTGATATGATTTACAGTCGAACCCACTTATCTCGACCTCGGTTAACTCGCCAACCCTATTAAGTCGATGTTTTTGAAGTGGAACCGCCAAATTCTCGCTTTGTCTTAGCATTTTTTAATCGGTTATGTCGATTTATCGATGTCGCCAAACCCTAATATCTCGAGCACAAGGGGGCAAATTTGCCACTTAATGTCGGTTATGTCAAGAATCCCCCTGCCACGGCCCCTTCGAGGGCAGCATTCCCCGAAGCACCCTGCTTCTTCTCCCGTGCGGGCGAGCTCATCGCAGTCATGCTGACACACACATCTGACTCTCATTCACTCACTCATCCCATCTCCTATTTAAGCCCCTCACCGCCACACACTCGCGGTCCGTTATTGTTTGTGCATGATCGTATGTGTTGGTTCATGGCGGTCTGTGTAATCGTGTATACGTATCCCGCTACGTACCCTTCTTCTCGGACTCCGCATTCTCTCACCCCGGATTACCCCGATCCTGCTGTTTTCCATGTTCATGCTGTCTGCACCACATTTATCCGTTGCTGCCCAGTGCTGCGCTTTCCATAGTGCGGATCCGTGGATTCTCTACACGAACTGTCTCTGCTTTCACAGAACTTTGTGGACCGCGCTCCCAGGGCGCAACACTGGATATTACTGCATCACTACAAGTATTGGTGGATCATCTCCTGAGTATTCTTAATAAACTTTGTTTGCGTTTACTTCGGCTTCCGCCTCCTTATCCGCATTACAGGTTATCTCGATCCGCATGACCAATCAAACAAATCGCGGCAACGTCGTTGTGTAAAAAAACATCCAAAAACACATGCATGCACAATCTCACTTAATAACGCACATCATGTACATAAAGAAATTTCAAGCACGTTAATACATTGCCGCCATATTGGTTTTCGTTTATCTCGATCATCGGTTATCTCGACGCTTTTTTATCTCGCCTAGGCTGGCGACATAACCGGGTTCCACTATAGTTCACTTAATTTATTTATTTCATTTGACATAGACCAATAAATATTAAAATAGCACAGTAAATAATTATTGTTGTGTTTAAAAAAAAAGGTTATTTTTATGTTTTAACTGATGATGCAATTTGAATAAACTTTCTTTTGGCTTCTCCCATTAGCGGTCGCCACAGCGGATCATCCGCATGTTTGATTTGGCAAATGTTTTTACACTGGATGCCCTTCCTAACGCAACCCTCCCCATTTATCCGGGCTTGAGACCGGCACTAAGACTGCACAGGTTTGTGCAACCCTAATGGCTGGGGTTGGTTCCCTGAGCAGGGATCAAACCCGGGACGCAGCCGTGAGAGTGCCGCATCCTAACCAACAGACCACTAGACCACAGGAACTGTATTGCTTTCAGGATGTTAAGGATAACAGCAAAAGTTACGCATTAATTATACACAGGGACGAGTGCACGAATGGCTTAACCCATAGTGAGATTCTGACCAAATGTTAGAAATCAAAAAAACATTTTGTACCTCTGTGTTGTGCTTGTAGGCATCTTTCTGCTTTCCAGCTTTCTGCATCAGCATCTTCCTTCTGTGTGTTGGGGTCTTGATCCTTTAAAGCATCTACACTCTCATAGATATCCACCTCCATCTCCACTCGCTCAGAAGAATGCTGAAGCATCTTTAACTTATAAAACTTACTAAACCAAGAAATGTCTGTGTCTCTGTGAGGACTTGACAGACAGCTGCATTACTGTACTCTGTGTGCATGAATTAAATTACTGCTGTCAGTGAATGCAGTTAGAGGAAGTTACACATTAGAGGAGGGACATCAGTGGCTTCTTGTGGCCAAAGTGTGAAGACATTTGAGCAGCAATTTTCATGCAGAACAGTCATATAAATACCGAAATAACATTGTTGTGCATATTTTTTTTTCTCATAACACCACAAAACAAAGCTATTAGGCTTTAAATTAATTCTTTTGAAGTTGATTTATATGTTTATTACAGTTTGAATCCAGTCTCATGAATTTGTCTACATATTCTTGCAATTAGTTGTATTTATATTTTTAGAGGCTTTTATTCAGCTTTACTGTGAGGTTGAACGAAACCCAGCCAAGTGGCAGTGGTCTGAATTGGTATTAGCCGCTGCTCTCCTTCATAGAAAGAAAAAAAAATGTTCACACCTACAACCACATAGATCACATCTACGGTGCACACACACATGGGAACATACTCACACATAGGCATGCAAAAATGGTTGCAGGACTTTGAGAGTGAAAAATGAGAGACCGCAAAGAAAATGACTTTTTAAACACCATATGGCCAAAGTTCAATGGACACATGACTATAATGGAACATCAGAGTTTATAACAGAGCATAAGTGAGTTATGGTCAAGGCAAATTTCACACTTACCAGTGATGGTCTTTTTAAAATATAACATACCAAAAAATATTGTTGTAATTTCACAGTTAACAAAGTTAGTCATTTGAATGAGTTAACATGTTGATGCAGTAGATCTGAAATTATTTGTATGCTTTGTGGTTTCTCAGTATCATAGTGTCTGGATTATGTGTAATGTACACTGGCCTGCAAGCTCTTGCACCATGTCACGTCATTCTTCATGTGAATCCTATTCACAACATTTGCACATAGCCTTCCCCGTCACAGCAGTGGCTTATGGAAAATGTGGTAAAGTCTTGTGGCAGTGGAGGTGCGGCCAAGTGCCGGTTTGTGAATAGAGTAAGAGAGTTGGAGGAAACAACAACAAAGAAGTGGTAAAAATCATGTACCTCTTGAAGATCTAATTAATCTGTGTTCTCTGTTTCAGCATGGGGGGAAAAGAGCAGAGAGAGAGAGAGAGAGAGAGCAGAGCTGTGTGTGTGTGTGTGTGTGTGTGTGTGTGTGTGTGTGTGTGTGTGTGTGTGTGTGTGTGTGTGTGTGTGTGGTCTGGTTTGGCACTAGGTTTTGAATTTTATACGCCAGGTGTAGGTGAGGTGTGTGCACAGGAATATCCACGAATATCTGCTAGTGGCCATCTCTATTCATTTTGAGGAAAAAAAGAATAAAATGAAGGTGGCGTTTAGTCCCCACATCACCCATTGGCTAATTCTCTGCATTTCAGCTTCTATTAAGGGGAAGGTGCATGGATGGGGTCTGCCTTAAAGTTAAGCTAGGATTCCCCTCAGGAGCAAATATGAGATAAAACGTAAACTGTAAGCCTGCCTCTAGTGGTGAAGCATGGAAATACAACTGAGAATTATCTGCACTGCACCACCTGATTACTATGTAGAACTCATTAGTACTTGGATATAGCCTCACCTTTCCCAGCATTCATTGTCTCATGTTTGTCGTCCATGGCTGCCTTTATTCGCATTCGTGTCCAAGTTCAGGTTCTTGTATTCCATAAATTTGTGGCTTGTTTTCACGTCTTTTGTATGGATGTTTGAAATCTATTAAAATAATATTTGCACTTGCATTTGCCTTCATCTCCATATCATAACACATGGCAGACTGATCACTTTCAGTTTTTATTTAAACTTCACAAAACAGAAAAAAGAAGCTCTTGATGGAACGACTTTAACCAATAGCAGGAAATAATGTGTTTCACAAATGTATCATTACATGTAACTATAAATGGATAATGATGTCTTTTTTTTAACAAATATGTGTTAATTGTGTATAACACCGCCTTTTTAATATAAGAATGTAGTGCAACAAATACTTTATACAGATTTATTACATTTTACATTTAACATACAAAGACATGAACAGTTTCTCTGCACACTGAGAAAAGAAAAACGGACACTGAGACACAACTCTCATTAAAATACTGTCTCTTATATTGTATATAATTGGCTCATGTTGTATAAAAGCACTTTTCACTTCAGGGTGAAACGTGTTGCTCACAGATCCAGTTTCGTTTTTCAGAGCATTGCTTGTCATTCCACATGATGCTGTTTGAAGTTTTGTAAACCTCTACACAATTCTCTTTCTCTTTACCATTTGGTTCCCCCCGACTCCAGAACCTGAAACCCAGAGACGTAGAATCAGAATCAGATCAGTGTTCAGTTTCCACACATTTACTAAATTTATTCCCTCTCTGTTTACTGATATGTACATTAAAACAATATAAAATATAAGAGTATAATAGAGAATAATCTTTATTAAGATTAATTTTATTTTATTGCATCATAAAAATAGAGAAATAATTTCTTACTTGAAGGTCAGTGGTGAAGCGTCCACCCATTTCCACTCTCCCTCTTTATCTCTGTCACTCAGACCAATCCAAACCGGTCCATTACTGCTGATGTGTTTAATGATGGCGTCCTGCAAACAACACCACAAATTACACCTCTCTCTCTCTCTCTCTCTCTCTCTCTCTCTCTCTCTCTCTCTCTCTCTCTCTCTCGCTCTCTCTCACCTGTTCCTCAATGCTGTTTATGATAATCAGATCTGCTCCTTTGTCCCTGCAGTCCTGTCTGCTCTCTTCCCAGCTCTTCTTCTCATTAGAGACATAATAAAAACTGGATTTGAACCTGAAACACCCCTGTTTACCTGTGAAAAGTAATGGAGAGAAAAAAAATAACACATTTGGCAAGCACAAAAAACATTTAAACACAGAAAACATAATTGTGAAAAATTATTTCATTAAACATTTTTTTGTCATTTAAAATATGGAGAGCATGTGGCATTGCTGCAGCACTACAGCTGTACTTTTGTAAAAACCTGATAACAGGCTGTAGATGTATATTGCTCTCTTTAGACTCTTTAGACTAAATAAATAAAAATCCCACATCCACACTTGTGGGGGATATTTAGCACTTAACTAGGGAAGAATGAGTGAGCAACAGGATCCTAGTCTCACCATCCAATGATTTTGCTTATCGTTTAATATGTAAATGCTCAAGATGTGGTGAGGTGGGCTTCAGGATTTATTTTATACACGGCAGCAACCTGAAGCATGTTTGTGTGCAGAAATCCCAGGAAGTAAATATAACCCACCCTCCACAGATCTAACAGGATAGGTAAGACAATAAGTGAGTTACTTTAGTATACATTTTTATAATCAGGAAGACTCCTTAAGAACAGCAGTTATAAAAATATAGTCATAATTCCACAGTCTGAAGCTATTTCAGATTACCTTATTTTCTTTAAAATCTGCCTCAGTCATTGCATCAGTACCTCGCCACATTACCGTGTCACCCTCATAGAAAATAACAAGCATAATCCTAGATTTTTATTCAGTACCATAGCAAAATGAACAGGAAATAAAAGCACTGCACTAACATGCACACCATCAATAGGTAGTAATGATTTCATGAACTTTTTCAATAATAAAACTTTACATTTTCAGGCAAAAAATCCAGACAAGTTTCTTCAAACAGATAAATCCAGAAGTGCAAGAGTACTTGCAAAATCTGGGAAATATGACCACATCACCTCTGTTTTATTCAGTTAACACTGGCTCCCAATTAAATCTCGCAATGATTGCAATATATGCCGACTTAACTGTCTCATGCCACAGTATCTGAGTAAACTTCTGTACCATTATGATCGTCCGTGCCTACTTAGATCAAAAAGTGCAGGTTATTTGTTGGTACCTCAAACAATGAAGACTACCGCAGGTGGACTACTCACATCCACAGTCTTACCTAGCTCAGGTGCTACATGCCTCACCAACATGGTGGCACCTGTGTCGAAAAATTAAAATAAAGGTTTTTCATATAATAGCACCTGTAGATCCCCTACTGTAAAGAGACATTTATGTTTTTTAAACGCTGGGAGTTAGACATACCAGTTACCATCTTTTCTCTCTGTGAGAAAGGCAGGGTTTAGTCATTGGGAATTATTGTTGAGGTGATTAATGATTAATCAGGTGTTATTACTAATCAGTCATAGCTATTAGTTCTCCAAGAGAAATGAAGACTCATTAAGACTCAGTAATCACTACTTATAGTGAACTAATACATGCACACTTACTAAGTTATTAATAGTTAGTAGTTGATAGTTGGTAGTAAGCTAAGTGTTAATTAACAGATATTCCTTCATCCTTTAATACTTTTTGCATAATAAGTAATGAGTAAGGGAACATATTGTAAAATGTAACCACAATTACTTTGATTCTCATCAGTCTAAGACCTTGGTGAAAATTTCAACATGGCACTGGATTTCCACAAAATCTACTTACATAAATTACAAAGATTCTTCAGGTATTTATCACTCTCCCTCTGTAATTGGTCTCTCTCTGTTTTCAGGGTGTTGTAACTGGTCTGTAACTGGTTTCTCTCTTTAGTTAGATTGTCATAACTGGTTTGTAGCTGGTTGTTTTCTGTAGCCACTTTGTTGAATTTGATCCACATCACAGTGGAGACCACAAACAGGGAAACACACAGCAACACCACACAAACTGCAGTCAGTCTGTTACAACTGCTCCATGCAGTGTCTCCTCCTAGAGGTAAATAGACACAAATACACATATAATAAAATCATTTGTTTTATTGATTTTAATGTATGGGTTTGTGTTGTCTCATTTAACTTTTACATTCAGTAATTATTGGTGGTATACTTTAATGGCAGTATATATATATATATATATATTTTTTTTTAAACAGTTTTATAGATAGTATGCTTGGTCCATGACTTAAACTATTAAAAGATTATGTTTTTGATGGAGACTATAAAGCACATCTGTAATTTGCACTTGTTTAAATCATTTACTAAATGTCATGAACATATTTTTTTTAAACTACAGAAATCCATGCAAATGTTATAAGCTAAAGTCAAACTTTCTTTGCTGGGGTAAAACACAAGCAGCTACCAAAAACACAAGCAAGATTTATAATTGTAATAAGAAAAGGCAGAAAGGTTCAAACCAGTGTGTAAAGAAAGGATCATTCCCACTTCCATCTCTGTGTTACATTTAACAGAGCTTACACTCTCACAAATATCAACCAGCAGCTCCACTCTCTGTACTCAGATGCAGATCCATCACTTGCCCCAGCATGACCACTTACTTGACAACTTTCTTTAGGCACAAATGCCAGGTTAGTTCTGAATGTATTTAAGTACTTGGGGCAGCATGCATGAGGACTCTATTGACAAAACGTGTGGCTCAGTCCCCATTTTTGCTGTTATCAGAGCAAGTAACAAAGATGTCTTTAAGGAAAGATGCTTTAAAATATTATTTCATTAGAAAGGGTGCAATGTGACCACCTTTAGTACCATGGACAGATCCCCAGATAGGAACAGTGGTAGAAATCAGGGGTCTTCAACCTATTTCAGGTCAAGGACCTCTTAGATAGACAAAGAGCAGGGACCCCCTAATACAAGATGGGTCAAACATAGCCACTGATATTAATAAAAAACAATTGTATAATGCTAGTTACCCAAGATAATTAGAACCATGTTGTTTTTGTTGTACATGCATCATTGTCTGTATATTTTCATATATTTTCAAATCTTTAAAAAAGATTTTTGCATCATAACAAATGTTTATTTTGCAGTTAAAATCGCAATGTATTAAGTTGTCTTTTATTTTACTAGATTTGCACTTTTATACATTTCCTTTTAATATCAGGTGAATTATTATTCATTTACACGAACTTCAGCTTTAAGTTTAATAGAAATGTAATGAAATAATTATAATATTTTGTCTTTAATGTTTGTACCATGTTGGGTTTTTTTTTTACAAAAATTATTTGTAATTCAACATTAATTAGGGGACCCTTCTGTAGTACCACCGCGGACCCTCTAGGGGTCGCGGACCCCCGTTTTAAGACACATAGTATTGATGTCGTGTGTAACCACTTTGTTTTTCTTATAAATTGACAGATGAGAGGATGCTGATCTATAGTCAACCTGAATTAGCATGTACAAATAACACAACTGGCCATTTCTTGACAGATCTACTGCAGCGTACTCAAATCTGTGCCACACCAGGAAAATAATTGAATATTTTATTTTTTGTATAGGACTTTTTCTGGACAGTAGGTCTGCTTACCTATTTATTATTTTTCAAAGATATTTGCTGCACAGTGACCGGAGGGTTACTGTGTTCCACATAATCAGCTTCAAATCAAATCGCTTTTTTTTTCTTTCTCTTCTGTATCGCTTAACGAATCAACACCAAGAGTACCAGCAACCACTAAACTGTTCTTATGAAGGTCAATATCTTCAATGGTAGAGGGCGTCTGTGTATTACATTTTAGATAACAAATTTTAAACAGATTTGTTATTGAGTGCATTTGCTTTATGCAGTTTTGGACAGTAACGAAGTAAATGTAATTCGTTACTGTACTTGAGTAGCTTTTTCACGTATCTGTATTTTACTTAAATATTTCTATTTGGGGAGACTTTACTTTAACTTCACTACATTTCAAAGTCAAATATTTTACATTTATGCTCAACTCCATTTTCAGAATCAGTCGTTACTTTTTATTTATGAGTGATTTTTTGTTTTAAACATGTTTTCAGTTGCTCCTTGGAAGTGGCGGATTTAGGCATAGGCAAAATTGGCAGCCATCCTGGATGACACCTTGCCAGGGGTGGCATTACTTTTTCCATAGTTTTTGGTACATTAGGTGACTCTATCAACTGTAACTCAGTCTCCCCTCAACTCTAACCTTTTCTCTGGATGTAGTTGAGAAAAAGGCACTGTAAGGACAACCAGCTGGATTACACAGTGTGACCTGGGCAGGTTTGGGCACAAGCAAATGATGCACAGACCATGCTATAGGACGAAATCAGCACATTGTCAACCTATTAATTTCTTACACACATTGGAAATGCAACATTAATAATGTGTGATCACAGATGCAAATTTCACTTAATTCTTAACCATATAGCTGGTTTGAATGAGTGAGTTTCATAAATCTTATTGGCTGCTAAACCCTAGGGTTTAACCGTTTAGGGTAAGCCTGAGGGTTTCCTACCACTTATGTACACCATGCTACCACTGTTTCATATACAAAGTATTCTGTTTTTGTCATTCTACCCCTGTAGCCTGTAAAAAAAAGCTTTTATCTTCATTCACTCACCTTATGTTTTCTAACATTAAAAATAAAAAAACATTGTGTGGGGATAAAAGTTACAGCAGTGGAACCTGTTGTTTAAGGATATAGACAATGTAATGACAATGGCTTTTGTTAAAACTCATTTTGTTTAGAGAATTTGCACTCATCAGATAATTAGGTACACTGGTAATAATTTTGTTTCATCATTTTTTACAGCAGATGTACACTACTGTGTTTATTACACTATAGATAAAAGTGTAATATTCCTGTAACTTCTTGCATTCTTATTTATTCATGTTACCACCAAACTGGTCTTACGAAAGTCAATATCATCAACGGCCTGTAGAGGGCATCTGTGTATTAAATTATAGATAAGTAAAGTACATTTGTTGGTAAATGCAGATTTTTTTACCGCTCCCCCTCAAAAATGTATCCAGAGTTGTGAACTGCTCTAAGAAAATGTTCTTACTCATCCAGTGACCATAGATGAAGCAGAGAGGAGCTTTTTAAAGCTGAAACTAGTAAATGGGGGAGACGTTGGTCATGGCAGTTTACCCGGGTGTCAGTCAAGTGAGAACAGCCATTGCCAGTTGTTGGTATCTACCAAGCACGAACATACAGTTCAGCATCAGTTCAACAGCAAGCAGAACATTTGGAAAGGAATAAATGATGAAAAAAACTCCTGACTCGAACTCCCCACAACACCCGTGGCTTTATTTCTTATTCTTATTTCTTATTGGTTGAAAAAGGCAAAAAACAACAGCATTGTGAAAAACCTCACTTTAAAGTGTTATCACTCAACAGACACAGTGAAAATAATTGCATCCAGGATGTTAAGCATAGGCTTTGCCAGCAACTGTTAAGCCTAAAAATTATACTTAGGGGAAAAAAGTGAGAAAGTCGTTTTCCAGAGTAAAATCACAAACAAATTTTAGCAAGATAACATTCTGTACCTCTGTGTTGTGACGGTATTGGTTTCTCTACATTCCCCCTTCCTGCATCAGCATCTATCTTCACTGCGTTGGGATCATGACTCCTAAAATCATCTGCACTCTCATAGATATCCACCACCATCTCCACTCGCCCTGAAGAATGCTGAAGCATCTTTAATCTATAAAAAACTCACTAAAGTATTGAAATGACGGTGTCTCTGCATGGAGGTGACTGTCAGGCTTCACTTCTGTCATTTCTGTAAGGTGAATTCAATGTGCTGTTGCCAGTAAAGGAAGTCAGAGGAAGTTACATCAGTGGAGGAACATCGCAGGCTTTTGTGGTTAAACTGTGAAGACATTTGTGCTGCAATTACTCTTCATACCTCTAATGTTCATGGTAAAGTCCAGCAGTTATGTAAATAACAACATAACATTGTTGCATTATACTGATGTAGCTATTGCACTTTCACTTATTGCTTTAAAAATGTATTTAAATATTTATGTATAAATATGTATAAAAATATAAATGTTCCTGCAGTACGTCTGGAATTAACTGTAGATTTATTTAATCAGAAGCTTTAATGCTGCTTTACTGAGAGGTTTCATGGCATAAATGCCACTGGTCTAAAATTAGCGGTAACTTTTGTTCTCTTTCCGAGAAAGGAAGAAAAGATTCACGCCAATAAATATTTAGTACACACACTGTCTCACACATTGTCTCACACATACACACACACACACTCAAAGGTATGCAATAAGAGCATTACATTTATTTAAAATTTACTTTGTACCAGTAAGTTCTCTCTCATTAAGAAAGTCTTCAGGACATAGGGTTTTGTGCTTTGTGGATTTTATAACATGGGTAATAAGGTTTTTATTAACTTGAAAGGACTGAAAAATGAGAGACTGCAGAAGAAATGATTTGCCCAATTTTGTGTTCTTAGCTTTAGACTTTGCATTTACTATGATGGGTAAAACCAAGCCACTGTGAAATACACTCTGCCTCTCGTTCCTGCAGTTTTTTAAGTAACTCCTATTTACCTAGATTTTCACAAAATTGAACATCTGCAGCACTTTTAACTTGGTTTATATCCAGTAGGGAATGGGTGATAGTTTGTATTTTGGCACATTGAATAATATGTAATGCCCTATGGGATCGTGTGCACTCCGCTCTGTTTTTCTGTGTCTAATCAGTGATGGACATCCTGGGGAAATACATCCTTATTTACATTCAAATATATCCTGATCTTCACCCCACCTACCAAAGTCATGTGTCCTATGTTCCCCAGGCCACCTTATGCAACACCATTTGTACATCAAGGATGAAAAGTGAGTTCCATCAGCACACATTTCACCCAGATGGAGTCATCATGGACCAGGCCAAGGTGGCAGCAGTCAGACTGGCCAGCACCCAAGAAGGTTAAGGACCTGCAGTGATTAATTGGCTTTACTACTTCCTATTGGTGGTTCATTTGAATCCCTGCAGTTGAGAAACTACCTAGAAAACCTAGACTAGCTACAAGTAGTATTTATCTTAGTTCCCAACACTTTGATGTTTTGAGGCCTTCAATCCAGGTGGACACTTTTAAGATAGAAAACAGCTATGAAGTCTACACAAATATATTTGAGCTTCTGCAGTTTGTTACAGATGTGGTTTGTGAGCTCTGACTAGTGCTCTCTGACTATCTAATCAATGGAGGTGAAATTGCTGAACTTATTGTACGTCTGCTAGATGGCCCTGGTGTCACCAACTCGAAATCTGATCGGTAAAAGCAACAGCTCTATAGTGTGGCTATTTTTATAAAAATAAAAATAAAAACTTGGGGTAATCATGAGTCTGACCTAAGATTGTGAATAACCAGATTCTAGCTGGAGGAAGTATACATCCTGATCTAACTGAAACACTCAATTCTTTCTCATGTGCGCTTCCATACCCATAGACTTGATAGCAGTAAGTGTGTGGTTCTGGAGGTGCTAATTAATGTGTGAAAAAGAACCCACCAACAATTTAAGAATGTGCCCCAGACATATAAGGAAGATGGGAATCAGCATTGAGAAGAGACAACAGTGCAGTGCATCCAGACTAAACTCTTTGGGAGTGCACTGTGAGTTTAATAAGCAAATTACATTTTTCAGATGAACACATCATAACCAAGACCACCACACATGGCCTACATTTCAGGTAGCACCCACATCTGGTCACATTAATCTTCAACCAACTTCTGATTTTGTACATCTGTTACTAATCACTCCTCACAACACACCATATCATCACTCATATTATCCTCATATTATCATAAATATTATCAGAATTACTGACTTAAGTTTTAATTTTATTTTCTGTAGAAAACCACACAACTCCAAATATATATTGTGTGGATTCAATAGCTCTTAATGGTTTAACTTAATTAATGGCTTACACAGAAGAAATCGATCACAAAGATGATGTATGCGGGTGTTGCAGCTGTGGCTACTGTGAAAGGAGACTTGAATTGTGTTCATGGGTTTTTTGCTTTAGTAATTACATTCATTTTAAATGAAACGTGTTTTCAACCAGTGGTCTGTGATTGTACTGCAGGGGGGCAGCTAATTACTGTTGAATCACAATAAAGTTTTGTAAAAAAAAAATTTAAAATAAAATAAAACATGGGGAAAACATCAAAGATAAAATATTTAATTTAAAAAAATATTATAATTTTTTACATTTAAGTTCTCAAAGCTGATGTTCATGTAAATGTATAATAGTCCATAATTTTATATACAGAATATACAGACAATGATGCATGTACAACAACATAGTTTTAATTATCTTAATATAACTAGTGTAATATGATTGGTTTCTAATCATATCAGTGGATATGTTTGACACATTTTGTATCAAGGGGTCCCTGCCCCATGTCTCGATCGCCTAAGCCCATCCCAGAGCTCTGCTTTACACACAGGAATCTCAACAATCTTCAACATTTTTCAGATTGAGGACCCCTTAGGCCCTAACTCTGCTCTATGAGATTCCTGTGTGTGATGCAGTGCTCTGTTATACTGTGGATATATAGATGGTTTCTAGAGCAGTGGGGTCATAATGATTAATTAATAGTGGGAATTAATCAGGCAGGACACCACTGAAGGTCCAGGTGTGAAATACACGGCCCAACACTGGGATCTGTCAAATACAGAGAAAACAGGTGTTAAGTACAGACTCTGGGTCTACAATGGACAGAACCATTTGTTTTTGTAAAATATATATATAGATTTTTTTTTATTGATTTATTATACTGTATATTCTTTTGACAATGAATCTGGATCTGATTTAAATATTTGGAGAAGGATGGATGGGTTGCAATCTGGCAACCCTGATGCAGCGCAGGGGTGGAAGTTCTCCCGGATGGCCGCGCGAGGGCGCTGGAACTGCCCGGGTTGTTGTGAAAACTCGAAGAGCACGCGAACGTGAGCGTCAGTCACGTGACCCGCGGCGGCTTGCCCCACGGTTTCCTCTCATTAGCACGTTGGCGCGCGTGCGCGCACGCAACCGGGGATATCCTCTTCCTCCTCGTTTTTTTTTTTTTTTTTGCACGTGCTGCCTTCCGCCGTCGTACACAGCGAGCTCGCGCAGCCCTCTTGCTGGGGCGTTATGGAGGAGCCGCCGGGTTTCCGGTAGCCCTCTGCTGCTCTTGTGACGACGCGCGCGACGCGAGAGCTCGAGACGGACCGCGCGCGCTATCCAGTCCCAGCCATGGCCCCGATGCTCCTGCAGAAGCTGTTCAACAAGAAGGCAGCGACCACCACCGGGGGCGCTAGAGAGAGTGCGGCGGACGCGGAGAATCGGTAAGCACAAACCGGCTCGGAGACGCTGCGAATTGGAATGTTCAAGTCGGAAACGTGTTTCCGCCCGCACCTGGTGTGTTTACGTGACTCCCTGTGCGCCGTTTGGAAATAAGCATTACGTTTCTTCATTACTTCCGGTATAACGTTGACACGCTCACTCCCGATAATAACCGCCTTAAACCCTGCACTTGTGTGTCTAATTAAAGAAAATGTAAAATGGCTCTGAGAGTGAAGGATGTGCGATTATTATAAACTCGAAACTCGATGTTTCGCAAAACGCTATTGTTATAAAAGATAAAACATCACGCATGCGCACCGAGGACAGAGCAGCGCCGTGAGCTGGGATGCGCTGTGCAGTGCGCATGCGCATGGAGCTTCATGGAGAAAACTAGTGCGGTCATATGACTGGGTTGTTATTCTCTTTTTTTCCACTCTCATGCTTTCTTTCTCTGTTTCACTATAGTTACACAAACACTCGGTGAAAGTTCAGTCCTTCAGGATATTAGATTTTCAATATTTATATATGTTTAGTGTTTATCACCAGGTCTAACTTACTGTTATTTAAAAGCAAAAACAAGAAGACTGGCAGTTCTGTTCATCTGGTGTTATTATTTACCTGTTTTTAGAACATCCACCTTGAAAAAAACTTGACCTAGAAATCAATTCTACATCTAATCATCTGACCCGACTGTCACTGAAGTTCTGCAACAGTCTGCGGTGGAAAGAAATCAGCCCTGTATTAATTTCTCAATACCATTCAGTGTATTTTATTTAATATCTACAGCGCTCAGATGTTATGCTTCAGCACGTATTCGAACAAAATCCAAAACAGTCCTTTATAAAACATTTGTAGATGAAAATGAAAAAAAATGTCTGAACACAAACCCATCTTCATACTCGAATAATGTCTCTAATGCATAATATTAATAGTTTAATTGTAGGATCAGGACATTCGATCATTCTGTCATGATGGAGAGGAATAAAATGAATATTATATCTGATAAACAGTACTATTTATTAGCATTACTGCAAATATTAATATTAGTGCAGGAGCAGGAATATAAGTATTTGTAGAAACATGTCGTTTAAACTTGTCTGGTTTTGGTCATTAACACAAATTGCCAGTAAAAGCAGTTATTTGATGCTGTGTCGTTTTTTATTACTGTGAGGCGTCACTGATGATTTTTCCTGCTCATCTCTCTGTCCTGTGATGACTTCAAGTGCTGACAGATTGCAGCCAGGTTCTTAGTAGTGCTTTGCAGCTTCCTCTTCTCTCTGGAGAAGATTTCACTAATCCAGTGATGGACGTTTGTCCAGTGATGCTTTCTATAGTGGCAGTGTAGAATTGCACCAGTGAAGCCAGTTGGCGTTAGAAACGCATACTTGGCTGAGTTTTCTTGTTGACTGATGATCTACGTGTCTCCCATTTGAGCTCCCGTGTGACTACAGTTTCTGGAAATCTGACACGATGAATTATTAAGGATGAGTAGAGAGAGGGAAGACGTGCGTCTCCCTGAGGTCGATGTGTATCTCTTGAAGTTCTGAGATGAATTTCTTGATGGTATTTTGTCTCCTAATCACAGAGATCAATCACAGGAATTTCATATGCAAATTTGATTACCGGGACAGAACGGCCTCAGAGGACAGTGAGTAGGTGATTAAACGCCTGATGGGCTTATGTTCAACTTTTATTCATTCTGAAGGATCCTGGAGAAAATTAGGCAGGTTCTTTCAATTTCTTCTCTCACGTTTCTTTAAAATATTCTGGAGCTCCAGTCAGGAAACAAATGTCCAGTTTGCTTTGTTCGATTAGAAAATGTGTTTTGTCCTTTAAATCCACGTTTCTATAATGAACATCAGATGCTCCTTTATAGTCCAAACACGCTGCGTATTCAGGTAGGGCTTTTTTTTTTGTTGTCTTCATTATTATTATTCATGAATAACCTGGTTATTGGTCATGTGGCTGTGAAC
Source organism: Silurus lanzhouensis (assembly GCA_039877035.1). Classification (NCBI taxonomy): domain Eukaryota; kingdom Metazoa; phylum Chordata; class Actinopteri; order Siluriformes; family Siluridae; genus Silurus; species Silurus lanzhouensis. The sequence continues at coordinate 1,797,825 of JBCEWE010000127.1, read as the reverse complement.
CTTGAGAAAAAGCAGTAATAAATCAAGTGTGAAGAGACTCTCACACTCATTTTACATGATTTTACAACCATGAAACTGTAACTGCATTTTTAAAAAAAGAAAATCTCTCAATAAACTGGAAAATATTTATTTATGTGAACCAAATGTGCAGTTGTATGAAAATTCATCATATCAGATTATACATTTGAATTATAATCAGCACTACTGACACATCTGCTGTTATAGAAAAGCATTCAACATCTTTTTGACTAATTAGAATCCAGAACATTGGAGCTCTGTGATGTGAGGATTGAAGGCCACGCTGCATTTTGCTTGTTGCTGAGGTGCGCAACTCTGGCTTCAGAGAATGTCGTATGACAGTTGAATCACATGCTCTCTGTGTGTGTGTGTGTGTGTGTGTCTGTGTGTGTGTGTGTGTATGTGTGTGAGAGTGTGTGCGTGTGACAAAATGAAAGAGAGCCAGTCATGTGATGTTTGACTTCTGTCCAATCTGTCATCAGATAGATAAGAAAGAACTTCCTTTCGTGCTAAAACAACCTATCGGGCTGTGTGTATACGTGTGTGTGTGTGTGTGTGTGTGTGTCTCTCTCTCACACACTGGTGTAAGTTTAGATGAAGTATGTGTTAGTGTAGGTGTCCGGTGTCCGGTGTCGTGCCAATTGTACTACAAGATGAAGATTAAAAGTCAGAAGAAATCCAGTTCAGCATGGTGGTCAAATCCAGACGTTTTCCTCGACAGGTACTTTATATAAATGTGTGTGTGTGTGTGTGTGTGTGTGTGTGTGTGTGTGTGTGTGTGTGTGTGTGTGTGTGTGTGTGTGTGTGTGGTTTTTGTGGGGTGATCTGTTGATTTATGGTGTAGATAAGCTGAAAATTAAGCACATGTGCATGTTGTGATTTTTTTTTCCTCTTCTGGACACTTGGACTGTGTTAATACAACCTTAATGATATATACAAATTTGCACAGGAACTTTCTAAAGATTTGTATCTGATATAATGGAATATCTCTGTTACTGAAAATTTGTATGCAACGTGGCATTAATCCTAGCTCGAATAACAAGCGTTCGTAATTCGTTGTTTTATTACTTTATTCTTTAAAAGTTATATCCTGCTCTGCATTTTCTTAGTAATGAATCCATTTGACTGAATGAAGTTATAAGTTATAAGCAGGTCATTTCCTTCACCAGTTTTTTTTTTTTTTTTACTAATTAGACCAAAAATGCAGCTTGTGATGTTACAGGGAGAAGTTCATATATAGTGCAGTTTTCTGTGAGGAATCACTTGTTTAAAACATATTGGAAGGAGTCTCCAGTTTCAGCTGTAGCTCAGTTTGCGTAAATGGGAATCACAGAAAGGTTTTCTCTTTCCATTTCAGTTTACTATGTAAATCTGTGGGCTTTTTCATTTTCATTATTTGTTTTGGTAAAGAGTTAAAAAATGAGGTAAAATGTATGATTGGTCCTGTTTTTTTATTTAGTAAAAATGTTTCCATTGACAAATTTAAGATTTAAAATGATTAAAATGTCTGTGGATAGAAATTTCAACATCAGTGATTGTTTCCATATTACACCTTCTGTATTTGTGTTTTTTTTTAAACAAGATGAAGATATTTACTGTGGTGAAAATACTGTTAAATAAAGCCGGTGTATTTTATCTCTCTATCTTTATCAGATCTTTTCATGTTTAAAAATAAATCATGAATCACCACAGATATAGAAAAGGCAGAAAGGTCTTGCGGTTGACAGACTGATTTTACTGATAGAGAGGTTTAATCGTACTTGCCGATAAAGTTGTTGATAGTTTTTAAAATGGATACATGATAAAAATAAATAAACCAAACACTCCATGTAAAATAAGACTGAATTGTATTACAAAAAAAGTCAGAGAATAAATAATTATATAATAATGAGGGAAAATAAGATATGCATTCATACAAACAACAAAAAAACTCCAAATAAATAATCAGTTGCATCCAAAAAACAAAAAAAAGACACTTCAAATAAACAGCAGTAAATCACCATTAGAGGCCACCCTCATACGTTCTGATGCAACCCGGAAAAACTATCGTTATGGATTTTTGCCGATAGTTTCTTCAGTTTGGTGCAACCAATGGTGCCTTTTAGTTGGCAAAACCGGCGAATCAATCAACCACTAGAATAGTTTTTTTGTTGCTAACATTATCAAAACAGCTCAACTAATGATTCATGAACTGTTGTTAGTTTTTCAAATGACGACTGATTTTAGGGAATTTGGAGTGTGATTCATTATTAAACAGCAAGTCAAATGTTTAGCTAACTGCAATGATTGTATTCAACTCTCCCACTTGATGAATCACATTTGTGACCCAGAATCACATTACAAACCAAAAATACATGATAACATGTTGAGGTTTTGCAAATCAGTTGCGGCACGGAGGCGTGTATTTCGAAGGTAATACCTTGGCGCAGCATTAGTGAGCGTGTAGCAGAGCGCTAGCAGTGGTGAGGTGATGCGTTTAAAGTCTTGTATCGCAATTACAATATTTCTGTATCTATGATGTACAAAATACAGCAGTTCAGCTTTCACTAGTTTATAGTTCAGTGGAGAGATTTGAACTCAAGTATTTTGTTTTTTATTGAATAAGTGAAATTACTTCTTATTGCTTATGTGTGTGTGTGTGTGTGTTTTTGTGTGTTTGTATACATGGTTTTTATGTTTGACCAACATAGCTAAGATATGAGTATTTGGTTGTTAGGTTAGGTTTGGGTGTAGGCATAGCTACTGTGTGTGTGTGTGTGTGTGTGTGTGTGTGTGTGTGTGTGTGTGTGTGTGTGTGTGTGTGTGTGTGTGTGTGTGAGTGAGTGAGTGAGTGACTCTGTAGTCATATGCATGATCATTTCCTCACAGCTTGTGGAAAAGAGGGTGTGGCCATCTTAGGAAAAAGTCTCATGCTTTTTTTTTGTATGACAAGCTCGAGACTGTGTGTGTGTGTGTGCGCGCCTGTCTGTGATTTGTGGCCATGTGACTCACTGCTGATCATGTGACCTAAAGAGGATGTTGAAGCAAAAAAAGAAAATGCTTTGTGGTTTTTGAGAAAGTCCTTTCAAGGGCTGTCTATAGTTTTGTGTGTGTGTGTGTGTGTGTGTGTGTGTGTGGTTTGGTGGGGGGGGGTTGGGCTTGTGTTTTTTGAGAATCCTTGCCGAGTGTGTAGTGGTAGTACCAGCCCAAGTGAGAAGTGTTGCTCAAGTACACACACACACACACACACACACACACAAACACACACACACTTAATGTGTGGGGATAAAGAGACCTTGTGCTGTGTGTGTGGCGGGGGGGGGGTGAATGTTGCCTATCCGAAGCAGGGTATTGTTCTGCAGCTGGGCTTGTGTTGCTCCAGCACACACTTTGTGAACTTCAGCAAATTCAGAAATATAATCACACAACACGCACTTAATAGAAATCTCCCTCTCAATGAAGAAGGGTTGCTTTTAAGGAATAGAACTAATTGGGTGTGTGTGTGTGTGTGTGTGTGTGTGTGTGTGTGTGTGTGTGTGTGTGTGTGTGTGTGCTGATGCTGATGCAGCACGATTTAATAAAAACGTGGGAAAGAGGGAGCAGTCCAGCCAACCTCCCTCCAGGCTCCTTTTGACAGCACTGAAAACGTGTGTGTGTGTGTCGGGGGGTGGTGGGTGGGTTTATGTGTGAGCGGCAAGTCTGAAAGGCCAAAATGGGCGTTCGGTAACTGGACAGGATGGAAAGCAGGTACTGTGTGTACATGTGAGAGAGAGTAAGTGAGAGTGAGAGTGAGAGTGAGAGTGAGAGAGAGAGAGAGAGAGAGAGAGAAAGAGCGCATTAAATAAGCAGAAGGGTGTATTTATTTTTAATGCATATTATAGTCACTTATTTCTATTGAACTTTATCTCAAAGCAGTAAACCGACATGATGCCGTGTACATTTATATGCCATATCTGATGCATTTTCTTCCTAATGTTTTTTCTCTCGCTCTCTCTCTCCCTCTCTCTCTCCCCATCAGCTGGGCTTCGGCTGAGTTCGATCTCGCACAAATTCGCCTGATTGTGTATCAGGATTGTGAAAGAAGGGGTCGCCAAGTTCTCTTCGACTCCAAGGCTATACGGAAGTTGGAGCCCTCTGAACTGGTAAGTAGAGTAACCGTGTGTGTGTGTGTGTGTGTGTGTGTGTGTGTGTGTGTGTGTGGTGTGTGTGAGTGATTTATATGCTGTTTCAAGAAGAGTCACATGCTCTGTAATTGCCCCCCTTGCTTGGATCTTATGACAGGTGTGACTACTCTGCAAACTGGGTCAAAGACTGTGTGTGTATGTGTGTATATATTTTTGTGTGTGTGGGTGTGTGGGTGTGTGTGTGTGTGTGTTCGGTGGAATTTTGCTGTAGGAATTTGGGTTTATGCACCTCTTCATACCGAGTTGCTTACATCAGCATCTCATAATTCTTGTCATTTTCATGTCAGCAGTAGTTTTTGATTGAGAAAAACGTAATTTATTAATTATAATTAATTACAGTAATTCAGTATTTCTGAATGCTACAGTGAATCACTAATTATAGTAGTTTAGTTATTATATGATCGATGTAGAGACCTGAGATTCCTTGCATGATTTTATTATTTATAATAGTTTAATCGGTTTATTTAATAAATATGTATATATATATATATATAATTAATAAAAATAATTGTCATATTAATTAATTATATGTAACTTTGATGAGGCATTTTTGGGATGAGATGAATATAAAAACAAAATTATAAAAATCGCAGGTCTAGCTACTTGGATACAATTTGTACAAATCCACACTATTTATAAGCAAATTACATTAATTTATAATTAATATTGATTCTTTAAATCAAATCTTTTTATTTGGATGGATTTAAAGGCTAGTATTTTGCTGGTCCAAACCAAATCCAGAACCGAGTCCAGAACCAAGTGCGCTCGGTGTTTTAGGTTCCTTACAGGCGCATCTGAATGTATTTCTCTGTTCCTTTGTTTTCTCTCTGTGTGGATTGCGGGTTAAAAGTGAACGTGCTTTATGCTTTATGATCGTTTGCGGTCACGTGAGGTTCTGTTTGTTCAGTGCTAAAGCTAGAGTGTGCGTGTGTGGTGTTATCTTGTACTGGACAGTGATTTTAGCAGTGATTTTGATTTTGTTTACTCATGTTGCGAGGTCAGGCGTTGTTCTTATGGAAGCTCTAATGAGAGTTAATTTTGTAGTTAATAAATAAATTAGTAATTTTGTAGACAAAAATCATTCCTACACAATTATTGTTATGGTGTTGATTATGTCGAAAGTGTTCCAGAGGCAGGCAGTGTATCGTCATGTGATCATTAACTGCTGATGTTTGCTGAGCACATGGTGCATTAATCATGGTTTTAAATCATAAGGACAGACAAGTCAATCAAGAAAATCAACTTTCTTAAATATGTTAAAACACAGTGTGTTAAATGCTCCTGAAACAGATCTGAGCCTGATGGAAACCAAACTCGGTGCAGGAACAGTGTCAGTACAGTTCTCATTCCCACACTAAAGAACACCCTGAAATGTTGATTTCTTCTGAACAACAGCAATTTAGCGATCATTAGATTTTTTTTATATTCGATTGTGTTCTTGTTGACCGATTAATATTTATTTAAAGATGTAATTCCTACTAGTATTTGCGCTATACTACATAAAACCAGTCATCACTTCACCAGTCTATTTCATGCACTTATAAGCTGCGTGTGTAAGACTGATCGAGGAAGTTGGAAATATTCCACAATACTACATCAGGTTTATGCTCAGGAGTTTATAATCGCTATGATGTCACAGCCACCTTGAGCTAAGAGTCCAAAACAACACGTTTTTCTGTTTGGGAGGGATGGTATACTTTCTGTCCTCTCTCCTCAACAGCTCAGTGTTCCTTTGCCAAATTTAGGGGGGTGTGAGTTCAAGTATGCAGAAGAAGGCAGATTGCGATTTCCTCCGAGTGTGTTACCCAGTGATACGGGTCAAAATGCCGAGGTTGGCTGACTTTAAATATCCAGAGGAAACCTTCGTGTCAGTTTTCTATAGCTGTTGTTGCTTTGATTTACTAAACATTATTTTGAATTCCAGCTAGTTGTTAATTTATAATGCTGAGATGCTAAGAGCTCCACAGATACACTAGTTTCTATATTCTTTGGGTAATTGGTCTGATCTGGGACATTGAGCAGCAGCTGGATGAGGTGGTTTGATGAATTAGTGCAATTATTAGTTGGATAAACGTCGCAGGGTCGCTGACTCTCAGGTGTTGGGACGTGGCGTGTAATTTTAAATGAAGTAAATCACTATACAACACTGAAGAGCAAAAGATTTTCTAAACCCGTTTCTGCCCGCAGAATGTTGACGAGACGAAAACCCCGGCCACCCGGAGTGGGGCGTGCCAAATCGGCTGCAAGGCGAAGCCGAAAGAAGTTCCGCCCACTTATCAGGTTTGTTTATAACAAGCGCATTCAAATAGTTCATTATTTATTCTGAAATTTGGAGGTTCAAATGTAAATGTGTGTGTTTTTACTCAGTACACAAGACCATCCTCCGACGTGAACATGCTCGGGGAGATGATGTTTGGCTCCGTCGCTATGAGCTACAAAGGATCCACGCTGAAGATTCACCACATCCGGTACGATTATCTTTTTCTTCAATTTATTCTCAAGATCTAAATAAATAAGTTCGAATCTGGATTTAATACAGTGATTGTGGCTGCACTTTCAACAGCTGATTAACAGATTCATGCACGAAAACCAGCATTAAAACTAAACACCATGTGCGCATAATTAATGCACATTATAAATCATGCTGGATTATTTGACTAATTATAGAAGCATGTATTCGGTTTACGTTTATAAAAAATGTGAAAATTGAATTGGGGAATTGGTTTAAATAAACGCATTAAATGAAAATTTTAAATCTGAATTTCTGAGTATGTTTTGGTGTGTGTGTGTTGAGCAGATCCCCCCCACAGCTGATGATCAGTAAGGTTTTCTCAGCACGTTGTGGAAGCAGTAACACAGGCAGCACCAACACGTGAGTCTCAAGCATCAGCTCTCGGGTTCTCCTGAGTTTCACAGTCACCATCTCAGAGTGCGGTCTCGGGCTCATAAACATAGCTAAAGTAGTGGTCATGTTCGCTGGTCATTACAATTCATTATTAAAGTTACAGTACCAGAGTAAAACAACCAAAGGCACACACTGGTGTTAGCTCCCCTGCATCATAGGAACATGGGGAACGTTAGGGAGCACTACCTCACAACATCTCTCAAAGGTTAGTTTGTGGACACCTGTGCATACGAGTGGTATGTGCTTCTTGTTAAACATCTAAGATTTGTGGAGATTTAGCCACAAGGGTGTTAGTCAGGTACTGATGTAGGTGGTGTGAGGAGGCCTGGGGTGCAGTCAGCGTTCACATTCATCCCAAAAGTGTTCGATAGGGTTTCTATCTCTGTAGCAGGAGATCTTCCGTCGCCACTTTTCCTCCAAAATCTGCTCATGAGGCATGTGTAGATTCAACAACCTCGATTCTGATCTTCTGTGTGTTTCTCTAGTCTGCAGGACAGCCTGGACTCGATCAGTCAGACGTGCCCGAGTCACAGCAGCAGTATAGGTAAAGACACACACACACACACACACACACACACACACAGATCTCAGTATATCATTTAATACTGTTACTCGATATGAAGAAATGCCTGACTGACATGTGCTTAGGATTTTATGGTACATTTCTGGTTTTGCTCTGTTCCAGGATTTTGTTTGCTTATTTGCCAGTGTGTGTTTTTAATTCTTATCTTATTTTCTAGCTCACAGTAATCCTGTGGACATGCCCGGCCGTGGACACAGTGAAGACAGTGACAGTGGTATCGCTCGTTCAGGTACACGCCCCTAAACCCCTCGTTTTATTCCTACTTCAGTAATTTCTTCATTTCTTGACGTTAAACAAACCTGAATTGCTTTAGGATTTTTGGTGTCTTTTTTTTTTTTGACCTTCAATCAGTTTAACTCTCTCTGTACAGCGTCACTCAGCAGCCTCTTGGCCACGCCCCTTCCCTCGCCAGGTTCGTCCTACAGTAGCGGGTGTGCCAGCAGTTACCAACGGCGATGGCTCCGTAGCCAAGCGACCAGCCTCCAGCACTGCCTGATCCCTCGCTGGTGAGTGTGTACAAAATGAGCTCGTGTAAAAAAAATATTGGTTTTCTTTTGCAAGGAGCCTGAAACTGTAAGGAATGTTCTCCTTTAAACTCGTGTTTGTTGGTGTGTGTGTGGATCAGGAGCACGGATGAAATGTTCAGCCTTTCGGATGAGAGCTGCAGCTCTAACCCCGGGCTCGGGCGCAGGAAGAAGATCGCAATCAGCATCATCATCAGCCTGCCCGAGAAAGAGGAGGAGAACCAGAGCTTTCAGGAGTTCTTCTTCTCCCATTTCCCACTATTTGAGTCTCACATGAACAAACTGAAGACCGCCATCGAGAGGGTGAGTGAGGCGTCGCGGGGTCAGACCAGGCCGTCTCTGTGACCTTTAGTGTCTGCGGGACACTGGAGCTCTTTGTGTAGACGAGGCACTGTGCACTCGTCTGGAAAATGTTGATAGGACAATGACTGGTATACATGATCAGAGAGGGGGGTGGGTTTGGTGGGATGGAAATAAATCTGTGTGTGTGTGTGTGTGTTTTTCAGGCAATGATTGTGTGTAGGAGAATAGCAGAGCCCAGTCAGCGGGTGCAGGTGTATCTGTGCCGGGTTATGGAGGCACTGGGAGAATTCAGGTGAAGAGACAGAGTGTGTGTGTGTGTGTGTGTGTGTGTGTGTGTGTGTGTGTGTGTGTGTTGATAAAAAAAAAAGTTTTAGTGCTTGATTGTTCAAGTCTGCCTGGTTCGTGTCTGATCTTGGACTGTGGTGTGATTAATATGGTCCAGGATGACCGTATGGAACCTCTACATGGCTCCACGGATCACCGAGCCCATCTGGCTGACCCTGGTATCCCAGAGTGCCGAGCGAACCCAGCTGTGTCAGCGCTTCCTGAAGGAGATGAGCGTGCTCATGGAGCATGGAGCCAAAACCCAGTTAGTGCTCGAGCATTCAGCTTAATTACATACAAATCCAGGTCAGAATAAACAATAACAGAGTGTGTTCTGTGCTCCAGGTTCCTGTCGTCTCTCGTCACTGCTGTTCTTATGTATCACCTCGCCTGGGTTCCCACGGTGATGCCAAGCAACCACCCGCCAATCAAAGCTGTTTACCACAAACACTTGTCTCACACGGTGGACCTGCTGGCCAAGTGTCACCCATATAACCCACTGTGGGCTCAGCTAGGTAAACACACACACACACACACACACACACACACACACAAGATCACTGCAGTCTTGGCTACACACATTCTTCTCTCTCACTCTCACACACACACACACACACACACACACACACACATACACATACACAAACACAAAACCAACTGGCAGTCTTGGCTAGACACTTTCTCTGTCTTCACTTTCACAGCACTTGTGTGTGAAAGATAACGTGTGTGTGTGTGTGTGTGCACGTGTGTAGGAGATCTATACGGTGCTTTGGGTTCTCCCGTTCGAGTGTGCCGCACTGTGGTTGTGGGGCGCCGACGTGAGCTGGTGCAGCGCGTCCTCTACGTCCTTTCCTACTTCATCCGCTGCTCTGACCTCCAGGAAAACTCCCTTCCTCACACCCAGGTGGACAGTCCTGCCAATCCGTGCCCCTCTCAAATCACTAACCCCACCCCCTGCCCTGAGAGGACCAATGAGAAACCGCTCATCTGTGAGTCAGAAGCTGCAAAGTTTACTCTTAACCCCGGGAGGACCAATAAGAAAACACTGGTGGCTGACGCGGATTCTAGCGATCCGACTTCCAGTTCGGAAGGAACCAGCACAGAGGTGGACAGTTTCGAATCACCCGACTCCTCCCCCTTTTTAGAAACAGCCAATGATCGCCTGGACTTTGCTCACGAATGTGCAGGTGGGGCCGGACTAGAGTGCTCCTCAGCCAATCCTAGCCCTCCTATGCACAAGGTGCGCTTCATGATCGGCAGCCCAAATGAGTTGGAGAAGTACAGTCAATGTCCGTATCAGTGTGGGCGGGGCTTACACAGGAAGATGCCCAGTCGGCTTTCAACGGGGAGCTTGGACAGTTCAGATGAGGAGGAACAGTCGCATGGGCAGACATGCACGGGAAATGAAACGCAGCAACATGAACTACCGCTTCCCAGGTAACACACACGCACACACACACACACTTCATGATTGGACTGAATTACACGGTACATTATAATTATGATGCTCCCACCAGCATGCTTCACTGTGGAGATTCAGCCGTCAGACGTTTCCTGAGTCTCCACAAGTTCTGGCAAACTCTAAAACAGGATTTTCATACGGGTTGTCACTCTTCCATAAAGTCCAGGTTCTGATTGTTAGTTATTTAAAAAGCTTCTCCAGCTTTTTCTCCGGTTTCTCTTTTCACTTCTTCACCCAGTCACTGATACTTTGGCAAACTACAGGGAGTGCAGAATTATTAGGCAAATGAGTATTTTGACCACATCATCCTCGTTATGCATGTTGTCTTACTCCAAGCTGTATAGGCTGGAAAGCCTACTACCAATTAAGCATATTAGGTGATGTGCATCTCTGTAATGAGAAGGGGTGTGGTCTAATGACATCAACACCCTATATCAGGTGTGCATAATTATTAGGCAACTTCCTTTCCTTTGGCAAAATGGGTCAAAAGAAGGACTTGACAGGCTCAGAAAAGTCAAAAATAGTGAGATATATTGCAGAGGGATGCAGCAGTCTTAAAATAGCCAAGCTTCTGAAGCGTGATCATCGAACAATCAAGCGTTTCATTCAAAATAGTCAACAGGGTCGCAAGAAGCGTGTGGAAAAACCAAGGCGCAAAATAACTGCCCGTGAACTGAGAAAAGTCAAGCGTGCAGCTGCCAAGATGCCACTTGCCACCAGTTTGGCCATATTTCAGAGCTGCAACATCACTGGAGTGCCCAAAAGCACAAGGTGTGCAATACTCAGAGACATGGCCAAGGTAAGAAAGGCAGAAAGTCGACCACCACTGAACAAGACACACAAGCTGAAACGTCAAGACTGGGCCAAGAAATATCTCAAGACTGATTTTTCTAAGGTTTTATGGACTGATGAAATGAGAGTGAGTCTTGATGGGCCAGATGGATGGCCCGTGGCGGGATTGGTAAAGGGCAGAGAGCTCCAGTCCGACTCAGACGCCAGCAAGGTGGAGGTGGAGTACTGGTTTGGGCTGGTATCATCAAAGATGAGCTTGTGGGGCCTTTTCGGGTTGAGGATGGAGTCAAGCTGAACTCCCAGTCCTACTGCCAGTTTCTGGAAGACACCTTCTTCAAGCAGTGGTACAGGAAGAAGTCTGCATCCTTCAAGAAAAACATGATTTTCATGCAGGACAATGCTCCATCACACACGTCCAAGTACTCCACAGCGTGGCTGGCAAGAAAGGGTATAAAAGAAGAAAATCGAATGATATGGCCTCCTTGTTCACCTGATCTGAACCCCATTGAGAACCTGTGGTCCATCATCAAATGTGCGATTTACAAGGAGGGAAAACAGTACACCTCTCTGAACAGTGTCTGGGAGGCTGTGGTTGCTGCTGCACGCAATGTTGATGGTGAACAGATCAAAACACTGACAGAATCCATGGATGGCAGGCTTTTGAGTGTCCTTGCAAAGAAAGGTGGCTATATTGGTCACTGATTTGTTTTTGTTTGGTTTTTGAATGTCAGAAATGTATATTTGTGAATGTTGAGATGTTATATTGGTTTCACTGGTAAAAATAAATAATTGAAATGGGTATAAATTTGTTTTTTGTTAAGTTGCCTAATAATTATGCACAGTAATAGTCACCTGCACACACAGATATCCCCCTAAAATAGCTAAAACTAAAAACTACTTCCAGAAATATTCAGCTTTGATATTAATGAGTTTTTTGTGTTCATTGAGAACATGGTTGTTGTTCAAATTAAATCCTCAAATGAAATTAATCCTCAAAAATACAACTTGCCTAATAATTCTGCACTCCCTGTAATTATATTAGAATTAAGTTTTTTCTCCGAAGAGGATAATAATCGAAACCTCATACCTCAGCGAGTATTAATGCACATAAATAGTCAGCTGAAACAACATACATTATTATTATTAATTATTATTATATTACAACAAAATACGTATTTATGATTTAGTTATGCATTAAGGCAACTAAAACACGTGACTGAGAAGCACACTGGAGCTTTCACAGCTTCCTGGAGATAAAAACTTTTGTCCACCTGTGGATTATTACATGCAATATCTGCTGCTCTTATTGGGTTTTCATATTGGAAGAAAACTCTGAACCGGAGACTCACAGGGCCTTACATGAAAGTAGTGCAAAAATGCTGATACTGCAAAATTGTTGGTTGTTGTGTGTTACTGGTCCCTAGCGTAATCTATCCACTAATATATACCTTTTATTGCTCTGTTTTCTTTCATATTTAATCAGGATTGTCTTCTCGTATCTTTACAGCACACATGCCATGTTATTCTTCAGAATAAAGAGTTTATACCGCAAACAAGAAACTTCCCTTCTAACACAGTGTGTGTCCCAATTGTTTGATTATCAGGAGTGTGTTTTTAATTTCAATTAATGTGGTTTTTTGGTTTTCTTTCATGTCCAGTTGCGACATGGAGCTTCACCTCGACGTGAATCATTTTGGTCGCTCTCTGCTTGGAGGTTACAGTCCTCAGTACATGCCTGACTTCGTCCTGCACGGCGTCACCTCGGATCAACGCCTCAAGCAGTGTCTGATGGCCGACCTGGAACATACAGTACTGGTGAGTACTGATTGAGCAGAACATCAGTGTGTGTGTGTGTGTGTGTATGGGTGTGTGTGTGTATATGTTGTTTTTTTGTCAGTCGATTAATATATTAGATCACAACTTAATCACACATTTTTATCTGTTCTAAATGTATCTTAAAAGTTTTTAATACTCTAATAAACATGGTCATGGACAAATAGAACTTTTGCTATGTTTCCACACGGACCGCTTTAATTGCCGGATGTTTGCATCATTTTGTGCTTGATTTGAGACTTCACGCATCCATGAAACAAATGTTGGGCGATTTTTTTTTTTTTTTTTTTTTTTTTTTTTCCCGCTGGAGTTTTATTTTTATAACCAAAAACGGGTTATATTTTTTTTTTTAAATGGTCAAAGAGAAATGCGCGCGGCCGTTAAAATGAATTTACGATAACGTGATTTTTCTTTATATAATTCAATATAATATAATTCATTGCACTTATTAGTGTGTGTGTGTGTGTGTGTGTGTGTGTGTGTCAGCACCCTGCGCTGGACGAGCCGGTCGCTGAGGCCGTGTGCATCGTGGCAGATACGGACCGCCTCTCTGTTCAGGTGGCTACGACTCAGCGGCGTGTGTGTGAGCCAGGACAGATAGGAAGAGACGTGATGGTCTCCAACCTCATCCACACACTCCTCACATCTGTGCTGCAGCTGCATGCGCTCAACATGGCTGCCGACTTTGTACGTTTCTCTCTTCTGTATGTGATCTATATATTTTAAAACGTATGCACATTATTTCTAAACGTGTGTGTGTGTGTGTGTGTGCGCAGTGTGTCATGCACTTGGAGGACCGCTTGCAGGAAGTCTACTTTAAGAGCTGTTCTTTGGCAGAGTATCTGAGTGGACAGAGACGGGTTAATGTGAAGGAACTGGGACTAGCGCTGGGGTAAGATACACTGTGCACACACACACACACACACACACACACACACAGCAGAGCTAATGAGGAGCTCCCAAAGTGTTTTTTCTACTCTGACCAAAATTATTGCTATTAAAATTAACATAAACCCACATCTCATATATACTGGTCTTCTGACCAATCAGATTTGAGATTTCACTCACCTGTTGTATAATATATTCCAGCCCCCAGAGGGTGAGAAAATTAAACAACGATTTGTAATGATTCTATGTGTGTGTTTTAGAATCGAGTCCAATGATCTTCCATTACTCACGGCTGTGGCCAGCACACACTCGCCCTACGTCGCCCAGATCCTCCTGTGAGCAGACCTTCTTCACTACACCGACCAATCAAAGTGCTCTCCTGCTTTCCCAGCCGACCAATGAGGAGCGGGCCCCTGTGAGTGATGAGGATGGAATGTCAGACCAATCAGGATCACGTTATTAGCCAATTAAGAGAGATCAGATCGTAAAGGTTTACATCATCTCCAGACTGAGTGTGTTTGCGCACGTGTGTGTGTGTGTGTGTGCATCAGCTTTTTTATTTTCTTATATGCACAATTTCCACAAGGTTGTTTTGTCTTAAAAGAAAAGGAAAACTGGAACAGTCTTCAGTGACGCTGCTTTTTATGGCGTCGCACAGCGCGATGCGGAAAAGTGGCCCTTCTGTTGATATTTTGTTATTTTATAACACGGATTATTTCAGACAAATTGGAATCCGGCTTCAGATCTGCAAAGGCAATCCGATAAGAGTCAGCGAAGCGTAGCAGGTTAAAACCGGCCACATTTCTAAATCTGCGCCTGTTAGTTTTAGTTTGCGGCCCGCTGATTAAATATTCTTGCACTGCAATTTTTTTTTAAACATTTTTTCCCCACCGCAACGTCGCCGTTCCGGGTAATCTGTGATCTACACATGCTGCCTACGATTTAATTCGAAGCAACCAGGACAAGCATCACTTAATAAATGACAAACATTAATAAAAAGCATATTGGTTTACAGCAGCGATCACAAACTCTGTTCCTAAATATCTGCTTTCATACAGAATTACATTCCTACAGTAATCCAGCACTGCTGAGCTCGATCGAGGAAACCCATCCAGATTAGCCAGGCGTGCTCAATTACGGTTAACTGGAAATCCTGTGATTCGTTTAGATGTGGAGAAACGGGCTGATCGCTGTTTTACAGAATCTGAATTTGCGTAAGATTTTGTTATTTATTACCAGAAACCGTACTTAATTATAATGAATAATTTTCTGTATTTTTTTTTTCTGGAATTTGTGTCCGGCTTAGATTTGTTCTATACAGGAGTTGTTTTGTATTTTGTCTCCCCCTTGTGGTGGCATTTAGGTTTACAGACCAACATAAAGATTTTGTACTAGAGCTGGGTGGAGATGAAGGTGATTTTGTTTGTTTGTTTGTTTTGTTTATTTTTGCACTATTCAGGTCTTATTTATCTCCATATCCAGCTCCTACTGCATGTAAGTCATCGTTCTATACACGTTATGTCCTCAAGTAGTCTACATAAAAAAAAGACTTCATTAACAGCTTCCTTTTTTGTGTTAGCGTCCCTCATGTAAGAAGGTGTGTGTGGGTTGATAACTTCGATCAGGTGCTACCATGTTATACACTGTGTAAAAGTATGTAAAAGCGCATACTGTTTTATACTCGATATACTTTACTAATAGCTTTGTGCAGAATAAGCCACATTACAGCTCTATTCAGGCTAAATCTCCAGTCTTCATTTTACTCCTACGTTTTTATTTCTTTAATATTCAGAGAATGTTTGTTATTTTTCTACACTAAATTCTACCTCACGGTTGCTTTTCAAAGCAGTCCCGATCGCGGACATGTAGGACAAGCCAGGGTTAAAGATCTCCTCGTGGTGTTTGAGAAACGCTGAAGAATCCACACAGGCTGCGTTTTTGATCTTTTTAAGTTTGAACCTCGGAGACGGAATAAAGTTAAATAAAGTTCTCATAATTGAAAAAACATCAAATTGTTGTGTCTTATTTTCATTTCAACACATATGGTTCTAAGCAAACATATTTAGGTCAGAAGCTGACCTGCAACTCTGCACCCACAGGCTGAAGACACCACGGGTATATAAGAAAAGGTAATCAGACACTTCTATACTCGGTCTGTTTTAGTTTATCAGTAGCCGGATCAGGGGAAAGACTGGTACCATGGAGCGGAAATCTCATACCTCAAATCCTTAAAACCACTCAACCAAACAAAACTAAATGAAACTTAAACAGAAAACACAACCTTTAAATTGCTCTTTCTTCCAATAAAAAATACCACACTTGGCTTCTACAGTCATCTGAGTTAATTCAGTCTGTGCAGCCTCTGTTGTCTCCTTTTTATCAGATTGAATTTGTTTGTATTGTGAATTTGCAAAGCAACATTTCCACAGATTTGAGATCAGATTCACAATAAATCCTCAGCATGTGTGAGATATTTTCAATTCACTTGTATTTGTAGAGGGCTTTTAACAATGGACCTTTTCTCAAAGACACTTTACAGAGAAAAAGGTGTGTGAAAGTGAATAGGTTTAGTGCCTATAAGTTTGTTCCTTTATGTTTATCCACACCGAGCGAGACAGTGGTGACAGTGAAGAGGAAAAACTGTCCATTCATTACAGTTCCATCACTTTTAAGGTGTAAAGTGTTCGGAGCTTAAATACAGAACTGTTCATGCAAACTGTGTCCTGAGTGATTGTAGTGGACTGTTGATATGAATTACAGTCCAAATCCATCCTCAAAGTTCTTAAGTTGCTCAGTAACTTCAAGATATATATTTCTACACTATATGCACCTCCACTTGTTTACAGACGCGACCATCACACCCGTATGTGGCTCTTATGTCGGGTCAAAAGAACTCCAAATCCAAGCAGACAATGAGGCTTTTAAATATGACCACCATTGATTACAATCCCCAGTCACTCCAGTACTCTCAGTCGCCCTGCTGCTTATGGGGCACACCTGTGTTTCGTTACACACACACACATCAAAACTCCGCTACAAACATGTACACGAAAACAATTACTTGTACCAAAATTAAGTATAAAACGTCAAATATGTTATAAAATACGCTAAAAAATACTACTTAGAAAAAGCACTAACCCCCCTCAACCATCTCCTCTTCTACCAAACATCTTTCACATGAGCCTTAAGCCAAAGGTTCAATATGCCAAGCACCAGAGCAGCATCCGGTCCTACAGTGGTGCAGTGATCAACATCACAGTCTTTACTGTTAAAGATTCTTAGTTCAAGTCTGGCTTTTAGTTTTTGTTTTTGGGGGGGAATATAAAAATATATAATGATAAATCATATAACATTTAAACTGAACTAAATATATCTCAAATGTTAAACAGGTCAATCAGATCTTCTGCATTCCTCAGCAGTGTAGTGGTGAAAGCTGTGGTTTCTGGTGCTGGTGGTTGTTGGGTTGAGTCCCAGACGTTCTAGATCTAATTATTCTTACTATTACAAATTAACCCACTCATTAAATCCAGACCTTTAAATATTGATCTCCTTTTGCTCGGATCTGAAATATTTTTTACAAAACACAACGATGAGCCAAAACAGCAGCTGTGTGTGAATAGAGGAAGCAGTTTTAAAGTGATCAGGAAGCAGACAGGTGCAGCTCATCAATGCACTCAGTCAGTTCCCATGGGATTCAGTTCTCATAGTTACACTAATAAACTCCTGTTACTGAGAGAAGCTACAGAGGTGTGATGAGCACTGAAGCTCCACCATCAGTGGCTGAAAGAAAATCAGATCACTATTAGTGTTTTTTTAAAGACACAAGTCTAATAAGCAGGGAACTTTCATGTCCTTTGATGGTGTAGTGGTTAACAGCACAGCCTCTGGTCCATGATGTCCCTGGTTCAACTCTGACCTTTGGCTTTTTGTTTGTTATTGGCTGCAGACCAGAAGAGAAAAGAGAAAAGGTAATAAAAACACTCTGCTAGTATGAGATCCTGTGGCTCAGTTGGATGAGCTTCGCCTCTGGGTTGAGAGGTTGCCGGTTCGTACCCCGGCCAGGGCTCCAAGATAAAACTCCAGAAGGTTCAGGAGAGCGAGAAGGTACCAAAGGGCGTAACCTGAGATGGGGGGCAATATCCGGGCAGCTGCCCCCCCGAATGTGAGGAAACCAATACAGTGGGTTATGGAGCAGAATACAAGAGGTTTGACTTAGTTTTTGCATATAACTAAATCTCAGCAGAAAAACAATCACCCACACTTTTTTTTCAGGTGTTCAAACACCATTTACACCAACCTTCTGTTCACTGCACCACCCCATTCTATTCCTTTCTCACGTCTCAGGATGTGAGCCAGGACAAGCCAGATTTGAACCAGCAACCTCTGAGCTCAGAGCTAAGGCTTTTACCACAAAGCCATCATGTCCTACTCTAACATTCCGGGGGTGTGGAGCCTTTGTCTTCGAAAATCACAACCACCAAACCAAAAAAAAAAAAAAAAAAAAAAAAGGAGAGATGTCTCCCTCTAGTGGACAATGAGTAAACCAGCTATTTCTTTACATTACTGACAACTTCTACTGTCAGAACAGAAGCAGATGGACTTTAAATCTCGCTCAGGTTCAACATCAACAGGACCGACAGAGTTCCCTGTTTGCTAATTCTACAACCAAACTATGCGTCTCAAAACCTGGGACACATTTTCACAAAATATGCAAACTTTATTTTACAAAATGAATCTCTGTCTGAAGATGAACAAAAACCAAATAGTGACAATTTAAAGAAAATAGAAAGAAAGGAGCAGCGTGAACAACAAACACTCATCATAAGTACACACATTCCTGCAAAGACACACAAACACTTACACTCTGGACTTACCCGAAGATGAAGGGCTGCAACATCAGCTCCTGCTTCGCGGAACGATGGTGAATCTGAAAGAGAAGTGCTTTTTAGTGAGTAAAAAAAAACAGTAAAAAGCCACAGTTGAAGTAACTGTGGCTTTTTACTGTTTTTTTTACTCACTAAAAAGCTCCTGTAATTACTCTACTCGGCTCCTGTAAGCAATTCACGTTTATGTTTATATTTATGGCATTTTACATTCAAGGAACCGTTGAAGAAGGTAAATGTCACTCAGAGGCAAAGCTTCCAGATGCAAGTGGCAGTAGTTTAGTCTAGAAATGATGAGGGACTGAACAAACACCTGAGTGACCTGAGTGGGTAGAAAATAACAGTTAATTTTCCATGGGGGAAAAAAGGTCAGATCTCTTAGGTGGACACATCCATTATTACTCTGGATCACCGCTGAACAGACCCCAGGGTGTGCATTTGGGATCCTGTCTGTCTGATCACCTGAGGAGCAGAAATGGACCACCACAGATAATAGTACACTGCAGACTTTCACTACAGACCTCTGTCATCTGCAGAAACTTTCTTCATGGTGGTCAGGTTTATCAGAGATGGACAGAAGGAGGAGTACACTTACCTGAGCAACAGCTTTGTGGAGGGATTCCTAGTGAAAGAACCATCTGCTCCTCAATGTGGCCAAGATGTTTGGAGAGTCAAGAATAAAAATGACCATAACCATTACCATCATGGGTCAAGACAATCAGCTGGTTGGCATCTACAGACATTTTGGTATCCATTTCTACAACAAGCTGTGCACAGGAAAAGCATGAGCAAAAAATAGTATATATAGAAGTTTAAATCATATTTTGTGTGAAGTAAGAAGTTCTGCGGTAGCAAGAACAGGTTTGGGTGGCAGAAAAGAGGACACTCAGCAAACTCAGCCATTCTGTACAATAAACAGCATCCCCTCTATAACCTACTGATGAACAGTGGAGCTCCTTTAGTGGAAGACTCAGTCCGAGAGAAAAACCAATTGGCTTAAATAGCAAAATATTAAGCTAATATTGGTCTTAACAACAAATCATCAGTGAGAAAATTCTAAAAATTTAATAGTGTGCATCTTTTCCAGCTCTTGATCTCACGTTTGCTTACCGTCAACTATGAGCAACATCTATATACATTTTTTTATTGTGCCCGCCTTTATTTATGTCCTGTGTATGTTTGTGTTCTTTAAATGAAAGCGAATAAAAAAAGATATAAATGCAAAGGGTCAAGTCCGGACTAATCACACGAACAGTCAGCTCTTCCCCTGGTGTGTTTAATGGAGTCAGGATGAAATGTCTGTATCAGCTGTTCCCGCTTCGCTCACTCCTCATGTCCACACACAGATTATAGCTAAGCTCTAAGTATTACATTTTCATGCTGCAATGCAAGAGTGACTTTCCATTTAAATTGTGTGTGTGTGTGTGTGTGTGTGTGTGTGTGTGTGTGTGTGTGTGTGTGTGTGTGTGTGTGAGAGAGAGAGAGAGAGAGAGAGAGAGAGAGAGAGAGAGAGAGAGAGAGAGCACAAGGACGTTCTTTTACCCTTTTTTTTTCTTAGACAGTTTTTTGATTGAGCATTCTTCTGCTGATCTACTGAGAAAAATATCTATATTGGATGCTGATTGCTGGTTTACAGAATCTGAATTTGTCCGATTTTAATATATATTACGGCAAGTACTCAAATGTCTACAATAATGTTTTGTTTGTTTTTCACAATTTTTGTATTCCGTTTAAATTTTTCTCTCTGCAGCAGTTGATTTCGGGTTGTTTGTCTCCCCCTTGTGGTGACATTTGGAATAACAGACCAAGAGTAAGATTGCTTTCTAGAGCTGAATGGGGATTGAGGTGATTTTTTCTGTACTTTTTCACACATGAAAACTGAACAACCTAAAAGAAAATAAATAACATTAAACTAAATAAACGAAATTAAAAGTGCAACAAATCAAACCAAACTACACAATTGTTTTATTTACTGTCTTTTTAAAAAATAAAAAACATTTGTTGAACTTCTTGTCTTTCTCAAAGCACAATAAATCAACCAAAACCGAAAAAAACACACACAGTAAAACACACCTCCAGACAAAGCTTAAAATAACATCACAAACTGAAGGTACCAGGGATTTTTTTTACAGGGGTGGCCATTCAGGGGCCAGCAGTTACTCTGCCCTCTGCTGGGGTGGCACAAAACTATCAAGTGCACCTCTCATCTACCACTTTTTACAAACAAGTGTCATGAGAGTTTTCTGGTCCAAACATTATCATATAGACATTATTAAGGTTCTCCTAAATCAAAATTTGTGAAATTATTTCCGTCTTTTAAAAATGCAATTGTACGCGGGGTGGCTTGTGGGCCCAAGCACTGCCCCTGTTAGCAGGGGCACAGAAACACTTTCTACAGTTTTGCTGCACAAACTGTGTGGCAAAAACGTCTGTAAGTTTGTAAGGTATCTGTGACAGCCACACCCACTCTTTTTTGTGTGTGTCTGAGGTCAGTTTTATAGCTTAAAAAAATTATTTAATAATTAAAATAGGAAAAAAACGGAATCATAAAAATCTAGTCTCAAAACCTGCACCTGAGAGTGAATCATTCAGGGATGATTGACTTTAATTGGCTGGAAAAGAGAGATACGGATGAAGAGGTTTCAGATAAGAAAGCTTGTGTGTGTGTGTGTGTGTGTGTGTGTGTGTGTGTGTGTGTGTGTGTGTTGGATCAGTGTCTACTTGCTGATTCTCTTACACCTGTGCTTTAAATAAACTCAGTGGTTTCGTGTCACTCAGGGGATGACGATACATAATCCTTCCAGGAGAAACTCATCCTGTATCTATTGAAAAAGTCGAATGAAAAGTTTTATATTTTTTAGCTTGTTACAATGTTTGTGCACATTTTTTGTATTTTTTTTATTCCCTACAACATGTTGTTTATTACTATCTATCGCCTCGCCTTTCAAAAGGGAAACCCAGGTTACTTGATATGAAAAAAATTCTCCCGTTGTTCAATCTTACATTCTAGGTGCTACTGTAATACCGACTTTCTGCAGTCAATCCAGAGAGCAAATGTAAGTAATGAATTTCAAATAAATAAATGATGCTGGCTGACTCTTTAAAAGGAAACGTAGCACAGTACATTTTAACGAGGACGTATTAAAAATACAGCTTCCCCTGGCAGATTCGGTTCACCAGCTCACATTCGCAAGCCAATCAAACGGTGCGGAAAATGACCCAAAAGACATGGACTTCCTTTTAATAATAAAGCTCCGTGCTGACTTTAGAGTGTAGTTGAATTACTTGAAGAATTTGATCAGATTGTCTGATATATACTATTTACATTTAACACAGGTGAAGGGGTCAAATATTTTAGAACAGGATGTTGAGGACTCTTGAAGACACAGACGTTTGTGGACACCTGAGCATTTTAGATGTCCCATTCAGCATATAGTGCCCTTTTGCTCTTATAATAAGCTCCACTCTTCTGGGAAGATGTTCCACTAGATTTTGTGGAGATTTGGGTTCATTTAGCCACAAGGCTATTAGTAAAGTCTGGTATTGATGTAGGTGAGGAGGCCTGGGGTGCAGTCAGCATTTACATTCATCCTTAAGGTTTTCAATGGGGTTTATAGCTCTATAGTAGGAGATCTTTCACTCCAACCCATGTACATCAGATCTACATGGAGCTGGCTTTGTGCACAAATGTCATGCTGGAACAGGTTTGGGTCTCTTTGTTAAAGTAAGGGGAAAATGTCATGCTGCTACATCCAAAGACGTTTTTTACAATAGTGTACCTCCATGTTTGTGGTAACAGTTTGGAGAAAAAACACATGGTGAAAAGTCCTTATATTTTTTTCATACAGTGTATATTTATATTAAAATGCTTGGTTGGTACTGCATTTGAAAGCTGTCTAGTGCTCTGACGTTACATTTACACTCGGAGAAAACATTTTAATCGTCTCAAACTACATAATACATATCGAGATGTTCATAATTTTAATGCAAAACACACTTTGGATCCCACTAAAGCTCAAGTGATGGTTATTAAGTTGTCCAGATGTTATGTCTTCATGGAACATCCTGTGATTCTTCAGACTCATCCATTCTTTCCAGATTTCATTTCATGTTATATTTTCTGCCAACAGCGATTCGCTTCCTCAGCCATTTTCTTATCAGTGATCGCTTTTTAACTTTCACTCGTTTTACTGATTAATAAATCAAGAGAAGAATTCTCGTCTCCTTTTCTGTTTGTTCCACCACTGGACCACAGGAGAAGAAAGATGCATTGTGTTTGTGCCTGAAGGACGAGAGACTTGAGAAGGATCATGGAGCATGAGGTACGCCTGCTAATGTGTTTCATTGTCAGAGTGACACCGGACCTCCCTGTGCTTGTGTGTGCATGTAATATAGAGAACGTCTCATTTTTCTCATTCGAACAAAGTGGAACAGCTGCTGAAGGTCGAAAACTTTACTATCAAGGTTTGTTTTAAATTTAGGACGTCTCTCTTTTATATTGTGTGTATTTGGGATAGAAGAATGTATATGTACATTAGAATTAACAGGCTAATTAACATCTGTATGCTGTTCTCTAATTGTGTGTATTTGTGTATCTGAAACTGGACCACAGCTTGTGTCCTTTATCTCCTCTAAAATGATGTCCACTACAAAGTGCATGCCTGGAGCTTCCTCAGTAAACACTAAGATCATGACTAAGCTGGGATTTCCTGACTGTGTATACATACAAGCGGCTGATGCTTTCCAAGCCTCCTGTATGGAGAACACTGCGGAGGACAGGATGATCCATTATTCCCCCAACCCTCACCCTGCTACTGGAAACGCTGCCACTGACGAGCACAAAGCAAAACAAAACAAGCTTTGGGCTTATGAGCTTGCGTTCAACACTCTGAAATGTAAGTCTTTTATTCTTATTTTGTCACATCAATAGCGTGTTTTATTTCTCTCCAGTGCTCTTGTTCATTTTTATCTACACCAGGGTTTCTGTAAGCTGCTTTGTGACCGAATACGGCCTGCACCCACATTTGAAACGGCCCTCTAAACAATGCCAGACAAATATATTGTGAACATTTTTAACATAAATTGTAAAAAATAAAAATAAAAATAATTAAATCTTTTACACATATCATATCTGTATTTGATAATAAAGGTAAGCTTTCAAACAAAAATGTCCATTAGTTATTAATAGGGGCACTGAACTGTCGACAAAAATCCATAGCGATAGTTTTTCCGGTCTTTTTTTTTTTTTTTGGCTTCCAGTCCGCTGTAATTACGAGAGCAACCTCTAGAGGCGAACCACTAACACCACGTGCTGCACAGAGAGCGCTATATTATATTTATTATTTAGAATTGATTAATTATATCATTATATTTATTCATATTTATTTCCTTTAGCACATTTATTAATGATTCTGTATTGTAATCATTATTTTTATTTTTTTACTAAAATTTAGTTCTATTTTACGTGTAAATTTTTTTTTTAATCCAGTATCCATTTGTAAAAAAATTATCGATTGATTATCGGCAAGTACGATCCAAACTAACTGTCGTTATCTGTAAAATTCTGTTGACCTCTAGTTTTTTTTCAACGTAGCCTAATTATTTGTTAGATTCACCCATTCGCTTTGATTTCAATGGCAATAAAAAAAATTTCAGATTGATTGTTATTTTTTTCAGAGATATCTCACCTATTAAAAGGGCATTATTAAATTATTATTTTAAACCTTCAGACTGATGTTTTGTCACTTTATATTACTAGGGTTTGGATTCAGGTTTGACCTGAGAGCAGCTACTCTGTTGTTGGATCATCAAACCCATCGAGAGAGAGAGAGAGAAAGAGAGAGAGAGAGAGAGAGAGAGAGAGAGAGAGAGAGAGAGAGAGAGAGAGAGAGAGAGAGAGAGAGGCTATGAGCTAAATAATAAATGTGTCCATTCTGTACATGAATGTGAAATCTTGCTCCAGTTTGCATGTGGTACTCGACTGTCTCTAAGCTGTCACACTCCTCCCAGGTCTTTTTGTCGAGCCGATCATGTGATCATTCACAACAGCATTGTACCTCAGAGAGCCTTTCAACACTGTGTAACACTGGCACATCCACAGTTTTTTTTTTTTTTACAAGCCACCCTCGAAAACATTGAAATCCTAATGAGATTAGTGTCAGATCAGAGCGCTTAATTCCCACAGCCATATCTCTCATCCATACTTCATCCTCCTCTTCCTCCTCCATCCTTTTATCATGCTCTCCTCCTTCTCATCTCTCTGCATTATTCATGCAGGAGGCCATTTGGGAAATGACGGTCTGTCACAGATTTCCTGTTTCTTTTACATCTTTATGCTTTTGTTCTGTCTGCCTTTACCAGTCGAATGGACTTTTTTTTTTAAGTGTACGGCAAAAACGAACCAGACATCAGATATCAAAGAGAAAGCAAAGTAAGGAGCAAAGAGTGATGTGTGGTGGTGTGATGGCAGCTCTCTGAGTGTTTTACTCCACTCACGGCCCTATAGACTCTACTATTACAAAACAGGAACATTAATATACATTAACTAATTAGGAACACTAACACCCTTGTAGCTGAATGAGCACAAATCTACAGAAAATCCAGTGGAACATCTTTCCAGATGAATGGAGCTTATTATAATAGCAAATATGACTAAATGTGAAATGGAGTATTTAAAAAGCACATACTAACCTTGTTCAGGTGTCCACAAACCTTTGATCATATACATCAATGTTAGTTGGATTTGAAGCCAAAACCTTGCTGTTATTATAATAATATTATGTGCATACAAATCTATCTAAATTTTTATTCTTGCTAAATTAATAAGGTATTTTATCTGATCCTAGTCCAGGTGCTCTTGGAGGACGTGCTGATCGACAGCTGCTTCCAGGCCAATCAGCAACTGGTAAATTTACTTAATTTTTTCTTACCATAATTAACATGGAGTCTAAAATAATTTTTTTTATATGTTAAGCCAGATGATCTAATGGCCCTGGCGATGGTCATGCTGTATGACATACATGACCGGAAGTTCCAGCCCAGAGAGCCAATGACAGGAGAAGGGGAGGGGCTTATAGAGGATGTGAGGCTGGTGGAAGAAAGCCTCTATAGGTTCATGCAAGTTTATACATTTTGAAGAATTTCATCATTTACTCTCATGCTCCTTTAAATACACCCGGTGTGTGTGTGTGTGTGTGTGTGTGTGTGTGTGTGTGTGTGTCAGGTTTAGGACTAAGCTCGTGGCCTCACTGGCTCGCTTCAGAATAAAGCACAATCTGGTGTGTGTCGATGACATTCTGCCAAAATGTGTGAAGGAAAAACACCAGAGAAAAGACAAACTACTGACCTGTGCATGGGTTAACACACTCAAGAGCAGGTACACACACACACACACACACACACACACACACACACACACACACACACACACACACACACACACATTAATACAGTCCGACTAACTTGCAATGTCACTCCACAGCGTTGATGAAGTGTGTGTGATGCTGAAGACACAGGGTTTCATCCAGGTGGATCCAAACACACATTTACAAGGGAGTGTGTTTTGTAGGGACACACACTGTACCGAGGTCCTGCTGTTTCCACACCAAGCGCAAGAACATCTAGAAAAGATGACATTAATAAGGGATCACACACTAATAATACAGGTAACACACACACACACACACACACACACACACATATTCATGTCCTGTGTACTCTATGAGAGTATGTATTATGCAGTGTGTGTGTGTTAAAGGAGAAGTCCCGTAGTCTGGCTGTGTGTGCACTGCGCCCCCTGTTGGCCAAAAACACAGACATTCTGATAGTAGGATCATTCTCTGCACTCACTGCGGCTCACGTAGGCATCCAGGCTTCTGTCTTCTCCAACCACGTCTTTGTCTGTGGGCTCTCGTCTGACTCTACCCACAGGGAGGAGCTACAGGAGACACTGTCTCTCATTGGCTGCAAAAGTGAGAGATTTCTGAGATCAGAATATTGAAAGCTGAAAATGTTAAAGGTGTTCAATAAATACGACCAGACAATATAAAAATTTGTGTGTGTGTGTGTGTGTGTGTGTGTGTGTGTGTGTGTGTGTGTGTGTGTGTTACTGTGTGTTATCTCTGTGTGAAGACTTTCGCTTGCTATCAGAGCAGTTTTCGGATCTGAGCGAAGGCGACTCACGTCTCCAGAAGATCCAAGTGGTTCTCGTGCTGCCCCGGTGTACAGCTTCAGCCCTCTCTGACCCTATAGCACATATTATTAACGAGGATGGAGGTATGGTAAAACACCAGGGTCAAACCCTAAACAAGAGCCGTGTGAAGTTTAACCCATTCTACAACAAGCCATTTTTCTCATCAGACAGAAAGTTGCTGCAGGATCTGTCTCAGGACACTGTTTCGGACACAAAACTGGAGTCCCTGGTACAAAAACAGATACAAGACCTGAGCCACGCCCTGACCTGTAAGAAACACATACACCGATCATAACATTATGACCACCTGTCTAATGTTGTGTTGGTCCCCTTTTGCTGCCCGAACAATCCTGACCTGTCAAGCATTAACAGGATGAACTTCTTTAGCAGTTTGAGCTACAGGAGCTCGTCTGTTGGATCGAACCACATGAACCAGCCTTCGCTCCTCATGTGCATCAATGAGCCTCGGCCGCCCACGACCCTTTCGCCAGTTCACCACTGTTCCTTCCTTGGAGCACTTTTGATAGATTCTGACCACTGAAGACCAGGAACATCTCACAAGAGCTGCAGTTTTAGAGCTCTGACCCAGTCTTCTAGACGTCACAATTTGGTCCTTGTGTAAAACTCACTTAAAATCCTTATGTTTGCCCATTTTTCCTGCTTCTAACACGTCAACTTTGTTCACTTGCTGCGTAATTTATCGCAAACACTAACAAATAAAGAGATAATCAGTGTTATTCACTCACTTGGTCATAATGTTATAAGGTCATTATATTATGCAGAAACAGATCAGAAATGATAAAATGGTTCAAGTTTTATTTTATTTTTTTCATTTAACAGTTCAGATCAGATTCTGCCTCGCTTCTAAGTTCCATTAATGAAAAAAAGATATAAATGCAAAGAGTCAAGTCCGGACTAATCACACGAACAGTCAGCTCTTCCCCTGATGTGTTTAATGGAGTCAGGATGAAATGTCTGTATCAGCTGTTCTCGCTTCGCTCACTCCTCATGTCCACACACAGATTATAGCTAAGCTCTAAGTATTACATTTTCATGCTGCAATGCAAGAGTGACTTTCCATTTAAAGTGTGTGTGTGTGTGTGTGTGTATGAGCATGAGCATGAGGATGTTCTTTTTACCCCATGTCCTTTCCTAGAAAGTTTTTCCATTCAGAATTCTTATGCTGATCTAAACTTTTTTATTGATTGATCATTATAATTATTATTAATTAAAAAAGAATTGGGAAATCTTTTGGTATTTGACTCCAGCATTTGCATTTCTGTGATTCTGATCAGTGGTGTTTGTGTGATTTATGACCTACAGTTCCCAGGGTGCGGGGTGTGGTCTACTGCACATGCTCAGTCTATGCAGAAGAGAACGAGCTGGTGGTGAAAAGAGCGATCAAGAACGCTGCAGTCAGAACAAAGTCACAGCCGTTTAGGTGCACACACACACACACACACACACACACACACACACACACACACACACACACACACACACACACACACACACACACACACACAAAACATGGACAGCAAAAAAAGAACAATGTTCTCAGAGGGAAGTCCATGCCTACAATTGAGGGGAAGTGGTAGCTCAGTTGTTAAGATGTTGGAAGTTGTCATCAAGTTGTCACAGCTGAGCCCCTGAGCAAAGCCTTTAACCCTTGTCTGTTTAGCAGTGGTGGACGAAGTACACAAACCATGTACTTGAGTTAAAGAAGAAATTCACTCTGTAAAATATTACTCCAGTAAAAGCGTCCCTTTGACTTATTTAAGTCAAAGTACAAAAGTATTTTTGCCTTCAAATGTATTTAAAACCAAAGTTTTAAGTAAATACAAAGTAGGGTTGTAGCTGAGTATTCTACCAATTATTCCAACAATTAATTAAGTATTAAATAATACATACTTTTTCTTTATTAAAGAGCAAAACTAAATATACAAAAGAAAAGAAAATGAATAAGTAATTTGCTTTCTTTTCTTTTTTTTTTTTTATAAAATCTTTTAATGCTGAAATTGCATACAAGAATATCTGTAAAAACTAAAGCTATTTAATAATTTTTTTAACAATGATATTTATAAAAAAAGAAAAGAAAAAGGACAAAAGAACAAAGTTCCCCTTTATGGTTTAAGGAAAAGTCTGCAGTGCCGGACCTGATCTTACTCCTGCTACCTGGGCGGAGTTAAGAGCAGGAGGGTGGTGTGTGTATCAGGCTGGATTGGTGTGCTTGTGGTGTACAGTTTGGTAGAAGAGCTTGTTCAGATACAAATCCACCACTTGGACTGAGGATTGAGTGAGGATTTACTATTAAAGAAAAAACATATAAGTCCCTGAACACAGCACTGATCAGAGACGTGTCACACTTGATGCACAAACTGATCTCTAAACAGTCTTAGCATCTTATTTACACCATGCATAAGAAATGTGTTCCTGATGAAGTAATGCTTTGCACAGAAGTTTGACAAGTGGAGAATTTTATAGATTAGTGTGTGTCTGTCTACATTTACACACACGGCAAGAAAATGACTTTTTCGACACACACCACTAAGTCCAATGATTAAAGTGTCAGTAGCCATGGAAACAGTTCAAAAGCATTTTATTAACCAGCTCATGAGCCTGTAACATCTAATACCCAGAATATATAACGCAAAATTTTATATGTCCATCTTGTTTTTTTCAGAAAAAAAATTTGATTTCCATTATTACGGGTTTGAACCAAGAAGTATATTTGAGCCTCCTATTAATGTTAAAGCACAGTTTCACTGAATCTGACAAGTGTGTCTTCTGAGGACTTTGTATAATGTACTTCTGAGGACTTTGTGACTTTGTATAATGTACTTAATTGATTATAATTTATTTGTATACATTTGAAAGGATTTAAAAGAAAAAAACTATATTTTGATTATGAAGAAATGTTATTTTATTATTTGAAGGAGTCTCCAGTGTCAGTCTTTATCAGAGGTAATTCATTACTAACCTCCCTCTCTCCCTCTTTCTTTCTTTCTTTCTTTCTTTCTTTCTTTCTTTCTTTCTTTCTTTCTTTCTCTCTCTCTCTCTCTCTCACAGGATAGTATCTACAGGATGGACAGACAAAAAGAGGTTCCTAAGACTGCAGGCGTCCGACACCAGCGAGGGCTGTTTTCTCTGCGTGCTGAAACGAGAGGTGTGTAGAATAAAATTCTGGATTAGGATGTTCAGGAGAAAAACATCCAAACACAAAAAACCACACACACTCAGTTTTAGCCTGAGCTGCATTGCTGACCTAAATTCTGTAAGCGCAGCACTGCCTCTCTGTAAATAATACATTCAGGTGTCGAACCGAATCAGTGTTGATACACACACACACACACACACACACACACACACACACACACACACACACAGCCAAGTGTATAGTCTCTTTGCAAAATCATCTCAAAGTCTCAGATAGAAACGGGTTTACGTGAACAAAGAAAAGTTTGAGACTTTTTTTAAGTTTAGATCTAACAAGTAAAGTTTGTTCTGGAGCAGTGGAATAAACTTTAACTGAACACAATGTTTTATGTCTAAATATCATTTTATCATTTGTTGGATTTACTCCATATTTAGTCAAATTAATAACAAACAAACAAAAATAAATCTATATGTTTAAAATGTTTATTTGTGGGTGTATATATTACTCTTAGGGCTGTCTTTTAGTGATGCTCTGAATACGTGTGTGTTTTAGGAAACAGAATCCATACAGGACATACTGGAACGCGCAGCAGCCAAAGGTCTCCTGAACGGACTCGCTCTTCCTGAAAAAGGCAAGCAATCAAAAACAAAAGAAAAACAAAAAGGAGCTCCAGGGACTCCCCTTCTTCCTCCTCAACACGCCCCCTCAATCACCAGTGACCCAAATACATCTGAAAACCTCCACACTTCATCCACCATCCCAGAAGGTGCCCTGAAACACACCCAGGACTCACTGTGTCCTTCTCCAACCTCTCAGATTGACATCTCTGCACATCCGAATGGCGTAGAGAGTCAGGCTCCCAAAGCTCGGCGAAAGAAAGCTCGCAGGAGGAAACCTAGAGCAGCAAAAAACATCCGAGGAGCAAAAGTCAAAACTGGAACAACACTCAAGCGCAGGACACGATCTCCCCGTGTGAAACCGCGTCATGTTCAACCTGTGTGAGAAATAAAAACCCACACACAACACAAATCGTAGAAAAACAACAGGAATAAAATGATTCGATTTCATTGGTCCAGACTGTAAATAAAGAGAAAGGAGTTGAGGAGTATTTCTGATATGCCGTTTATTCTCACAACAGGTTACATTTAGTTTGGGGTACAAAGTGGTGTAGAGGAGAAGCCATTGTTTGCACAAGAATGTGACAGTCTGTATGTGAGTGTGTGTCTGTGTGTATGAGAGTATTAAGTGTGTGAGTGACCAAGAATTCATCTCTCTACTGAATCAGACCGCAAACTAAACCCTGTGAATCTTCATGCTCCTCTGCGGCCGGTGTTCCAATGTTCACGAGCGCATTCGCTCAGTTGGAGCACGGCCACGTGATGAGAACACTTGCAATGAACACAGGAGGGGGAAATCTTTTACACGTGTACAAATAATAATGAGAGGAGAAGTGCAGCAGAGCTTCATTAAAGCATGAAACACACATTTAAAGAACGGAATGATCTCATTAGAATTGATCGGTAGAGGAGAAATATATGGCTCAAAAAAAACGAAAAAAAAAAACTGCATCGACTGCTCAAGAATGTCGATGGTCATCATTTCATCTTTCCTTCCTTATTTCTCATTATGGAGTGATGGATTTTGTTTGGTGCGAGCCACAATGAGGAGAATGTCCAAGCATAGAATAGATTACGACGATATAAAATAGAATAAATAAAATAAAAAATATCTTTTTTTTTTTCCTTTCAGTCCAACGTCCATTTATTCTTCTGAAATCGGCCGTTTTTTTTATTCCCTCGGATCGTCCTGGGAGCTAAAAGAATGCATAGATTAGACACTCACGACCCCCTTCTTAATCACCGTAAAATAAATTCTTACTTTCGCCCTTTTTTTTTTCTGTCCATTGATTTATCTACAACACGCACAATGTTTTTTTTTTGTTTGTTTGTTTGATTTTTTACAGTTTGGCCAGAATGTGTTCACAAAACATGCGGAGGCAAATAATATAAAAAGAAAAATACGAAAAGAATCTGAGAAAAATAGTAATACTATATATATTTATATATTTATAAAAAAAAAAAAAAAAAAAAAAAAAAAAAAAAAAAACCCAATAGCTTATGAGTTGATATGCATTTGCAAAGTATTGGATATGGATACTGTGTATACACACACACGCACGTGACACTAGGACTACATCTGACACAGAAGGAAGGATTAGAAACTCCAGAGTGCAGCGAGTTGACAGATAAGATGATGTCATCAATTAAAAGAAAAGTCCACCCTGAAACTAAAGCGCCGCTGCATCACTGTCTGTGAATCAACATAAAGACAGAGTGCACCACTTGTGTGCAGGCAGGAAAACGGTATTATGGATAATATTATTATTATTATAGATTATGATATGCAGCACGTTCAAGGTGGAGGTTTCCTTTAAACATGGATTTAGACACCGGAAATGGCTTCTCGTCCGTCCTTTCACCTGGAAGCCTTGCTCAGCGTGTGGACGCGAGTCCGTCCGTATTGTCATGTCGGCCTTCGTGTGTGTGTTACAACATTCAAGTCATAAACAAGCTTAGAACAGAAATGAAAAGGTGCCTTCCGGGGAGGCGATATATATATATATATATATATATATATATATATATATATATATATATATATATATATATATATATATAAAAGAAGCGATGTCACCACTGCAGGACGTCACCTTTCTGCCATCGAAGGTTTCAATCCGTCAGCGAGGTTTTTTAAAAAATCAGCCTCTTTCTCATTCAAACCAAGTCTTTTTGGTGAAAAGCTTTGATCGGTATTTACACAGCAACACTCGGCGTCACAGATTTGTCTCTCATTTTGTCTGTTTTGTTTCAAATCTGTCCAGCAAGTTCGGTTCGTCCTCTCCTCTCCTTTCTCCTCTGTCCATCTCGTCACTGATGAGGATGAAGACTGTGAGACAGGAAGTTGGAAATAATCTGCATGCTTTGTGAGTTAGTGAGTGAAAAGTGAGTGAGTGAATCGGAGGATGCTGTGGTTCTGATGAAGCAGCAGCAATGTACACACATACAGTGCTTTCTCTCTATCTTTCTCTCTCACACACACACACACACACACACACACACACAAACACACACACACACTTCACAGCCAGCTGGGATTGTACAGAGGAAGCTCTACTGAGGTTAAGTGTTTGATCTGTCTGGCTCTTCATGCACACACACACACACACACACACACACACACACACACACACACACACACACACACACAAATCTTTATCGACTATAACACCCAAGGCCACTCCAGCCCTCTAAAATGTGCGCGGCGTCTTATATCATGCGACAGAGGCGATGTCACCCCATGCAGAGAAGCACATGACTGACACAAAGGAGGCGGAGCCACGTTACGCTAGAGGTGAAGCATGAGTGCTGTGTATCTCTGTGTCTGTTTATAGATGGGGATTGGTGTGTACGCATGCTGAATCAACGTGAGAGAGTGTGTGTGATTATTGTGGCAGCTCCGTGACGGGTCTCTTCTGTTTGAGCGTGTCGATGAGCGACAGGACGCCACGTTTGACGCTGGTGGAGACGCGGCGTGTCACAGAGTCTGAAGGCGGGGCCTGTGAGCAAGACTTGTGTGAGGGCGGGCGAGCCACCAAACACTTCTGGTATCGTAACTGCAGTGAGGAACACAGAGAGAGAGAGAGAGAGAGAGAGAGAGAGAGAGAGAGAGAGAGAGAAAGAGAGAGAGGAGGATGATGAGGTTTCACCATGGTAAAGGAGAGTACAAAGACTCCTGCAGTAAAAACCCTGTCAGAATCAGATGTGTGCTACATAATCATCACTTTTAGTGTATGTAACAGATCAGGAGCTCCAGAGGTAGGATCATCCTAATACCATTCCCATTTTCTTCAAGGTTCCTGCAGGTTTCAAGTCAAATAAAAGACCAAATTTTTAATACCATTAAGAATAAAATGTGTTTATTTGTTAGCAAACATCCTGTCGGAGCATTTCAGTGAACATTAGAGGTAGCGTTACATGGACTTCAGAAAATGTTTTTTAGAACCTCGTTTTTTGTTCTTAGCCTTTTTTTTTCTTTTTTAGACCCTGTGGAAACCCTGTTCTTGGTAACATGAACATTTTTGGTCAGAAGAAAAAATTCATAAAAATAACTGTAGTGTATAAAAACACCACAGTTTCTCGAGGATAATCAGCTTTAGGGTGGTAACTAAAAGAGTGATTACAGTACGACTGTATTAAAATTACCCTCAAAAACTAATTGGAACCGAATTGTTTTTCTGCTGTGATTTTCTTGGTAGAAGACTTTCAGACTTTAGTCTGATAGTAATCCTGGTTCAACAGATTCACATTAAAGTGTGTGAAGGGGTGTAATGTGGATTAAATTTGGGTTTAGGTTCAGGTACTGACCATGCATGCGGCCTGGACAGCCTCCGACACGCTGCCAGCGTTGGGATCACACCAAAACACATGGCACTCAAAGTGCTGGTTGCCCGTGTCCATGATGAAGGCGAACGAGTGCACGTCTCTCCCCACGCCCATGAACGACAAGAAGCGCACACGACACTCCACTAGGACTTCCTCTTCCTCCTGAAACAGGAAATGAGGTTGTTACAAATAGTAGATGGCAGATATAATTTAAATCTGTTCCTTTTATGTACATGATAGAGGCAAAAGTTTTTGGACACCTGACCATAGGATTTGTATGTGCTTTTTGAACATCTCGTTTTAGTTTTATAATTAACCTCCACTCTTCTGGGAAGATGTTCCACTATATGTTAGAGGGTGCTTATCAGAATCAGACACAAGGGTGTTAGTAAAATCAGGTACTAATGTAGGTGAAGTGAGGAGGCCTGGGGTTCATATTCATCCCAAAGCTAAGGAATTAAGGGATAAAGCCAGAGCTCTATAGCAGGATTAGATCTTCTAGTTCTAGTGAAGGAAAAATATCATGCCTGTGCATCCAGAGACATTCTATACAATCGTATGTCTCCAACTTTGTGGTAACAGTTTGGGAAAGAACGTCCCAATACTTTTGTCCATATAGTGCGTGTATTATATATTTAAATTCTTCTTGCCTTCTCTCTGATGACAGTAACAGTTGCGTCTGCTACATTCAGCATGACTGGGATCCAGTTGTCTCGGGATGATGATGTCATCAGGCTGTCCACCGCACCATTGAGAACATCCATGCCTGAGAAAACACGTCGCTTCATTATATCAACACATGAGTTCGGGGTAATCTGATCGTGTGTGTACGTGTTTGTGAGTTTTTATCTTACCTATGGGTTTGACTACGGGCATCATGCCGATGTATAAGACCTGAAACCTCTGCACCAGTTCAGTCTTTGGTGTGGGAAACTCTGCTAAAGAAGACAACAGGCAGGTCACGTTAAGTAACACGTGTACACACGTACCATCATCAAGCACACAGAGAAGCATATGTTAGGGGGTTACCCTGAAGTGGGACATCGAGTCCAGAGTGACTCCGGTCCTGCAAAGATCCTCCGGCCATAGCTTTGGCATTCTTACGCTCTGCCATGATCTAATAAACACAGTATGTAAATTTATTATTAATTAATTAATTAATTAATTAATTATTACACAACTTCACATGGAAACTAATTCAACAGATGATATAATCCTGGTGCAAATTATACATTTAAAAAAATAAAAATTATATATTATACGTTTTTTTTTCTCATGGAAACTGTTGAAATGGTACCAAAAATAAATAATAATAAATAAATTTTTTATATATATATATATATATATATAAACTATTATACAGTCTACGTAGCTTAGTGTTAATTCTATTCATCCCAAGTTTATAGCTTTATTTAATCTCCTTATCTTAATCCCTTAGTCTTTTGAAAAGTCATTATAAAGTGCTTCCTGATGCTAAAGCAAGTTTCTAATACACTTTATGGACAAAAGTATTGGGACACCTGACTTTTCCAGAAATATGCGTTTTTTACTCAAACTGTTACAACAAAGTTGGAGTCATGCAATCGTATACATCAGTACCTGAATTTACTAACAGCCCTGTGGCTGAATGAATCTCACAAATCTCCACAAAATCTAGTAGAACATCTTCCCAAAAGAGTGTTTGTTACTATAACAGCAAATGGGGACTCTTTTGTGTGCCCAGACCCAGCGCACCTACATCTCCGGCAAAGGTGCAACACGGACCCTGGATGCGGCAGCGGCGGAAGAGACAAGCAAAGCCCCGGTCGAGGACGTCTCCCCCGCCACCACTACAGGCCTTCGAGATCTCGACCGAGAACCGCTTCGCCCCTCTCCGCGAGACGGAACGCGACACTGTGATTCTCGGAGATTCCATCGTCCGGCATGTCCGCGCTACTGGAGCTAAAGGTAAGGTGCACACTCGCTGTTTTCCTGGTGCTCGTGTTCTTGATGTCGCTGCGCAGGTACCCGCGATCCTGAAAGAGAACTTCGGAGCGGTTGTTCTTCATGCCGGAACGAACGACACCAGGCTGAGGCAAACGGAGATATTAAAGAGGGACTTCAGGATCCTGGTGGAGACAGTACGCAGCACATCACCCACAACGAGGATCATAGTGTCAGGACCTCTTCCCACTTACCAGCGAGGGGCTGAGAAGTTTAGTAGCTTTTAGCTCTAAATGAATGGTTACAGTCATGGTGTCGAGAACATAAACTTCTCTTTGTTAATAACTGGAACTGTTTCTGGGAGCGTCCTAGGTTCTTCCGCCCTGATGGCCTGCACCCCAGCAGAGTTGGAGCAGCAGTGCTATTAGATAACATATCTAGGATACTTCACACCATCTGACTGGTAAGACATCAGGAAATTTACGACAATGAGAACACGCATACAACAGACCAAATAGTTACAAGTTCACACACAGCCCAGTTTATAGAAACCGTATCTATTCCTCGTGTAGCAAAACCAAGAAGTAAATACACAAGATCCAGAAATAATCTCATTGAAGTTAAAACTGAAAAATGCCAGATAAACAGACTGGTCAGACTGGTCGTGGGGGGGGGGGGGGGGGGGGGGGGGGGGGTGTAGGAACCATTTATACTGCCTCTCTTAATGTTAGTCAGATGTTAGGATTCAGTTTTAAATCATTTGAAGTGCTCGTTCTTAAAGTTGTATTTTCAGACAGACATAGAAAACTCGCTCTGGTCACCGTGTACAGACCCCCAGGGCCCTACGCTGATTTTCTTCAAGAGTTTGCTTGTTTTCTATCAGATCTCTTGATCAATTTTGATAAAGTGCTGCTTGTAGGAGATTTTAATATTCATGTAGATGATGTAAACGATGCTCTAGGAT
The DNA here is from genome assembly GCA_039877035.1 of Silurus lanzhouensis. NCBI lineage: Eukaryota > Metazoa > Chordata > Actinopteri > Siluriformes > Siluridae > Silurus > Silurus lanzhouensis. Next base: position 1,760,470 of record JBCEWE010000127.1, on the reverse strand, counting down.
TATCATTTGTTGACTTATTAAACTCTTTTGGGGTTAAACAAAACATCACCAGACCAACTCATCGCTTTAACCACACACTAGACTTAATAATATCCCACGGAGCAGACGTCACTAATATAGATATTTTACCTCAGAGTGATGACATCACAGACCATTACCTCATACTGTACACACTACCGGTAGAGCAGATTAGCCGTGTTGCACCACGTTATCGACTTGGTAGGACTATTGTTCCAACCACTAAGGACAGATTCATAAATAACCTGCCTGATTTATCTCAATTTCTCACTAAACCCATAACTACTAATAATCTTGATGAGATAACTAAGAACATAGACCTTATCCTCACTAGCACATTACACACCGTTGCCCCCATCCGGTTAAAAAAGGTAAGAGAACAAGCACCTGCACCTTGGTATAATAGTCATACACATGCCCTCAAGAGAACAGCACGTAATCTGGAGAGAAAATGGAGAAAAACTAAATGGGAGGTATTTAGAATCGCGTATAAAGACAGTATGCTTAGCTACAGACGGGCGCTAAAAGCTGCTAGAGCTGAACACCTGAGCAAACTTATAGAAAACAACAAAAACAATCCCAGGTTCCTTTTCAGTACAGTAGCTAAACTAACTACAAATCAGGGATCTGAAAATTGTGTTCCATCACAGTTTAGTAGTGAGGACTTTATGATTTTCTTCACTGAAAAAATAGATAACATTAGAAAAACAATTGTGGCAGTTCAACCTCTGACACCATCTCCTGAGACAGTGTTACCTTCAACTCCACTGTTTTACATGTATAGGACAGGAAGAGCTGTATAATGTTATTGCCAAAGCTAAATTGACAACATGTCAGTTAGATCCAATTCCTACTAAATTACTGAAGGAAGTGTTATATACAACTGGTGAACCTCTTCTAAATATTATTAACTCCTCACTATCTTTAGGTCACGTCCCTAAATCCCTCAAGTTAGCAGTTATTAAGCCCCTCATTAAAAAACCTAATCTGGATCCAAACACGTTATCAAATTACAGACCAATTTCAAATCTCCCATTTATGTCTAAGATTTTAGAAAAGATTGTCGCTGCCCAGTTATGTTCCTACCTGCAAGAGAACAATATCTTTGAAGAATTTCAGTCAGGTTTTAGGCCCCATCATAGCACAGAAACTGCTCTAGTTATAATAACTAATGACCTGTTTTTAGCTTCAGACCAAGGCTTCATTTCGCTGTTGGTTTTACTAGATCTTAGTGCTGCATTCGACACTATAGACCATGATCTCCTCCCAGATCGCTTACAAAATTACATCGGCATTCAGGGACAGGCATTAAGCTGGTTTAAATCCTACCTGTCCGATCGTTACCATTTCGTAGATTTAAATGGAGAGCTATCCAGGCTAATGCAAGTAAATTATGGCGTGCCGCAAGGTTCAGTTCTAGGACCCCTGCTCTTCACAATATACATGCTTCCGTTAGGAAATATTATTAGAAGGCATGGAATTAGCTTCCATTGTTATGCTAATGATACTCAGCTATATATTTCATCTAAACCAGGCGATACAGCTCAATTAACCCGGATAACTGAGTGTGTTAAGGAACTAAGAGATTGGATGACCCATAACTTTCTACTTTTAAATTCTGATAAGACTGAGATTTTGCTCATCGGCCCAAAAACTAGTATACAGACGCTCCAGCATCTCAACCTGCATTTAGACGGATGTTCTGTAACCACTAGTTCAACGGTAAAAGACCTGGGTGTTATTTTAGACAGCGACTTGTCTTTCAAAAATCACATCAATCAAGTTACAAAAACAGCCTTCTTTCACCTTAGAAATATTTCTAAGCTAAGAAATATGTTGTCCATATCAGATGCAGAGAAGCTCGTCCATGCGTTCATGACCTCCTGAATAGACTACTGTAATGCGTTACTAGGTGGATGTCCTGCATCATTAATAAACAAGCTTCAGTTAGTCCAGAATGCAGCAGCCAGAGTTCTTACAAGGTCAAGAAAATATGATCACATAACCCCAATCTTATCGTCCCTACATTGGCTTCCTGTTAAGTTTCGAATAGACTACAAACTATTACTTCTCACTTATAAAGCACTAAATGGTTTGGCTCCCATGTATCTATCCAGTCTTTTAACACGGTACAATCCGCCACGCTCCCTAAGATCTCAAAACTCTGGGCTTCTAGTAGTTCCTAGAATAGCAAAGTCCACTAAAGGTGGTAGAGCATTTTCACATTTAGCTCCTAAACTCTGGAATAGTCTTTCTGACAGTGTTTGGGGCTCAGACACACTCACCCAGTTTAAGTGTAGATTAAAAACATATCTTTTTAGCAAAGCCTACACATAACACACATCACATCATAACCTTGTGCTCCAGAACATCTGATCACATGCACATTATCAACTTGTGCTGTTAATATCATGAACAGCAGCTACACTAATTCCTCTCCACTGCTTCTCTTTCTCTCCCCATCCCGAGACACCCTGAGGTTTGGCCAGCTCCAGTCACCTCCCACCTCGTGATGATTACGGACCTTTGAAGAAGTAGCTGCCGAACTCACAAACATCCCGAACCATCTAGAGACATACCAGTGCCATTTGGATCCCGCTACATGTGTGGAGTTTGACATTGGACCTCCTGGAGTGTTTAAAGGCTCTGGCATGGAGAAGCTGATGCTGGATCTGTGATGATCACAAATGCTGAGCTCATAAAACTCGGAGCTACTAACCATATAGACTGTATAAGACTGCAGAAACATCACTTATAATCTTATACTCCAGTAATCATGTTAGCTCTCACTCTCCAGTGTTCTGTACTGTTGAAAGATTTATGATCAAACTCTTGATGTCACCCAGATGAGGATGGGTTCCCCTTTTGAGTCTGGTTCCTCTCAAGGTTTCTTCCTCATAAGATCTAAGGGAGTTTTTCCTTGCCACAGTCGCCACGGCTGCTCATCAGGGACAAATTCACACCATTCACCATCACTGTTGATTTGTGTAAAGCTGCTTTGAGACAATATCTGTTGTGAAAAGCGCTATACAAATAAACTTGACTTGACTTGACTTGACTTGTGGGGGTAAAAGGAAAATAAAAACAATTTCGATAGAGCCGAGCACACGATGGCAGATCTCACGTGTTTTTAATATTGCGCACGCCGATCTACCCGTTGCACGTTCTGCTCTAATTCGCGTGATAGAAAACAACACGTGCATCCCCTACGGACTTCATTAATTCGTAAAGAAGGCTAAAGGCAGAAAAAGCAAGATGGTCCCACTCTCTTTCTTCCCTCTGCGCACTGAGCAACATCAATTACTAATGTCATTAATAAAAAAGAGTCGTGTTTGCCACACAGCACTCCCGGGAACCTCGGAGTTGATTTGAATGAAGCGCTGCAGTTTTACGGTCTCTCGCACACACACACACACACACACACACACACACACACACACACACACACACACACACACACTCTCTCTCTCTCACACATCCATGCACACAGATTATAAATAACTAGCTGATTCTTAATAAAACAGTTTAATTTGTGCAAAATGGAAAAATCCTCATTATAAAACCTCATTAAAAAGCAGATCTTACCCGGGAGCAGATTTCATGCAGGCTGGTGGCGATGGCTTTGGCAGGCGTGTCACAGCGGAAAACATGACATTTTAATATCCGTGTGTCTTTATCACGTGCTACGTAGGCAAAATCCCTAGAAGAGAAACAACAAAGATTGAGACGAGTTAGACTTAGTAACGTGTGTGTGTGGTGTGTGTGTGTGTGTGTGTGTGTGTGTGTGTGTGTGTGTGTGTGTGTGTGTGTGTGTGTATACAATATGCAATACGTTATATTGCTCAAGACAGACAAGCTGACGAGCAGTGAAGAGAATCAATATAAGACCAAAAAAAGCACAACACCCTTTTGTGAAACAGAAAACTGGTCAGCAAACAAAAGACAACTCACAACTCAAACGTGTGTGTGTGTGTGTGTGTGGTGGAAGGAAGGGGGGTTGCCGCATGATCCGGTTTGATTTACCCCAAACACCTTGACTGATGCAGACTGATTGAACGGAAGTAACAAGGATAGGGAGAAGAAAAAAGGAACGTTACCTCTCTCTGAATCCAGGAAAGCAGGAGAGAAAAAGAAAAGCAGGAATTAAAGAGCAGTCAAAAAAAAAAGAACATCTTTGAACACACACTCACACATTCTGTATCTCACACACATCCCAGAAAGCTCGTTTCAGCTAAACTTTTGACAGATGATGAATAAGCTTTGAGATATAGCCGAATGTGCGAGACAACGATCCCTGTGTGTGTGTGTGTGTGTGTGTGTGTGTGTGTGTGTGTGTGTGTGTGTGTGTGATAAAGCCATTAGTGTGATTTCACATATAGCCCTAAAATGTCAAAGCTGCCTCCAGCAAGCCGATACACATGTCCCTGAATATAAAACAGTACAGCAATTTGGGGATTATATAAAAAGAGAATGGAAAGAGGGAAAGGAAGGAGGAGGTGAGATCAAACACAGACAATGGTGTAGTTGTACGAGGCAGGACAGAAACATGAGTCACGTTTTTGAAGAAATATAAAGAAAGTTTTAGAGTTCTAAAAACTTTTGCACAAATAACTGCTGCTAAACCACCAAATATAACCCACATTTACTGACTGCTTGGTGCTGCACTGTCACTGTGTCTTATTGTGTGCACTTTACATAGTGCCCTTGTTAGTTTTGTCTTTTGTGTCATCTTGTGTTAGCGTTGCTTCATGTCGTATCTTTTCACCGTGTGCTCCTCCGTTTAATGCCGAAATGACAACGATGATGAATGAACAACTTGATGCTTGATGATACTTCACAGCATGGAGAAGGAAAGTGCTGTCTCCTCCACCTACTTAGGATCGATGATATTTTTAGAGGGAAAAATCAGTGATGGTGTGCTACCAATCAACGTCCATGCAAACACTTTACAGCAATATCTCTAGATTAATATATGACACAGAATTTATTTTTCCAAGGCCCAGCGTTCTGAAAGATTTTTTTATAGTATGTGATAGATGTCGAGCGTCTCTGTGTAATTTTTCACCTGTCCTAAGCTGAAAAATTATTTTCATACAATTCTATCTGAGGAGCTCAGGGTCAATATGAGCCCTGCTATAACGCATGGTTGGGTTCCAAAAATCTGGTATTGGTTTAACTCCAAACTGGATATTTTCGCCATTACTTCCTAGATTTGACTCCACTGGAAATCTGATTAGACTCAACCGAACAAACTGCAAAAGATTAGATGTTCTGGTAAGAGTAACTATTTTAAGAAATGGCACTCTTTTATAGTCTGCTTTTAATCTCTTAATGCCCTGTTAATTTTTTTTTCTTCTCCATTTTATTTTTTTCCCCCCTTCCCTCTATTTCTGTTCTTTCTATGCTCTATGTATGAATGTAAGACGTTAATGTGATGTTTCTGTGGCCAATTTTTAGAATGTATAATAAGCAGGATAATGTATATTAACTTATATGTCCATCCATAATACCAGCTACACACTAAAAATCTCTCTCTCGTTTCCCCCTCATGGTCTTCAGGATAGTTTGAATAACCGAAGCTGCTTCTTTTCAGCGTTGGAAAGTCAGGTAAAAGATCATAAGAACAATAATAAAACATTGTGTATGCCATTTTCTTGCCCGCTGCTGAATTTGTGTTACATAGTTCTGAATATAATATAAAATACAATGCCTTCCCTTTATTTCTTATTACATTAAAACACAGCAGTGGTATGTATGTGTATGTGGTAATTACACATGCTCTAAAGGGAGAGAGTCGATGCTGTTCCTTTGAATCAAATCTGAACTACAAGACACTGCATACAGGAAGGAATAAAAACCTGAGAGGAAAATATAATCAGTGGTGCAGGATTAAGGAGTAGTGTGACACGGCCTGAACCCGAGCCGAATTATTGTCCGATTGCACCACATACGGTGGTGTTTTATTCCTCTTATATAACAGAAATTACAAACTTTAATCAAAAGTGCGCCACTTTTTCGATTCATGGTTACATTTAACTTTATCGCTCGTGTTTTGTGCAATGCAATGCACAATATTACATGAAACAACCTTCTTCATAAAAGACATTTTAATGATGTTTTTACTTTTAAGAATCACAAAAGAGCTACTGCACTATAAAACTATAAATTCATGGTCCTACAAGTGGATTGAACCTCTTCAGAATAATCTGATCACAAACGACAGGCTTCATTCAGATCCAAATAATCAGACACAAGAAAGAAAATATATAAATATATATATAAACAGTCTGCTACAATGGCTTAGGACTGCAGATTGCATTGAAGTGCCCATCACTGAATCCCGAGTTTCTGCATTTTTCACCAAGGCAAATTTAAGACTTTTTAAGATCTTTTTAAGACCATTAAGACATATATCATGGCAACTGGCCTTAACAAGCCATGAATTGTTAATAACAAGCACTAAAATTAAGTATGGTTAAACTTGCACTTCCCCATAGCTAAACAATAATCCGTTTTACATCTGTGGTACAACTCAAGAGAGAATCACAGAAAGCTGATTGGCTGTTGCATGTTGCTCATATTTGTATTCGTAATACAGCGGTTTATATTTGGACGTTTTTGCTTGCCAAAGTCACCACGGTCTCTCTCATTAGGGATATCATTATAAAGGACAACCGTATACGCAGTAAACGTATACATACCAATGTTATAACCACTTTATCTCTGTAAATCAGCTTTGGGACAATGTTAAAAGTGCTCTACAAATAAAACTTAATTAATGCAGCAAGAAAAAAAAAAAAAAGAAAGCAGACAAACCAAGGATAGAACCTTGAGGATCCCTCGAAAATCACACTAATGACATTTCACTTCTTTTTCAGAATGTGAGAAAAATCCAATTGGAATCCTACATCCGGATTCTGTAAAGCTGCTTTTCAACTACAGCTATTGTAGTTGAAAAGCAGCAATAGATATATCCTGCTCTCTCTCTCTCTCTCTCTCTCTCTCTCTCTCTCTCTCTCTCTCTCTCTCTCTCTCTCTCTCACTGTTCTTTTCTAATGCGGATGTCCCTGAGAAATCTCACACTCCTCCACATACTCATAATTTGACACCCTGCTTCACACACACTCACACACACACACACTCACACACACACACACACACACACACACACACACACACACACACACACTGTGCATGCATTCACCTGAAAGGTTGTGCATCAATTAAGAGAAATGCAAATACAATCATATGGCAATTTTTTCCTGTCTATTCAAAAAACAGAAAAAATTGGAAAGAGAAACAAAAGAAGGACGGGAACGAGAGAGTAACACAATACTCACGGCTGAAGCGACTCCTATTTTAGCTTCATCCTAAATCTGTTCCTCTCCTCTTCAACACTGATTTAACAGACTTCACCTTGCTTCACTCTCTCCTTCCCTCTCTCTCTTCTCTTCTCAGTCTCTCCATCCAATCCCTGCTTTCCCCCTGCCCCCTCCCACTCCTCACTCTCACTGAGGAAACCTGACAAAGCCTTTATCTTTTTTTTTTTTTTTTTATATGAAAATTGTTTCATAGTGCATCCACACATAAGAGTTTAATGATGTCACACAGCTGGTTCAGTTGGAGTGGAATTTGCTACACAACGGAGGACAAGTGGGATTCGGTAATGGTGATGGTGAAGTGTACTGCACTGCCACATTCGCATTACACACACACACACACACACACACACACACACACACACACACACACACACACACACACACACACACACAAGTACAAGTTACGGCTGCTCCAGCAAGAATGTCACAGCAATTGATTCTGAGGAACGGAGAGGATCTCACACACACACACACACACACACACACACCATACACCAGCAGCACCACACTCCCTGTGTAACTGGATTAAACTTTCATCAGGTGACTCATCTCACTGCCATCAATCTTTCATTTGTGTCCTCCTTTCACCCGGGTGAATCCACCACTCTAGACTCATGGGCGCGACCTTTATCGAAATAAAAACGACGCAGAAAGTGATCAATGAGACTGAATGCATTGTCCCCTTGCTTTATGCAAATTTGTGTGTGAGCTTACAACACTTTCTGTGTTATTCAACATGCAATATCCTAGCATAGCTGACATCACCATCGCACACCAATAGGTAGATGGAAAAATGGATTTCTATTCAGCAATTGTTTTTTTTCCCCTCGTCCCAGACTGGGTTCACACTCCAAGTTCAGAAAACTTTGCTTGGATCTATTTGTTTGGTTGTACTTGGGTTTAATCTTCAAACGCTCTTTCATTGTAAATAAAGATTTGAATAAACATTTCAAAACGTGTCCTTCAGGGTTCAATAATGTTGTGCCATGAGATTAAAACCGAGCAGTGCAAATAAATAGGTTTTATATTCCAGCTGGTTTTAGGGTCTTAACAATACAGAGCCTCTTCACCTGTGTAATACAGCTACATGTGTCCTGTCTAAATTTTGAAAGGAGATGCGCAAACGTTCTGGATTCTTCCTATTCTGCATTATGGACAAAAGTATTGTGACACCTGAATTTTCCAGTCATATGTGGTTCTTCTAAAAACCTGCAAAGTTAGAGAAACTTGGAGAATTGTATCGGACGTCTCTGGATGAGGTAGCACAACGTTTTCTCTTCGCATGAACTAGAAGACCCGAACCTGTTCCAACATGACAAAACCCCTGTGCACAAAGTCAGCACCAAAGGAAACTAGAGATCTATTTGGACTTAATAGTCTTCAGAAAAAGGCTGACTCACATAAATAAGTGGAGTCACTTCGCTCGCTGGAGCTGTGCAGTCACTTGTGCACGTTTGACCGTGCATGCGTGGTGACCTCCGTGTTAGAAATTTTTTTATTTATTTATCGTACCATTGAAAAAAAAGATCAATGCTCTAAAACTTGTGATTTGGTCATGTGACTTACCGGCCGTTGTCCCGCCCCACGCCCCACACACGGATGCTCGCGATTGGCTGAGAGTGAAGGACGCTGCGGTCCATTGGGTCGACCAAGTTCAGCATGTTATTCTCCAAGATCAGATACATGTCTTTCCCCTGCACACACACACACACACACACACACACATTAAAATCGTGTCATGTCTCAGGAAACGTCTGTGTGATACGTCATAAATGATAACCCATGAAAAATAAGAACATAACAAAACATAAAGCATTCAGTACAACACATCCCCCTCTCCCTCTTTCCCCCTGTCCTCCTCTCTCAAACACTCTCTCTCGTCTTTTACACCTGATGTGGCTTGCTTTTATCTCGTACATTATAAATAAGCATGCAGTTCTTCTGCAGAATAAATAAGCAGGGCCTTGGTTAAACCTGTGTGTGTGTGTGTGTGTGTGTGTGTGTGTGTGTGTGTGTGTGTGTGTGTGTGTGTGTGTGTGTGTGTGTGTGTCTCACCTCTCCCCATATCCCAACTGTGTCTCTGATGTCGTTCTTGCAGTAGGAGAGCTG